>LS499658.1:1514761-1527295 GCA_900490845.1 Pristionchus japonicus
GTTCCGGTGCAGGAGGGTCCCAATAGCGCTAAACTATCAGTGCTCAAATTTTTAGACCTTTGCGACATCTCTCCGCCTAGTGGCAGTCGATTTTCGAAGGCATACTGGTTGTCAAAATGCTCGCCTTGCCTAATATCGACTTCTGCCAAACGCATTCAACCAAGCTCAAACTGTGGCATCAGTTGGCTTACACTACGTTGACAATCTATGCAAAGTTTCAGAACTGTATCTCAACTAGAAAAGAACTTATGAATTTCGAAAGGAGAACTTTATTGGGAATCTCAAGTGCTTTGACAACCAGTATGCCTCCGTAAATCGATTGCTACTAGGTGGAGAGATGTCACAACAGTCTAAAAATTTGAGCATTGATAGATTAGCGGTATTGGGTCTCTCCTGCACCGGAACCATTTTTCTGCGAAAATCACCCTTGGAATTGTGAGCCCTCGAAATAGGGGTATGTGAAAAAATGACTTTCGGGGTTGTCAAAGGCAAATGGGGGTCAAATTGCACCATACTCTCAGGATCATCAACTCTCCTCACAAAGATCATTTTAAGCCTAAGAACGAGGTTCTAACATCGCTAGCGGCAGAGTTGTGAATTTTCGACCTCCATTTTCCTGAATTTCTGCAGCCACGGAGAGAGGTCGCAGCAACTTGAAACTTTTTTTCTGGGTAGCTCTAAGAGTGATCTCTATGCACAAAAAGTTTGGAGTGTCGGAAAAAATCCATCGAAGAATAATGAAGTTTCGAAAAAGTAATGAAATGTTGCGTCATCACTATGCAATAACGGAGGCTTTGCATAGTACCGAAAAACATGCGCCGTGCTCTTCGATGGACTAGCTGTGTAACAAAAAAATATTCAGCTAGATATCTGTTCTGGTTCAAAAGTTACAGACGAAACAAAAAGTGCCCAAATACTTTTGGTCGCCACTGTACCTCGATTTTGACCCTAGTATTATTATTTGCTTAGTTATGAAATCCAAAAGAATGGATCCGATCACCCCGCTCTTCAACTTCAAAATTCAACAGCGTGGGTTATAGTGAACCCTTAGGCTTGGTTCAAGGTGCTCTGGAAAGGGTAACCATCCACTCATCGATTAAGAAAAACGATGATTTGATCGGAGGAAAACGAAGAGCTATGGAGCTAGAGAAAAAAGTCAGAAACTTTCGGAACAACCAGATATAATGAATAAAGTAATGAATAAGTTAACCGCGTCTTTCAGTTTTTGACACAAAGCAAAATCAGAAGCATTTGATTTTTGATGATGAGCAAAATTTTTGATGATGAGCAGAAGAGAAGTGCACAAGACAGGAATTAGAACAATGTGAGAGAAGAGGGACAGCGAATGGTTTAATGAAATACACAAACTGTTGAAAAAACAGGAGTCTGAATGTGTCCAACAGTACAAGCTTCGCAAGAAGAGCAAGCCTTCTAGTCCAAGAAACGAATCAAGAAACTGGTAGAGAGGTCGCCGTGAAGTTTCCCTCACTGCGTTGAGAAAGTTCGTTTGTTGAACAATACGCTGTAGTAGTCAGATCGACCGGGTGGTTGAGGTTGCCCTCCACCTAACGTTTCAAAATCTATCTTTTGCAGGACTTGCCACTGATAATCTTCAACTAGTCGACAACAGAAGGAAAGAAACTCTTCAAGAAAGCAAACGTACAGCAGAGAGTTGGCTAAAAAGGATTTGAATGATTGTTTTGATAATAAAATCTGATATCTCGCCCATTTCTTGAATCGCTCATCATCATAACAGTGGACATAGTTTACATGAATCCAGTCGTTCTATTTCTCTCGAGAGTATCATCTTGGGTGTTTCCTTTTGTTGTTAGTAACTCAATCTAACTGACAATTCCCATCTCCACATCTTTTCCTTTCTCCGTGTCCCACTTCCCTTCCCCGCACGCCGCTGGTCACAAGGCCACTCCCTTGCTCTTCCTCTCTTCTCTCTTCCTCTCTCTCCTCAACAGTTGTTATCAAGTGTATAGTGGGAAGGAAGGCACACCACCCTCTTAGAAAGATCGAGGGGGTATCCCGGATAGACCAGAGGAAAAAGAGGAACAATCTCTCTTTCTCTTCTCCACACTACTGGCCATTCAGTCATTCTCTCCCCTCTCTCTCCTCCCCTCTCTTTCCTCCTCTCTATCACTATCCCTCAACAGTTGGTTTCTGAGGAGTGGAAAGAGAGGGAGACTTCTCATACTGCAATGAAGACTCATATCCTCTTTACCGCTTCCTTCCACCCTGGATTGATTCTCTCAAGTTGCATAACGTTTCTCCTTCCTTTTCTGCCTTTTTTTTCTATTTTTGTTGTTGTTTTACGATTCATGGTTCGTGAATTTCCCTTCGCAAATGGTAATGCTTCCAGTTTGTCCGATCTACATTTGGACGACATCAAATTGCGGTTATGGAGTAGTCATGGAAGACTCGACACTCAACGTAGACACGCGCTGAGGATGAACACTACGAGGCGATTCTCAAGAGTAAGTGCTCTCATTTCCTATTTGTGAATGGAATTTCTCCCAACGTGGAAGTTATCTATATCGTTCAGGATGCTTCAATTCGCATTGCATTCTGATTTCGAATGACTTCGAATGTCCCGTATGTTTCTGAAGATCTTCGACGTCGGCACACAAACTGTGGCAATCACGTCGAAAGGCGCTCTATTTAAATTTTGTAGATACTCGTGAAATGATAAATGGTGCTCAGTCCGAGAACAGCCTATTCAAACTCAATGGGCAGCAATGAGATTAGTGAGAGTCCCTTCCTCTTTCATTCCCTCCACTGGACATTCTCTGCAACAGCAATTGGTGTTATCTAGTGAGGGGGGAAGAGATCCAGCTCACTCCTTTATTACTACACAGACCCGACGATTCTCTAGCTCTCACTAACTCATCTGAGTCAGTGATAGTTATCCTCTTCATCTGGATTTCCTCCGCACATTTCCTCTTCTCTCTTTCTTTTTATCCCTCTCTCAATGGTCATGCCTCTCTTGCTCTCAATTGGCAGAACCTTATCAGGATCTTGTTTCCTTCTTCCTGAATTCTATCCTTCGTTCAATGCGTACCTGACTCAACGCCATCATTACCTTTTACATCGGGAATTGCCATTTCTTCTCCATTTCTTCTGTTCGAATTCACGAATTTAAACTTAATTTCTGCTATTTCAGAATTCTACGCATTCTCGACGTTTCGTGGAAAAAAAGACAAAGAAAATGTGAAAAAATATGACTAAAAAGGCGAGGATAGCCCCAAAAGGCGAGGATCGCTTTTCGCAATTTAGCTTATCAATAGTTGGGAATTCGAAACAATACTTCGCCTGCCAGAATAGCGAGATTGCAACAGATATTGGATGAGACTGATCAAGCCCAACTTCGATTTTCAGCTCCGAATGCATCTGCAACCGTCAAAGTAAACGTCGATGGATTCGGATGAAATGGATGAAGGACGACTTCAAGGGGTGAGCGTCACTTTCTTTATTTTTGTGAGTGAGGCGCGGTCGGGATGTGGGGGCTTACTAAGAATGTAACAACAAGTAGCAAAGGGCGCGATGTTTGCATGACTGTTAACTGTCATTTGAAAATTGGCACCGAAAAAAACGAAGCAGGTAATCAATCTCCACAAATTGAGTACAATTTCAGTTCTGGTGATTTGTGGAGGAGAAATAAACATCAACATCATATCGCTGACTTTTCTCGACTTTATTATTTCTTTCATTGTTGTAAATCTTCTCGCATCCAATAAATAGTGCTCAACCTATTCAAATTTCGTGCAGATCTCAGCTCGATACACGCATACCAGTAAATATATTATGTTATTTTGGTGAAATTCACAGCATATTTGATCAACAAATCTCTTGTCAAAGATTCGTAACTTTGATATCGCAACCCATTCTCCACGAAACACCATCAGCCTGCATGATTCTCCTCGAAATTGATAGTTTCTTTCCTCATGCTCGTACCACTTTTTCCACTTTTCTCCCTTCCCTTCTTATCACTCAAACTGCATTTCTTGTCTCATTGACACTCGTACGCTGTTATCAGCATCTTGATTGGTTGAGATTCTATTCCCTTATTCTTTCCTCGCTTCTTTCCTCCTTTTCTAAGTGTACTTCCAGTTGTTGTTTGCTTTGTTCCTCTTCGCCTACTTCCATAACTGACTTCTTTTTTATTCAATTTCAGAATTCTATGCATTCTCGACAGCTTGAGAACTACTGCCGGCTTAGGAAATGAAACCATACAACAGGTGATCGGTTTTCCGCTAACCAATGAGTAGGATTTCGAAATAGCATTACTCTCTCCATTTTGTAAATAGGAAAGTGAAACAGGCTCACGTTTTGCAACTAACAATAAGAGCGTCTTTCATGAATCATCATTGAATGCATCATACAAACAGTGAATCTTTTCAGAATCAATCAGCAATTCGATGCAGAGAAGACCGCAAAGTGATGACGCCAACGTTCAGATGTAAAGTTGCATCGGTGTGTGCTTTCGTCATTTATCACAGTTTCCATTTTTCACAGTTTCCATTTTCGAAAACATTCATTTGCAAAATTGGCTGTGAAAGAGTGTGGATTGATCTGACCAGATAGATACGACCTAGGTTGTATTAAGTTTTTTTTCCAGAAGAAGAACGTGCTCGCATTGACGTGTGAAGGAAAGACAGTCGCGGCTGAAATCAATCACTCCTTAATCCGTCTTTCCTCTCGACAATGCAACGAGTGACGCTGAAAGGAAGGACTGATGTAGAATTCTTGTTGTGTTTTTAATAATATTAATAAATCGTTCTCTACTTCAACGATAAAAATTTCAAAGGATATAGTTGAATAGCAACCTATGAAATGCAAGAGCGTATCGAATCAAGTTTGGTTAGAAACACACAATGGGAGGTATATCAGAACAACGGGTTCCTCGAATCATAATTGTCGTTCAGTACTTTGCAAGATTCAATGTTTGTTCCGTCTCGTATCACACGTTTCCTCCTCTTTTCCTCTCCCTCTTATCAATGGTCATTTCTCCTTCGTTTCCACTCTCATCTTCACAGGGAGACTGTTATCATCCACAATGCTTCCCTATTTCAATGCCTTCTCCCCTTCCCTCATTTTCATTAATATTTTCCTGCATGGACTCTCAGCGTCACTTTACTATTTTGTTCGTGCTTGTTTGTGCACTTTGTGTTCACAACTCTGGTTGAACTCCATTCTTCTTTTACAGAATTCTACCCATTCTCGGCTTGAATAATTTCTTCATGAGGGAATTGAACACTTCAATATCGCTAAAGTGAGTTTTACTTGATATCAGGCTGAGTCATAAGTCTTGCTCGTTTTTTTTCTTAAAGTGGCTGCCAAACCCCTCAATGAAGTGTGGCCTTCATATGCATAGGGGTATTTTGAAGTTCCTTCGTTACACTTCCTACCCACACCCTAGCTCGATCGTGACAGCAATTTCGAGGATGCTGGAAATTGTCAGAGTTTGTCTTATCATGATGATCCGAAATGCTCAATTTCAAACTGCCTTGCAAAAACGACTGATCTGATCGAGTCGCTCAGGCGCTTATTTTGTAGATCAACCCTTGTGGAATGTGTGCTATGAAAGGTAGAGCGCAGCTCGGCATGGCTCTTTCTTTACAAAATATTATTTGCAACAACTCAATTTTTAAAATTCGAGAATGTTAGAAAAAAATTTTGTCATTCGGATTATTCGTGTTATTAAGTCAAAAATAGAGCCCGCTTTGATTTCTGCAGTCTTTAATTTATAGCCTAGGATATTGCATTCATCGCCCCTAAGCACAATCCAAATACTCTTTCCTGCGAGTTGTGGCAGTATTTTATTTGGACTCTTCTTTTGTCAATATCTCTTGAGAAATTGCTACATAACTAGTTGCATTGAAATCGGAGATGCATGAATTCAAGTGGAATAAAAAGTTCATGGTACTAGGTATCCGTTGGTGTTGCTATGCATTTCTGAAATAATTTGCCAGAGGAGAACAAGCCATTGGAAAAGTTTTGAATTTATTTGAAATTTCAATCATTTTATTTTCTCGATATATCTCGAGTAGGCATTTGAATGGAAGCGGCAAAACCACATCATTCGAAAGATGATGTTACCTTGTGCTACATGTTTTCGAGGGGCTGGATAGTCTGCAGCATGAAGCGAGAAACAGCGCTTCAAAGTTACTGCTCAAAAACGAGCAGGACTTATGACTCAACCCAATATTTTTGCTGTTTGTCCCAGGAAAGTGTAGTCGCTGAATGCCAAGCCGATCCAGCAAAATGATCCGTTTCTTATCCTATTCTAGTCAACCATTGCAGGCACTCATGCGCAAGAACAGCGAGTAGCAGTTGGGGCTAGAATGAAGATGTGCCGACGGATGAAGAGGAAACGATAAGAGCGATGCTAATCGGCGATGATGATGAGGCCGGTGAGGAAAGAGAGGAATCAGATGAAGGTGACAATGAGGAAAAGGATAATAATGCGGATATGGCGTATGGAAACATTTCAATGCTGTACTTGAATAAAATAATTTGTATGCCTGGTTCTGAAGTTTATGCCGCACAAGCTATTGATGGTGAACAGAAGAGGGAACACTGAATTGATTACAGAAAGGGATAAAAAAGAAAGAAAAAACTTATCCCTCTTCTTCATCTCTTGATATTGCATTGTAGTATTTAGTCTCATCATGGTGTCTCCTCATACCACTCCTGTTCACACTCACGTCTTCTTATCACTCGATGGCCACTTCACTTCACTCACTTCCACTCGTCATCAGAGATGTTGTTATCATCATTTCGATTCGCCTCGATGAACATCTTCTTTCCCATTGATATTTCTCTTCATGATCTCCTAGCGTTATTTTGCTATTTCGAATCTAATTTTGTGTTAATTCCACGCTTCATCTGACTGACTGTTATCAGCATCTGGACGCTTCTCGATACACTTCTTCCATTCCTTGCATCTCTTCATAATTCACTGAGCGAATGCTGTAGTTATTCACCACTTTATACATTTTGCCACTATTTCGCGCTCTACAACGCATCATTTCGAAAATCAATGTTTTCACTGCAGAACTCTGCACATTCTCGTCGACTTGAGGAGTTACTTCATCTACGAAACAACCTTTTCAACTTCAATTTCCTGTGAGCGTGAGTTACGCTTCATGTTTTTTTTTCGAATCTTACTCGTCCCTCGGATTTTATGCCAATCGGTGACTCTTGCAGAGAGAATACAACAACTTTCGTGGGACTACTTCTTCACCTAGCTGCAGATACCCTTGACAAGCGAACTCCTTGGGAGAAACAGCCAAGATCGTAGTGAAGCTGGGCGTTGTTCGCAACTGTGATTTGGGTTCCCGAGGAAACACATACGGTGATCGTATTGTATCGTTTGATAAAAAGTTATTCTTTGAATGTGCACTGCGTACAAATGTTTGTTCGAGCGATAACAAGCTGATTGTTGCGCTCTCAGAGCCATATTTCCATCTTTGCAAAGTTTATTGCAGAATACATGGGGTTCTTCCTCATTTCATTTTTGCTTTTCAACACTCATTGTTCTCTCACAAATCAGACAAATTGCACGATAATGATTATGAGAACTGGAGAGGTTCAGACTTCAGACAATTGGCTTTCTACCTCCTCGGCTCTTCTTTCTAACTGAGAACGCAATGCATTTCGAAAAAAAGCCCAAATACTTGCACCCTCCCCAACTCCTTTCTGGATGACTACACACACACACACACACACACAAACTCCCGTTATCACCCCTTGCTCGTTCCACTCGTTATCACATGATCCTCACCCATCGAATGATCGTATAGTCCCCATCTCTCATTGAAATTATCATGTCCATCGACTATACACACTCTCTCTCATTTATCACTTCCACAGCGTTTTCCAGCTCCCTTACATCTTTTTGTTTTCTCTTGTCGCGCTTATTTTAGGATTGTTCTGTTGCTATTGTCAAGTGAGTACATACAATACCAATCAGGGTCCTACACGCCCTCGTCTCTCGATGTTCTTCAGCGAAGGGGAAAATGATGAAAAACTTTGATGAAGCGCTCAAGTGAGTGTCTTTCATTCAAAGTTCATTCGTCTAACTTCACTAGGCTGACGTGGCTGCTGCTCGGTATTTTTCTTCGCTTCATTCATTGCTCATTTCAGCCTCGAAGTCGGCGTCATCCGAACGACGACGTCAACGAGGCAGCAATCGGGAAGAGAATGAAGATGGATTAAACGATGAGGACCGAGAATATCTTGGACGTTGCAAGTAGGCCACTTCAGCTGTTGCTTTCAGCTATCCTCGTAGATTGGTCATCGTCACAGTTTGATTTGTTGTGATAGAGCAAGAAATATTACGTTAATTCCTAATATTAGATATTATATATTTTGTCTTCTTAATTCTTGTCGACAAAACAATAAAATGTTACACTAAAGAACGTGATTCAATCTATTCATCAAAGAACGGAAGCATCGACTGCTTTGCAATAATTTATCGTCACTGTATCTATTCCCAATTGGAGAGAAGATGACAAGTTGGAGAGGGAGAAAATCAGGGCATTATTTCTCGTAGTTGGGCCAATTGTGCCACGCCTTATCAGTAATGGATCTCAGCTGATCGTCCAATATGTACAATCTTTGAAGTACTTTGCCCATTCGTACTTCGGCGGTGCTCTCCTTGTATCCCCACTGTTCTGCAAATACAATGTTGTTCGAGGTAAATCAATATTCCTGTAGCTATACCGAAATCTACAGTACCTTGTCCCAATAGATGACGTATCCACTGCATCCCTCCCTCGGATGAACGACGTAGATTCCGTTCTGCGTGCGGAGATGTGTGCATACCTGAATTTATCTGTACTTGTTACCAGAATGCAAAGAAACTGTTAAAACGTGTAAGAATGCAGGTGAAGCTGCACAGCTCACCACTATGGTCTTCAGGTACTCAATGAGTAATACTCATAATTTGCGCATGAGACCCTCCAGGGGAATTTAGAACTAAAAATTAGTAATTAAAATTACAACTCACTCGTTCGAACATCTCCGTTCCGTGCAAGTTCGGGAAGTAGAAGCATCCTCCCAGGTAGTGGCGAGTCGACGAATTATCGTCCTGAAGAATGATATCATTCTGATCTTTGATCTTTGATCTCTCTCTCTCCCCTCTCAATCAATACCTTGGCGTGCACCGTGGCCTCGCAAGCTGAATCGTCTTTGCAGTAAACCTGTCTGAAAAGGGAAAGACGTGCGTTAGGCCACTGAGGAGGACCACTGTTCGGTCAGTGACTAGTACTTGTGAAACATATCATCGTGAGGCGGCTGGGCGTCTACAACTAGAGACCCCAAGCTCCGCCCACTTTTGAGAGATAGGGAATCAAGCGAAACCTGCGCAGGGGAGCGGCAAAGCGAATTCTCGACCAATTTGGACGATCAAAAGCGTTTCTAGTAGGTACTGGTAATCTCCACAAATGACCTAAAGCGCGCTAAGTTTGTTCACCTTTGGATGAGAAAAAAACGATAATTATGTTTTGAAATACGTGGTTAGGGTGTTTCCGGTGATCGGATACAAGGGCGCTTCTCGATTTCGACTAATTTGAATATTTTAGGAATTTTAGAATTTTTTTCGGATTTTCAGCGATACTCTCCGGCTTGCCGCAAAAGCGTGGGGAGAGGGGAGCGAGAGGGCGGGCGGAGGGAGAGAGACACACACGAGAGAGGCTCCGCCCCTTTTCTCTCTCGTCCCTTCCCTTCCCTCTCGCTAGGTGCCTGCGCGCGCTTGGTTTTCGAGGCATAACTTCGCGCAGAGAAAAGATAATCACAAACGGTAAAAAGGATGTTGTTGAATCAAGATTTGGTACCATGGGAATAAATCGGCGATCTACGTTGGTGTCTCTATCTACAACACAATTAACCAAAACCTCTCGTACATTCTTTAGAGAACACGCCGACACTTCTTCAGTTCACCGAAATCACTCCCATACCACCTTCTCATTCCCCTCCTCCTCCACGTTCTACGCATTGGCAGAGCGGTGGAATGAGGGGGTGCTGGTCAGGCGAATTGAAGTCTCACCCTAGCAGCTTTTATCATCCCTTATCCTTGTTTTCGCCTCCAATTCACCATCCGTACCTCATTCGCTCCTTCGCACTCCATCCAACCACGGCGCCGATGCCGATTCCAGCAGCGAGAACGAGACCAGCCGACAGACAGCCCGATTCGGCAGTCGATTCCTTGTGACCGGAGAACGAGCAATGGCCTGAGGGTTGATCTTTGATCTTTGATCTCTGATCTTTGATCTCTTCCAAGAGCTCACTCGACGCGTAGACGGGCGCACTGGGCTTGGCGAAGAGCGATCGCGAGCCTGGAATCAAACTATTTGGAAGTGATGCGGACAGCTAACAGTGAGAACTGTTGGCCAGAATGTGTGAAACCCCTAACGATCAAAGATCAACTCACTCGTGCGAGCAGTCGAAGTGAGGAGATGGCGCAGCATTGAGAGGGAGTGGAGGAGAAGGATGGACCACTCAGGACGAGTGAGGAAGGAAAGAATGAGGGAGGAGGGAATAGAAATGAATGATGAAGAAGGCCATTATGAATAGTCAAATTAGGCATTGAATTTTCATAATCTAATTATCGTTTTTTTAAATACCAAACTCTGAGGTCGACCCTGAGGTTGTCTTGCAAAGCCTCTCTCCCACGGATTTATAGCAAACACTTGCCTGAAACTGAAAAGAGTGAGAAGAACAGAAATCAAAATATGAAAAGAATAGATACGAGAAGATAATTTCAAGAGAAAAAAATCTGTCATGATTTATGAGTCTGACAGGAGGTTCGGAACAGTTACCGTAACTTGGAAATTTGAATTGGCGCGTTGGGCAGCGACAATGAGAGGGACGCCGTTATCCCATAGTCTTCTTCTTTCTTTGCTTCCCATTTGTCTTTCTTACAAATGTCAATTGAGTAGTTGAGTCACTCAAAATCGATCTCTAATTTCCAGTTTGTCCGACCTACACACGGACAATTCTTCAACAATGGAAACAACTCCATCATCATCAATTAAACAAGAACAAGTGAGATTTGTATTCAGTTGGTATCTTTGTGCGCTGATCTGAACCTCGATACGCCGCCTTTCAAGTTTTTTCTCTATGGATCTTCAACGTATTGACTAGTTTGCTGAAGATGTTTTTCTGAATGCGTCTAAAATAGACCTTAGTTGATGTCTGATGATGATTTAATGATGGTCTTCTCATGATTTCAGAGTTACGTTAGGTTAGCTTTCGGTGAAACCTTACGTTGAGTTCGTACAACATATCGAGTGTGTTTTTTATTGTGGTGAGCAGCGTTAGTAAGATAATACAGTAATCTGCGTGAAATGGAGTTACAAATTGATTTCAGGTAAACGAACGATATCAAGATTCTCTATACGATGTTAAGAAGAGATTTGGCGTCGTGGAGTGTTGCAAGTCAGATAAAGCATAAGAAGACCAAGTGAGTGAGCATCTCTCGGCAACAATGACATTTCGCATTCAGGTTCGAAGCCCTCTACTTTACGGAGATGAGTAAGGCGGCACGGATCATGGAGCCTGCTTTGAGAGGTATGCTGAAGCACATCCAAAGATGCACAGGTTCAGTAAGCTGTAGTGACCCAAGAACATTGATTTTGCCCAGATCTGGAGAACAATTCATGGCATTGTGCTCTCTGAGCAATAATGGGAGGTGCTAATGGAAACAAACATTCGCAGGGAACAAACTTCGTGTCGTGCACACAAGCCATAACGCTCAACAGCCTCTCGACAATGGAGATCCTGTCTATGGGTTCAATCCAGAGGAAGAAGGAAATTGTCTAACTGAATTAAAAACCTAGAACAGAATAAAATAACTATATTACAATTTCTTGTTCATGCCCCAAAGATATTGAAGATAAGCAGAAAAAAGCAGGCGAGGGGGCACAGAGAAAAGAAGACAATGAATGAAATAACGAGAGTAGGGAAGGAATGGCAGAACAGACGGGATCTGATCTGCGGTCAATCACTGTATACAGATTTCTTTCACATCTTCTCTGACCTTCCAACACTCATTCTTATTTCTCTAATTTCCCGGAACAATATCCTTCGTTTTCTATCACGCGTGTCGCGTAAGAATCAAATAAACCTTGGCACATGCAAAATATCCAAAATGAACTGAAAGCGGTTTTCGGTAGTCCTTAGGGTCCCTGACAAGATAGCTGAGAGCTTTGTTCCAAATTTTCATTTTTAAAGGCATGAAACAGCTTCAAACTTTAAAAATAAAAATTAAAGCCAACTTTGAGCTCGTCGTTCACAACGTGTAATGATTTTCAAACAGACTTCGAGAGGTGCAAAATGTAGCTAATTTTTAGGAGAACACGCTCGAGTTTTGGGCCCATCGATATTTTCATTCACATTTGAATAAATCGAGAAAAACGATTTAAAATTCATGCAAATTCGGGCCCAGGTTTTTGAAAGTTCCATTCGATAGAGCTCGCCAAGACGAATCGATTGATATGCTGAACGTGTATAAAAAATGGTTGC
>LS499658.1:1527864-1545243 GCA_900490845.1 Pristionchus japonicus
ATCGAGAAAAACGATTTAAAATTCATGCAAATTCGGGCCCAGGTTTTTGAAAGTTCCATTCGATAGAGCTCGCCAAGACGAATCGATTGATATGCTGAACGTGTATAAAAAATGGTTGCGGCACGGAGATAAGTGCGTTTAAAGATTCTTACCCACCTCATTTTTCTCTTTCATTCGCTTCATTTCACTCATTCCGAGTAATTTCTCTCCCACATTCCTCCTCTCCCCCCTCACCCGCGCGGTCTACGCGTCATTCTTTCGGGAGGGTGACGAAACCACTACGGATCATAAGTCGGTTGGGAGGGCACCTAGCACAATAAATATTCTATCATTGTTATCAGTAGATGCATACGGTATTTCACTACCGTAACCATCGTGAAAAATGAATAAGTTCAGTTAGCGATTTCCAGATTTCGATATCTCAGGTTACGGTAACATCTCTGAGGCAACCGTCCAAAGATCAAATTTATATGCAAAAGTATCGTATACCAAAGTATGTTACAGTAACTTTGCATGTACAGTAGGGTTGACGAAACGAAAACGGAAAACGAAAATCAGAAACATTGTCTCAATTATCGTCCTATTCGGGAAAGAGAGTAGACAATGGCCTTTCCGTATCCTTTCCGGATCGATTCAGTTTCCGATTCGCGAATTAAAGGAGCGGTGTGCGATTGTGAGGGAAAATCGGTGTTATGTTTCAGGCGCAGAATATATATCTAAACTTTATCCGAAAGGGTTTCGCTTGGCGCATTAGATAGAAATTGGTCATTCGTTTATTTGATCCCTGAAACACAACCGCACTCGCTCCCCTCACACTGATCTTGCCCCTCGCGATTCAAAGAATGAAGTCGATGCGGAAAGTATACGGAAAACGTATTTTTCGACTGTCTTTCCGGAAAGAGAGTGAACCTACGTGAGTTTCGAACGTGTTCCGTTGGGCCGAACGGTCAACCCTAATGCACAGTAATTAAAAATACCGTATGCCGGCCTTTTCTTAAAGTGTGAGATATAAATTTGATCTTTGAACGATTGTCTCAGAGATGTAACCGTAACCTGAGATACCGAAATCTGGGAATCGCAAACTGAGTTTATTCAATTTTTCAAATTCATTTCGAAAAGTCTCGCACTTTGAATAAAAAGTCTGGATGCGATTCCCGGGATACGGTATTTTTGGTTACTGTACTTGCCCAGTTACTGTAACATGCTTTAGTATACGGTATTTTGGTCGACCTCAGACCAGTATGGACCATGACCATGTTTCTATGAAAAAAATCAGTTAGCGATTCACGATGGTTACGGTAGTGAAATACCGTATGCATCTACTGATAACAATAATTGAATATGTATTGTGCCGACTGATGATCCGTTGTGGTTTTGTCACCCTCCCGAAAAATGACGCGTAGACCGCGCAGGTGATGGGGGAGAGGAGGAATGAGGGAGAGAAATGACACGGAATGAGTGAAATGAAGCGAATGAAAGAGAAAAATGAGGTGGGTAAGAATCTTTAAACGCACTTATCTCCGTGCCGCAACCATTTTTTATACACGTTCAGCATATCAATCGATTCGTCTTGGCAAGCTCTATCGAATGGAACTTTCAAAAACCTGGGCCCGAATTTGCATGAATTTTAAATCGTTTTTCTCGATTTATTCAAATGTGAATGAAAATATCGATGGGCCCAAGACTCGAGCGTGTTCTCCTAAAAATTAGCTACATTTTGCACCTCCCGAAGTCTGTTTGAAAATCATTACACGTTGTGAACGACGAGGTCAAAGTTGGCTTTAATTTTTATTTTTAAAGTTTGAAGCTGTTTCATGCCTTTAAAAACGAAAATTTGAAACAAAGCTCTTAGCTATCTTGTCAGGGACCCTAAGGACTACCAAAAAATGATGAGAAAGGTATGGGTCGAATCATGTGCCAACCACCCCCTGATTCTATTCGATTCTTACGCGACACGCGTGCTATCCTTCGTTGCTCACGAGAGTGAATCTCGTGAAACTCAACCACTCAATGCATTCTTCCGTCTTTGGGAGACTAGATTCAATCTATCGTTGACCAGCTGATACAGTCGGAATGAAGGCCATGATCAACAAATAGTGTGTGATAGTTCCTCATCTCTCGCTTTCTCGAATCAATATCATCTTCGACTGCTTTTATCCTGGTTCATTCGCCATTTGGCCTACCAGATGAAATCTAAAGAACCTTCTGGGACAGCGAACAATTGCATGGCAATTAAAGGAGAAAAAAGGAGAAAATATAAAAGATATTATAATAACTGGATCATGACTCTGACAGAAGAGCGGATACAGTACTCGTAACAGGGAAATTTGAATTGGCGCGTTGCGCATTAACAAAGAGAGGGACGCCAAACTCCCGCGCATTTCCAATTTCCATCTTCTTCCTCTTCTTTGGTTACCTTTTTCATTCCTTACGTCTAACAAATTCATTGTTGAGTCTCTCAAAACCAATCTACCCTTTCCAGTTTGTTCGACCTACACGCGGACAATTCTTTCCAAGGAAACAACATCAATCTACATCATTCATCTACAACAGGTGAGATTTCTGCTCGTTTGGCTGGTGATTGATCAAAATTAAATTTATGCGAGTCCTAAAAAAGATTATGGGGCTCATCCGTGAATTGTCACCAGTATGCTGGCAAACGAGCGTTTTCTAGCCTGAATACCGAACAGAATAGTTCCAATTGTGTGACTCCAAGTATAACGAGAAAATTCTCATGAATGAACTGCTGCTAAAAGCTGGAATCACACTAGAAAATCAATAAACGTTGAATGAAATAGGGTCAACTTGCACCCACGCCAATAAACGTGTTATTATATATTTTCTGGCTCAAATACTAAGACGAAAGCGTGGGAAACGATAAATATAATATATTTCCACTGCGGAGCGTCGATTATCGCCTACGGAACTCAGCTAACATTCACAATAACAAAGATCAACCCAAAATTTGCCATAGAAACCCTCACCTTTCAGAATCTCGAAGTTTATATTAAATCGCAGTCGTCCTCGCCGCTCCCTGGCGGCTCCTCGGCGATCGGCCGACCTGGAACGTAACCACAAGCCCAAATCTGTCCATAAAAGAAGGTGTAAAACGGGAAAACTTTCAAACCTAATCCAATCTTGGCGCCGCCGCCACGGGGATCGGCCCCCGATGAATCACACGACGTCGACGGCATCCGAGGGGCGTCTAGAACCAATACAATAGGTAAAAACAGAACGGAAACAATCAATAAATCGATAAAACGAGGAAACTGTAGTCGCCGCCTCAAATCGAGGTAAATTGTAAAACTCACGAGTGCACCCGGGTACCGTATCGCGCACCATTTCGAGCAACATTTAATTTATCGATTTGGAGGAATATTTGACGCAGCATATCGCGGTAGATTCCCGCAAACCGACCACGAAAAAAAATATGAGCACCGGAAAATGAGTGGAAATTGCGTATTCGCAAAGTTCTCCAAACGTGGACATTGCTCGGTAAAGCCCGGTAACCGTTCCGATTTCTCCAGCATGTACGATATGTAGTCGGATTAGAAGATATCAGTCGTACTATTCAGGTGAGTACAATGAAATGTAAGACCAACTTGTGAAACTTAGCTCGCTCGCCAATCCACTCTCGACTCATTGACCCTGTATATTTGCACTTCGCCAAAGAAGATGAGAATCAATGGAAGTAAGAACGGATTTATTGATGAGGGAGTGGTAGAGTTAAAGAAACAGGGCGGTGAGCGAAAATGTATCATCGCTCGCTGTCCTGTGATGGCGTACCCTCCCTCCATATCCCCGGTATACACAACTCCTCATATGGATCACACAAATCCCCGTGCCCCCCCCCCCCTATCTTACCGGTGTTCTCGAATTATTGTCATTTTCTAAATATTTATCATTCTCAAACAAATGAATATAATACCTATCACCAATTTACCATGAAGTAATAAATACTATTATATTTTCAAACTGCACAGTCTGTCACTTCATTAAGACAGTGTTTGAGAGATACAAGAGAATTTCCGAAAGAACGAAACAAAGATGGCTCAAGTGGGTGGTGGAAGATTGGAACGAGTCATAGGATCTATGTGGATGAGATGCCATTCCTATCTCATTTTTGATCATTGGACGCGCTCTTCTCGAGACACATTTTCTCTCCATCATTTCTTCTTGTCAGCGACGCTGTTATCAAGAGCTGGAAGAATCACTCATTTTCGTACAGTGAGCATAGACACTCTTTCGACTTGATCTCTTTTTTTGTTCGACTTGCGATTTTCGCTCTCCGCTTTTCAGTTTCTCTGCCTCCTCTCGTATTACTTTTGTGCATCACAATAACTATGATTCGCATTTGCAGAACTTTACACGTTCTCGGCCGGAAATTTCATCTCAGAAGAAGCAGAAATGTAAATTATTTACTGAGGTTATTTCTTGTAATTTTCCCGATTCATACTGCAAGAGTAGAGCTTCCAATCCATCACATATCAGACACGATCAACACTTCTGGATACATCGCTTGGCGATCATGCCGTGATTGAAGATGGTCAAGTAGCCCGTTCTTGGCAGTTCGTTCCTTCATTCAAGGATTACATTGTTGTTTTGTACCAATACTGAATTTCACACATTGTCAGGGCCATCTCCTCTCACTGCCTAACGCAAGCGATGACGAAAGGATACTCGTCGAGTCTTACAAATGTATTGTTATTTGGTATTACCCTTGATGTGGATAAATTGTGATATTCCGGAGAAGAAACAGTCGATTGTGCACAAATGAATAGAGAACAGAAAGATTCTTGTATCTAGCCACTCCAATTCGTATGCTCTCTCCACGGCTTGAGAGAGAAAAAGATTTGAGCAGATCACGTCAGTTGCTTGTGATTGACAGGAAGTATAGGTGACTAATCGTACAGCGAAAACGATCTCCCCTTCCATTCTTCTTACTTCCATGATTCCGATTTTTACATCAATGTATGATTACGATCCTTTTTTATGGATCGTTTCTTTCCTGCGTTTTTTTTTCATTCAATTCACTCCCTTCATGAACTCATTTCAGAACTAATTTATATGTGAAGAAATCATTACAGTTGACTTATCTAACGATGGAAAGGAGAGGATAGTTATACGATAGGAGGGAGAGGGAAGAGAGATAAAATTAAGAAGATCTGATCGTTCAGCCCCATCTGTCTTCGTATGATCTGGGAGGGGTACCGAGGAGGAGGAACTCGGGGATTGATCACGTAGACTCATCTCCGGGACTGAACTACTAGATCTCTAATTGGGGAGAGGGACGAGGAAGAGTGCCAATAGGGAGGGATATGGGGGAAAAAGGGGGGGGGGGGAGGGTGGCGATGTCGTTGTAGGGAGGGTGAAATGTAACTTAGCGAAATATGAAAGCACTAAAATCAATAGCGGATTGGAGTAATCTCTTCTTAAATTCTGTGATACTAGGGGATTGGTGAACATGAGGTGGTAGGGCGTTATAGATTCTTGCTACTCTGCGAGAAAAACAATGATAACGAGGTGTGGATTTTGTATATTCAATGTGGATTCCAAAGTTGTTGGTACGATCTCTAAGGGGAACAAACGTGAAAAATCGATGTCTATCTAGAATGGTATCACCATTCATAATCTTACGGGCCAGAACTAAATCATTGATGACTCTTCTCTCAAAAAGCGCGGGTAGACCAAGGAAAGACAGACGTTGAGAATAGGAAGGAAGACCAAGAGGATATGATGGAGACGGAAAGCAGCGATAAAATATGATTCGAGTAAACCTTTCTTGGATTTTTTCAAGCTTCCGACTTTCCTTTTTAAGATAAGGATTCCAGAATGAACTGGCAAATTCAAGACGAGGAAGGACATAAGTACGGAAACACTTGATAAGAATAGCAGGATTATTGACAGATAGTGCACGAAGCATGATGTTCACGACCGTCGTAGCTTTCCTTGCACGATCATCAACAGAGGCTGAGTTAAGGAGAGTGGTGACAACTTGGACTCCTAAGTCACGTTGATGAGGCACGGAAGTAAGAGTGACATTATTGATCTTGTATTGGGGGATAGGCGAGGATCCTATGTGGAGGTGTGTGCACTTAGGTTCAGAGAGAGATAATTGATTGGATACGGTCCAAGAATGTATAGCATCAAGAGCAGACTGTAATTGAGAGATACGATAAGATATTGTGGTAGGAGTGTATGAGACAAACAACTTGATGTCGTCGGCATAAGCTTTGATAGAAACATCGGGAAAAGGGGCAAGGATATACGTGATATCTGATACATATAGCGAGAAAAGAATGGGCCCAAGGACTGAACCTTGGGGTACACCGGAAAGGACAGGGAAAGACTGGGAAATTGTTGAACCTAGCCGAACAGAGAATTGTCTATCAGTGATGAAGGAGGAGATCCAATTCAGAAGGTTGCCATGAATACCGTAATGAGAGCATTTCGCAAGGAGCTTAGAGAAGGGAACAGTATCAAATGCACGAGAGAAATCAAGGTAAATGACATCAGTGTGTTCCTTACGGGAGTGGGCAAGTGTCCAATCATTATGAGAATCTAATAAGTTTGTGACAACAGAAGCACCAGAACGAAAACCGTGTTGATATTTAGGAATAATGTCAAAACGGAATAGATAAGGAGCAAGTTTGGTTTTAACAAGGCGTTCCATAGTTTTAGAAGCAGGAGATAATATAGAGATAGGGCGATACGAGTCAGGTAATTTGGGGTTCTTGTCTGGTTTAGATATTGTATTCTGATCGCTCGCTTTCATCCTGAAAGATTGTGTCGAGAATGTGTGATGGTCAGGGTTCTGAGCGTATCACAGTGTGACTATCACCGCAGAGATAACGATCTGTCCGCCCTTCAAAACTTCTCACTCGCGTGACTCTCATTATTACTTGATTCACCCTCTTTTTTATTTATTTCTTAATTTCTCAGCACTTCGTCGCCACGCAAAACTTTGTGTTTTATAAATAATTTTTTCCTCGAATTGTCTCGTTCATTTGCTTCCATTTGCAGAACTTTACACGTTCTCTGCTGATAATGAACTCAAAGAAGAAAATGATGTGTAAATTATTATCTGAGGTGAGCAATTTCTTTAATTCGGAAATATTTGAGCGTTTGATCTATTCCTAATCAGGTACATTTCAAATCTTTCCTCAAACTAAACGATCGGAGAATTTCTCAAAAAGAAGATCCTGTGAGCATTTCAATGGTTGTTCGAATTCGGACATTTTAACATTTGATTGCTAATCTATTTTCTCTGGTTCTGATATTGCTCCACTTTCAGTTCGAATCAGCCAATTTCTTCACTTCGTCACAATATCTATTATCGGACGATAGAAGAAAAGAGGAATTCTGATTGATTGTGTGTGTGTTGTGTATGATCCAAATATGAATAAAGTATCACTATTTTCTTCATTTTCTCAGTTGTTATCTGCTTCTTTGTCATGAGCGCCAGCCTCTTTTGTCCTATCCTTTTTTACTGTGCTGTTCTTATCAACAACTCACCATCCCTTTCTCTCCTTCAGTCTGCGTCAATCATTCAACGGCATCCACTCTCTCATTGTGTCGACTTGTCCATATTTTACTATGATCATTCTCTTCGCATTTGTGAATCTGGCACTGCTCTTTATATAATTCCAATGTGAAATGTCTCATTTACAGAACCTTACACGTTCTCTACAGAAGAAATCTTCCGAGAGGAAACGTAAAAGATGAGGTGAGTGCTTGAACTAACGTTTCTTACTTTTATTCTCGATGCACCGTTCAGGTTTATCATGCAAATGCCCACTCGTTTCTATCAGATGAGAGATAGGTGGCTATATCATTGATGAAGTTTCTCAGCAAACAGAAAGGAATCGTTCGGTCTGCCGTAATTGTGAGTTGTATTTTTTAGCTGTTGTATTTTTTTTGTTTTTACAATTACAAATTTTCGTCATTTTCAGATGTTTCGGCATTTTCGACGAACTTATAATCCTCGCATTACTCAACGGTTCTGGGGAGAAACCACCCATGATACAGTTTATTTAATTGCTCTCGTATTAAATAAAGAATGCTCCTTTGAAGAGTTAATGGCTCCCTCGAAGTACGCACCTGATTACCGACCGTTTCTCTCCATATTGCATGTTTTATTTCCGGGAACAGTACATTGGGTGAGACAGAAATATGTGATTGATAGGGCTCTGGGCGTATCAGTGGGACTATTTGGGCAGTGATAACGATCTGTCGGCCTTTATGGCACACTTTGCGCTCAATGTTTCCTCACTGCATCGTGCTAGTTCATTGGATACTTCTCCACTTTTGTTCTATCGCGTTCTTCATACTGTAAATGAGAAAGACACTTCCTTTTGCAACAATCGTTCATCCTCCTGAATCCTGACCCGCACAGATCACCAAGCAAGCATACGAGCGAAAAAGTCTTATATCTTTTTCCGTTGGTCCTCTTCTCTATTCCACCCACATCCAACAGTCGCTCTCAGTGTTTCTCTCTTGCACCGATCTCTATTTCTTTCGCAACCTTTTTTCCTGCAAACGAGGTGTTAGAGAACGACTCTCCTGCTCCCGTATACGGTTCTACATCATCATTCCTTGTGACCTTCCCATAGAAATAGTAGTGTTACTCGAATTCCATTTCGAATGACCACCTTTCTCAATGTTTTTTTATTGTTCTGTTGCCGATGTTTGAGCAAACATCATGATTTCGTGCAGGGTTCTACACTCCCTCTTTGTTCGATACTTTCATCCGAACGGAATGCAAATTATTGATTAGTAAACCATCGATAATTCATGTGAGTTTCGTTAACTCTTTTGCATTTTTAAACGACTAATTTCTTTTTATAACCACGCTTCGTCTATTCAGCGTCCCACCAATAATGAAGTAAATTCCAGATCACTCTCTTCGGTTCCCAGGCATTCTAGAGATTCAAACGAAAGCCAACCACTCTGAACGATAGGGTTTGCTTTCATTGAAATAGTCGTGCACGTGTAGCTTATCGAGATCAAGAACAACGGTCGGAAGCCTCATATATTCGATTTCTCTCGAGTGCAAAAAAAGAGTTTCGAATGAATAACGAACCATCTGATTCGCACCTTCCACGTATTGGAAACACCCTCCTCCTCCTTCCGTTTTCAATAAATTTCGACCTGCCTTTTGCCATTGTAAATTGTATGAAATTTGTGTCAGAATAAACCAACAATCTACCGAGCTGTATATTGGATTAACACAAAATGGGCATACCAGAATTCAATCCATTCGCACACCAAGTCAAAAGGGGGAAGAAAGCTCATTTGCGTGGCACAGACGATTTTCTCTCTTTTCCATCCCTTCATTCTCCCTCTTTTCCACCATATGTGTCGGTTTGTGGAGAATCTCGCGTTTATTCCTCATTCGAGCAATCGAGAGAAATGGTTCGCGTGAAGCAAATCTGATCCCCACCATTCATTCCTCATTCGCGCGTTAGAGTGCGCGGTAGGGGTGGATCTTACTGTGAAACATATTTCAAACACAATATGGAATTGGTGCAGAAAGTCGACCAGATCCTTCGCACACAACACCAATACCGCAGATTTAGATTTAGATTTTCTTTTGTTAAATTTCGACCCCATTCAGTAGCAACAAGCATGAACGCGCTAAAAAGTAACGAAATAACGCATAGAATGGCCGTTTCGCTCAGCAGAAAGCTATCTCCTCCTCGGAGAAAAATGCTAAAAATATGGGGTTTGTTCGGAAAGGTCCCTACACCATCTCCGCAGAGCGCCAAGTCGAGTTTTTGTTAAATTTCAACCCCGTTCAGCAGCAACAAGCATGAATGCACTAAAAACTCGTGATTATTCCTCATTCCAACCGCTTTCTCCCCATCGCTCGGCGCAGAATGATTCGGCCGAACGATGCCACGCAAATGAGCTTTCTTCCCCTCTTTGACTTGGTGTGATTCGTTATCCATTCGTTATCAATCTCCATTATCATCCTCTCCTCACCTGATTTTCTCCATAAGCAATACCTCTTCTCCTCTTCTCTCATCTGGTTACCTTCTCCACTCATCCTCTCTTCTGTTTTTCCTTCTCAGTTCCTTTGATCTCATCAATTATCCGCATCGTATTCATTGTCCCTTTGAACCATTCCGTCTACTACCTCCCCATCTTTGATCTCTTACTCTCACCCTCTCATCCTCTCTCACTGACCCAGCCCCTCCCTTCTCTCTCTCTCCTTGCGCGCCATACCAGAAGAGTTTGAGAGGGAGAATGCTCACCATCCCTTCTCCCCCATGCCTTAGCTTCCCTTCTGTTCTCTTCCTTGCAGTATTGTGTCTTTTGTTGGTTCTTTCGCTATTGTGAATCAAATAATATCGTCTTCAGGGCCCTACACGCCCTCAACAGTCGGTCTTTTGACGAAACAAGAAAAGAAATGAATCAAATTACAGACGTCAAGTAAGGTTTGTGTCTGAAACGAATCAGTTCTCTTTTTTGTTCATTTTTGACAATTTGATGGTCGATAGTTGAGGTTTCCCCGATGACAATTGTCTTCATTGCAGATTGAATACATGCCGTATGGACGAAAGAGGACAGCGTAGCCTTCACTGGCAGTTTCGTAGAGTTTGAGGAGTTGGAAATGTTCGCTATTGTATGTTTCACGTTCCTGCTAGCTCTAACAGAAGAATTCAGTGTAATTTTCAGTTCAATAAGAACACGAATGATCTCGGAAACGAAGACAACCTTCAATTACTTCATGGACGAGTGGATAATATGAGATTGTGGAGGATGCGAGGCTCAATGATGCAAAATGATTCAATGGCTCAATGATGCAAATACATTGAATACCCCCGCAATTCGATAAATTTTATAATTATTATTTTCGTCTTACTGCAGATTGAGAGTACCTGATAAAACAGAATTATTAAAAGTAGGAAAGCTGCCTCGGTTTGGGCATTGGGTGCAAGGTTTGGGTTCTCCTATCTCTCGGTTCCGTCTTTCCCCAGACCTCTTTCGTCACTTTTTTTATCCGGAGAGAATCAATCTCCTTCTTCTGTCGAACATGCGCTCTCTTCCTTCTTCCTCCCCACTTTCTCTCCTTCTTCTCCCTCTGCTGTTTTGACCTCGCTCACTGTCCACTCGGCGTAACTGTCTCTTTCCTCTCTCTCCTCCTCCCTATGCCCAATCTGTCTCACTACCCTCCATCCATCTCATTCACTCCACCTGACTCAGCCCCCGCTCGGTCACATGTTTCTTCCTCCTTCTTTCCACCTTAACCTTCTCAATTGTCCTATGTTTGATCTAGACGCGCGGTTTTCACTGTTCATTTGTTTTTTTCTGATTGCTTGCCAATGAAGATCCTCCACTCGAATCAGGGCTCTACGCGCTCTCAATGAATCGATGACGATCAAGTTGATAAACCAAGACGATTTATCGCACAATATCAATGAGAATGAAGAACGATGAAAAGAAGGTACGACATACAACGAGATATATATTTAGAATCAGAAAATTGAATTCAGGCGTCTGGTTCCACGTATTCATGGGCAAGGAGATCGTTGTGACGACTGTGACGAAATGGAATGCCAGGTAAGTAAAGAATAGATCTTTTTTTGGACTATCCCATTCATTGCAGGTGTGAGAAATACAACCATCGTACAGTTATCAGTGATGCTTTCAACGATGCGCGCAAGGAAAATGCTGTGGAAGCAGTTGCATTCGTGAAGAAAATAATTATTGCAGTGCTCAAATCGGATCTGATAAATGAGTTTTCTCTCTCGGCCATTCTTCTGAGTTAATTGCGGAACAAATAATTCACATGCAAGTGAACAATCATTTTTAAACAGCAGTTTCATTGGCGTTTCCAACAACTGGATGAATGGTGCCTTCGCTTCGCCTTCTTCTCCACTTGCTCTCTATCCATGTTACTTCACGCTTCACGCTATAATCGTTTGTCCAGCGTGAGCACTCTTCCCTCTTCCTTCTGCATTCCCCTGACAACATCTTCTCATTCCTCCTCTCCCCTCTCTTCTTCTGTCATCCTCTTCCCATCCACGGCCGGGTTGTTTGGACCTCGCCCACTGTTCATTTGTTGTAAACATCACCCTTCCCCTCTTCCTCTCTACCTCTTTTCCTCTCTCTCACTACGAACACTCAGACCTGAACGCTCGACCTGAACAGCGATTGATCACGAAATCAGGAGAGCCCCCCCCCCCATCCTCTACAACGCATTTCTATGTAACTTACGATCTCGTCGCGCCTCGGGCGTAGATAAATTATTTAAATCACTCCTCATTCCTCACCAATCACTCTTCCATCACTGCAATAGATCACAACGCATGCAATAGATCGATTCACACTCAACACCAGCAGCATCCCCCTCCTCTCCTCCTCTCCCCTATCCTCCCTACACCCGATCTCTCTCACCGCCCCCCCCCCTCTCTCTCTCTCCTGATCAATCGCTCGACTTGACCCCGCCCTCTCGCTCGGTCCTTCATTCACTCGGCCCATTCATTCTCTCGAGTTTCACGCTCTCAGTTTTCCGTATTTCGAGTGATTGGCGCTATTGGTCTCCAAAAAAAAAAACCGCAATTCAATCAGGGCTCTACACGCTCTCAATCAATCGATGATCTTCATCGAAAGCAGAGATCAAGACAATGAGCAATTATTGACCAATCAAGTGAGTTCAATATTTATCTAATTCAACAGCTAAAATCGGCTCAGCGAGATATTATGTTCACCTTTCCATTGCAGATTGGATGCGGTTCATACCGTGGAAGAGTCCTTGTTTGAGACAGGGTTCACAAGATCTTTGACATCAATTCCTATATTGGAGGGGTGAAGAGGTGAGATCATTATTTTATGGAGTTTTTCGAGCCCGTGTTGCTTAAGTGTCATTAAAAACGTATCTAGTAGATTGAACATTGTTCTCGAGCTCTCATCCCCAATGCACTCTCGTCGGTTAGACAGAGTTAGCTACAGTGAATTTGCATGAGAGAGACGATTCCTCTTGGGCCCACGAACCAGCTTGGTAGCTCACGGGGAAAATGCTCACTGTAATAAATGATTTCTTTCAGATATCATTCTGCACGAGATTGGATGCAGGTGGAATACGAAGAAAGGGTTCGCATAGCTGCCATCGTCCCTCCCCAATACTTGTGTTGATTTGAAATAAATGATTAGCATCGAATCGTCCGACGCACAAAACTCCTCAACTCATTGAATCACAATTGAACATGTGACACCATTTCGAAGAATGGTCTACAAGACTTTGAGAATCATGAAACACAACACAACATGAAAGCTCTTCGATGCTCGCGAGAACTTTGACCGTCACACTGACCCGTTGACTTCCTATCTCTTTCCTCTCGTCGCACCTTTGCCTAATTTTTACCTACTTGATCTCTGCCTACCTCCGTCTCTATTCGAGACCATCTCAGAATACCTTCTCTCACTCTATTCGATCCTTTGATTATCGGCCCCTTTGAACCTTCCGAACCGTCTTCTCCTCCTCCACCTTTCGTCTCGTCTCTCCCACTCTCACTCACTCACCTGACCCGGCCCCTCTCTCTCTCCTGCGCGCAATAACAGAGGAGTGAGAGTGGGAGAATGGTCAACACCCCATATCCTTGCCTCCCTTATTTCCTATCTGTTCTCTTACTTGCTGTATTGTGCCTATTCCTCGCGTGCTTCGAATGCTTCTGATTCTATTACATATCAAAGAATCTCTGTTTCAGGGCTCTACACGTCCCCAACTGTCGATGGAATCGGCCTGTTTATTGGACAAGAAAGAAATTATCATGTGAATTCCAAGTGAGTTTCATGACTTTAACTGCTCCCCGACTATTCATACACTGCCTCTTTCTCTCACTCTGGCAAGCGAAAGAGTTTTCGAAACGTAAAGGTTGCATTCCCTTTCTAAACCCACTATTTTGTAGCCTGAACTACCGAGGACAGTATCGTATTCAGGGGAAATTTCGAAGAAGTCAAGAAGCTGTGGAGGTTTGTTATCGCCAGTTTCATTTTAGTCCTTTCAATTTCATCATTGCCAATTGCCAAACTTCAGAGCAAGAAGATCAATGAGCACATGGTATTCAAAATAAACAAGATAATGCGGACGAAGAAAGTGTTAAGAAGAAGAAGGAATTCAAAAATAAATATCCCATTGAATGCTCTGAAATCTAATAAAATCTTTTTTTTCTGTATTGCTGCAGATTTAACATCAGAAAGGCAGAACCTGAACAAATTCTTAAAGTACAATATAGGAATGGGCGAAATCATTGAACTGTTGAGTTTCACGGTCGTTCCTTTTGATTTTTCTGGGAACAATTGATAGATTAGATCAATTTCAGTGCTATCAAGTTCTCTGGCTCCTTGGCTAGCACGTTCACATCTCCAGGCCTTCACCACTCACGTGCCTTTCCACCTCCTTCCCCGTGCCGATGATACAGTCAACTCTCCCTTCTTCTTCTCCTCCTTCCTCTCCCCCTTCTCTTCCCTTTCTTCTCTCTCCCTCTTCTCCAATTGGCCCCTTCCCGCTGTGAGGTGTTCACCCTCTCTCCTGTACTCCCTATCCATTCGCCCCCGATCTCTCTCACCATCAATCTCTCTCTCTGCCAATGAATTAGTCTGACCCACGCGGTCACTCGTTCCTTCCTTCTCTCTTTCAAACACAACCTTCCCCCTTCCGTAGGGAACGTTCTCTCATCTTGCTATCTGTTTATCGTTCGAATTTCCATTGTTGTGATTCGTTTACTGATCAATGAATAATCGCAATTTCACCCAGGGCTCTACACGCCTTCCCCGTTGATGATCTTCATCGAATTCGAAAATTAAGCGAAATAGTATCTTCAATCAAGCAAGTAAGTTTCATTGATTATTTCGAATGAATAAAATCGATCATTCCAGGTACAACAGCACACTCTATACAATAACTAATCTGCTCTCAATGCAGTGTACACAGAACACGATTCCGTTGTGTCTCAAGCACAATAAAGACCTGCCGAGAGAAAGAGGTGAGATCATGATACTCTTGATTCTATAGGCGATCCCATGTTGCTCAAATTCTATTCGAAACGTTCCCGGTCTGTCAAATTCAAGCACAGTCTCGTCGATTATACAGTACTAGGCAATGCGGACTTGAAAAGCCAGAACCATTTCCGCCCGAGAATCAGCTTAGTAGCCCAGTGAGATACACTAATTAAAGGAATTGATTGCAGATCCTACACGAGACCGGACGTAGATGGAATACGAAGAAAGGGTTCTAAGAGCTGCCATCGCCTCTTTCCAGTTCTTGTATAAATGAAATAAATGATCAATGTGGAATCGATGCACACTACACTTCAATTCAATGCATCCTACAACAGAAAACGTTATCTCTAGAAGAATTACTTTCGAAACCTTAGCATAATTCATTCGAGAGTATTCCTTCTTTTCCCACTCCCTTCTCACTTCTGTCCAACCACCTTCCTTGTTCACCAAAATCGAATTCTGCTCCTCAGCCAAACCATCGATCACTCCCACTCCATTCTCCTGTCAACCTCCAGTTCCCTCCTCATTCTTACTCTTCCCCCTCCTCCCCTCCTCTCCTCTTCTGCGGTGATTGGCCATCACTCTGACCTGGTGCCTGACTCTCTCACTCCTATCGGGGAGTGAGAAAGAGAGGCAGACTCCTCTACCAACCCAGTCTCTCGCCCTGTTGTTCATTACCCGTTCGTGCCGGAATCACTCACGAATAATAGCGTTGCTATCGTCCTTTCTCTTCTTACATCCTTTCTCGTTGTGCGTCGCTCGACCTTGTGTGCATTCGATGTATTTTTTCGCGCGATGTTGTGTACTGATCCTGATTTTCCTTTAATTCTGCTTCGCTTTCCAGTGATCTACACGCACTCAACAAGAATGGATTCATAAATTCGAATCGACCGTACGAAGCAAAAAGGCAGGCTACAATGAGTGAGTTCGCTTTATGTGCTACCTATTTTTATTATGTAGTCTGCTAAGCTGAAACGTAATTGCATCTTTGACTATTTCGACCTATTTTGCAGGTTGAATGAAACGACGTCTATGATCTCCATCTGGCATTCAATTACCACGGTGAAACGTTCGTTTGCCGTCTCTTCTCAAGCATCCAAGATCGCAAGGGCGAGAGCGTCGCAAAATATAAAGAAGAGAAAAGGTAACTTCGGTGAATTACGCAGCTATGGTGGTTCTAATTTGGTGAAACGCAACCATTCTCACGGGGTAAAGGTGTGCCGATTATCTCGATTCCATCACTCTCGTGAGCTTAGAACCTCAAATGTTTCTAAAATCTCTCGGTTCCTCATTTCACACACACTATCAAATTTTCTGATCGATAAGAGAGCATTGCGAAACGAGAGATCGAGAAAATTTTGCACACCACAGCTTCGAACATTCTCGAAAATGAACTAATTGCAGAAGACGAGCGGCGATTCGCGAACTTCTCTTGAAAGAAAGGAATTACGCGGACAGTTAAAATTGAGCATACTGCGCACAAATGTCGAAGGAATAAATTATTTGTATTCATTCTTCAGTCGCATTAAAATCATGCAATTCAGCATTTCATCACATAAAACAGTTGAATACGAGTCAAATATGATATTTGGCAGAAACGTATTAAAATTTGGCAGTTCCTCTGAGCACTACGATTACTTCTCTTATCATGCTGGAGTTGTTCTGACCCAACCGATAAAACCTTCTATTCTTCTTGCTCCTTCTTTTCCGCAAAAATGCTCTGTCCAACCGTCCTCTCTGGTCGCTTTCCCGCGCATTCTCCTTTCCACTCCCATTCTATCCCGCCTTCTCTCATTCTCTCACCTGTATCACCTTCTCTCGCCTGTGACTGACCTGACTCCGCCCTCCTTCGCTCCTCTCCTGGGTCATACTCTCTCTCCTCTCTCTCCATCTCCTCACTCTGTCAACGACAGGAGAGTGAGCAGCCCCACTCTCCATTCCGTGTGATTGCTCTGTTCAGTCTTCTCTGTCTGATGATTAAAACGAGTTCTCTGTAAGATCAGGACAGGGGTGGCACAATGCTTCAAAGTGGTCGGATTGAGCTCAAATTTGAAATGGGTGGTCCCTAGGGGTCGTACAAACATTCTACAACTTTGCATGATGATCATGCATGGTTCATGCAAAATTTTTAGCTTTCAAGATACCTCCTTATGTGACCCCTCATTCGATAGAGCAGTTATGCATACAGTTCGATTTTCATCCATTTTGGACAAAAGGGAGCCGAGAAACACGACATTATGTGATTATTTTCATGCTTTTTCATGGTTTTCGATTTTTAGAATCACGAAGACATCAAAAAAGCAAGTAATTTTTTTGCGTACTAGATGCGCCTTTCGATTCTCTATCGAGTAGTATTTTTTTCATATTTTATAT
>LS499658.1:1554287-1580111 GCA_900490845.1 Pristionchus japonicus
TCGAATCGTATGAAGCCAGGTGTCTGTACTAAGGAGAATGGACGGTGAGTTTACAGTCTTCGTTGGACCTGATTAGAGATAAGTAAGCACTGATGTCTCCTCTACTGTCGATGTAGGCAAACACTGATGGATTAGAGATAGTCCATTGGGCGCGTGCTTACTGTTCTCGTTCCAGGTCGTAAAGGAGCTCTATGACAACATGTGCTCTGCCCATCCTACAGTCGGTCCTGAGACCGCTCGCAACAATGATAAGGAAAACCGCAGGTATTGAAGCGAAACTAGTCCACAAATAGAGTAATAGTACAAGGCAAGGTATGGGAGGGGCTGCTTCCTTTGTACACTTCCATCTAGAGGGAACAGAGGGGGCTGAGAGCACTGTGGGGTGCAGAGGCAAAGTCTGAAGGCGTTCAGGAGTGTCTACCCCGCCTAATCTTTGAAAATTTCAGCATGGGAAGAACAATGAAACGGCATGAAACTCGGAAGAGCATCAACCTTCCTCATGGCATGGACGAGCAAGGACAGTCTGCGACTTGGGCAGACGTCTCTGGTGGAGTGAACTGGCTCGAAACTTAATATTGATTAAATTTATGCGTCTGATTGCTATCGATGTAAATATGTGGATTCCGATAAACAGTATGTATCCTTTTCTGCGGAGAGATGGAGAAGAGACACAAATTTACAGAAATAACGATTCCATTCGGAAACGATCGCATGCTGTAATTCATATTGGAAGCATTTCATTTCATTCCACTTCTCGGGTCTTTGATCTTTGTGCTCGACTGATTAATTCCTTTTTTCTTCTCCTCTATTCTCTTCCCTTTTGATATCACAGATGTAAACTCACGAGGGCCCAACCGACTTGTTATTCTTCTCCTTCCCCCCCCCCCCTTTCTCCTGTGCTTTCCCCTAGTCAACTGACCATACAGTTTACTGAAGAGGAGATGGGGCAACTCGACTCATCGTTTATCACGGGTTTTCTGTAAGAGTATAGGAATGCCTGCCGCAAGAAAAAATTTTGTCTCTCCGATTTCGTTCCAAGTTGGTCAGTATGATCCATAGGGCGACTCTTTAAAATATATCCGTTTGGCGAAAACTTTTAAAATAACCCATTTGAGCACATTCTCGCTGAGTTTTTGTCGGTAATCTTGGTAGCTGATAGTCCTATCGATTTAATGCTCAGGACCTTTATTTTCCGTCTTGACATGAGCTATCTACCAGTTTTTAAAATAGTGAAATTTAACAACTTTGAAGAGATTTATGATCGATTGAAGTTTTCCTGGAAAAACCGACTATGTTCTGAAATGCGTCAAGAGAACGGCATCCCGAGGGAGGAGATAGGGAAAACGGCTCGCGTGGGCACCCGTAATCGGGTACGGAGAATCGATTTCAGCAATAATATCGATGGTCTCAACGCTACTTTTTCGACTTAGCCCGGCTTTTATACCCTTAAAATCAGTTTTCCGTGTTTTTGACCCCGAAGCCGGCATTTTCGACCATGGTCATAATTGAGTTATTTGTAGGAATTGTGAATACCAATTCAACGGTATGTTTAAACTCGCTGTACGATGAAAATGAAGCGACTTATGATCAGTTGAAATTTTAAATCATAAAAATCGATAATATGCAAATTTGACCAAAACCAGCGGATATATTTTAAAGAGTCGCCCTATGGGTCATACTGACCAACTTGGAACGAAATCGGAGAGACAAAATTTTTTCTGGCGGCAAAAGGGCTTCGTTTTCCTACACTCTTACAGAAAACCCGTGTTATCCCTTTCTAGAGGCACTCCAACTAATTCGCGGGCTTTTATCGTCCATCTGACCCCATCGTTCGAATTACAGGAATATACACTTTCTCACTCGAGAACACGATGTTTCTGAATGCAGCCGTTCAACCGTTCTGGCAATGTGACCTTTTCAAACACCCACACTTACCCTAACATTCCCGCCAAACACTATTGATTAACCTAGAGGCATGGTTCTTCTCACACCGGAGTAACGCTTATTGAATTAGACGCTTGTTTCGACTCGTATCACTTCTCTGCTCCTCAGTATTCTCTCATTCCTGTTCACTCGTGACCCTGCCTACTGTTGACTGTATTATAATCGCGTCTTTCAGTGTTCTACACACACTCAACGGATGCTTCGTCTTCGATGCCTCTATTCAACTCGAAGGAAGGAAAAATCTTAGTGAGTAAACTTCCTGACTTCTTATAGTTATTAGCTAAAGAATTTAAATCTAAACAACTCATCCAATTTTAGGAGAGAAAGAAACAGAAGACAACTTCTCCGATGACCGCCTTGGAATATGGCTGCACTACATCAGGATCGAGGGGCTGGGACTACTACTGCGTCAGCAAACTCATAAGAAATATTAGAGAAGATTTGAGATCGTGAGTTATCCAAGTTATTCGATTCCGTTCTGAGTCCATTTGACGCGTGTTGATTGGTCTCGCTCCAGGTCATCAAGGCGCTGTTCGAAGCCCTCAACACAGTGCAGCGTGAAATCACCGAAGAGGACGTCAACGACCAGTGGAGAGCAGCTAGGTATTGTGGGCACTTCTCTACGAATATTGGATGGCTATCACCCACAGCGTTCTGACCCCCATTGTTCTCTCCAGAGAAGGGTAGAACAAAGGAATCAGTTTCCCGCCATGAAAATTATTCAAAATGAGCGGGGAGAGCGATCCCTCCTCTCCCTCGGCCTTGCAGTTCGATTCATGCAAATCGCTCACCCTTCTCTGTCGAGGCAGAACGCTGTGCACCCATTCCCGAACTGTTGTTCCTTACCGCAGGGTTGAGAGATTGTGAGGCAAAAACATTAATCCCCCGACGTTGAGAAGTATTCTGAAAATGGGGGTCACGTCGTTCTGCCCGGACAGAGAAGGAATTTGCACTACTAGACGTGCAAAGGCGAGGGAGGAAACAAATGGGCGTGCTGGTGCTAGGCGATATAGGAGTAGAGTGCGGAAAGCAAGAGATGGCTCTCCTCATTATGCACGCTCTCTCGCCACTTTGACCGGTGAGAGAGTGTGTGAAATGAGGAGAGCAACTCTTGCTTTCCGCACTCTATATAGGAGTGTCTTCTCCGAACTAATCCGTGAAATTTTCAGTTCGACCAGATGAACGAAGAACTGTATGAACTTCGCAAGCACATCAACCTTCCTGATGGCATGGACGGACAAGAACAGCCTGTGACTTGGACAGACCTCTCTAGTGGAGTGAATTGCTCACCACTTGTTATTGAATAAAGTCTTGTGTTTGATTGTTATCTATGAGTGGATTCCGATAAACAGTACGCATAAATTCCATTTCTGCCGAGCGATGGGAAGGCATTTAATTTAATCCTTCTTCTCAGGTCTTTGATCTTTGTGCTCGTCTGACTCATTCCCTTTTTTCTTTTCCTCTATTCTCTTCTCTTTTGCTTTCACAGATGTAAACTCACGAGGGCCCATTCGACTTGTTATTCTTCTCTTTCCACCTTTCCTCCTCTTTTTTCCCTAGTCAAGTGACCATTCATTTTTGTTGTATAGTAAATATATTCTATTTATATACACAAATATTTAATAGCTAATCATGAGTGTGACCAACCGCACTCATATTACGGTACTTATCCAAATGCTAATTTCTCTCACCACGATTGTCAGCGTACGGTAGGAAATACGCGCGGTGCATTTCCCGTTGCCATTTCCCGTTTCCCGTTGAGTCTCTAGTTCTGCTCTCGTCCCAACACGTCGTCTATTTATTTTCTCTCGTCTAAGAAGATAAAGTAGTGCTTTACTACTCGCCGTCACCTCGCAACACACGGATACACAACATAATTGGCGTTCAGGAACACTCGGACTTCACGTGAGTTTAATTTTTCCAGTTTTTTCTCACGTTTTTGCTGTTGTTTTCGAGACGTTTCCCTCACGGGAAGCGGGTACAGTTGCCTTCACCGGCGGAATAACTGTGTTGTCCCTCACGGGCGTAACTGTGGTGAATAAGTGCCTGTCACAGGGCCGGAATTTGCTAAGGGACGCCGAAGGCGCTGCCGAAATTTCGAAAATCGCCCTACGTTAGTGTCGATCTTGTTGTTTACTCAACAAGGGAGCTCTGAATTTCATCAGAGTGTGTAAGGGGATTCGTAAACAGCAAACAACCCGTGTATTTCGTCAGCTGGACGCTCAGCCCGATTATTGATTCACATCAATATTGAAAGGGAAGCTCTGACGAAATAGCTACAATGACGGAAATGGACGACTTGAAGGCTCTGGTCGCCAGCATGGCCCAGATTATTAAGAAACAGAGCGAGACTCAGTCCCCATCGACGGAGCTGTCGAATTCCACTCTCGACGCGATTGAATCGCGCATCCAGGAGTTCGTGTACTCCCCGGAGGATGGATCCACTTTCGAGAGGTGGTGGAATCGACACGAGGACATCTTCGAGATCGATCTCAAGCAGTGGAGTGATGTGAAGAAGGTCAGACTCCTGATCAGACACGTCAGCATGTCGGTGGAAAGGACTTTCTCTGAGTCCATCGCTCCCACCAAATGGATCGATATGAAACTCGAACAGGTCAAGGACAAGATGCTGACGCTGTTTGGCGACAACACGTCTATCTTCGATCGAAGACGTACAATGCTCGATCTGAAAATGAGCAGGGAAAACATCGAGGACGTGAGAGTTCTCGCGGCACGGGTCAATCAGACCGTGGAGAACGCTCAAGTTAGTGAAGCATCAATCGATGAGTGGAAGGTTCTCACCTTCCTGCACTCACTTGATCTACCTCGATACTCAGATGTACATTTGAAGATGATGCAAACAGCTAAGCAGAAGGGAAAAGACTGCACGCTGGACGATTTGCTATCGGTTTACAACGATTTGTCTCAGCTCAAGAAGGACTCGCGAACGATCACGGAGTCGAGCAGACAAGTGAACTATGTGGATAGCAGATCCAGACAGCCGAAGAAGAACAAGCAGCACAAGAGAGACAGTAGTTCAAGCAGTGAGGGATCGGTCCATGATGGACAGAAAGCATGTTATTGCTGTGGCAAAGAGGAGCATCTGAGCTTCGAGTGCCCGTTCCGCTCAGCAAGGTGCAACAACTGTCACAAGAAGGGTCACCTCGCTCGAATGTGTAAGACCAGGAAAGTCAACACGGTAACTCTGGGGGATGCGTGCACATCCAGTTACCGTATCCAGGTGGAGATCAACGGACTGCCAACGTCCATGGCGATCGATACTGGAGCAGATATCACGATTATCTCCGATGAAACGTGGAAGCAGCTCAGAAGACCGGACTGCAAACGTGATCGCGGCACAGTGAAGTGCGCGAATGGAGATGATCTGAAGCTGAGAGGAAGATTCTCTGCAAGAATGGAGTACGGTGGCGCATCAGCCACCAGCGACGTGTATGTCACACACGGTCGCATGAATCTCCTGGGCAAGAATTTCATCAAGCTTCTACAACTTGTCAAGGTCAGAGGACCCGAGGCAAATGAGAATAGCGTCAAGGTGGAATGTGAAGCGGGAATAACCCGAGGCCACAATGCACCCGAGGCGAATGGAAGAATCGTCAAGGCAAGAGTGCCCGAGGCGAAAGAGATCAATCTTGTCAAGATCGAATGTGAAGCGGAATCAGTCCGAGACCACAATGGATCCGAGGCATCAGAGAGTGATCAACGTGAAGTGGGTTCGTCCTAAGACCACAAGGAACCCGAGTTGATAGTCAAGGTCCCTGCACCTGTGACTAATGAGACTGGAATCGGCAATGAGATTCCCGTGATAGATAAGATGGCGGATGCTATCCCTGGAATGGATGAGCCAATGAATGAGTTCGGAGAGGAACTCAAGGAGAAAAATGAGAGTAATCTCATGGTGGACAGTATGTCCGAGGCTTCGAAAGCCATTTCTTCGACGTTTTCTCCTGCCCCGACTTCACCTCAAGCGAGCCCCGTCAAGCAGACCGCCATGCCATCTACATCTCAGCACGATCAGCGCGAGCATCGCATCATCGAGCAATACGAGGGCAAGCCTCAGAAGAAGACGAGCACAATGATGATGAAACAGTAATCCCATCACCCCCTGTGCTACGCCCTCACCTCACCTCTTTCCCCATTTTCTGAATTTTAAGATCGGCAGTGCCAATCTTGAAGGGGAGGTGTTGTATAGTAAATATATTCTATTTATGTACACAAATATTTAATAGCTAATCATGAGTGTGACCAACCGCACTCATATTACGGTACTTATCCAAACGCTAATTTCTCTCACCACGATTGTCAGCGTACGGTAGGAAATACGCGCGGTGCATTTCCCGTTGCCTATTCTCGTGAGTCTCTAGTTCTGCTCTCGTCCCAACACGTCGTCTATTTATTTTCTCTCGTCTAAGAAGATAAAGTAGTGCTTTACTACTCGCCGTCACCTCGCAACACACGGATACACAACAATTTTATTAGAGAGAAATCAAACCTCCTCGTTTTTTCCCTTCCCAGAGTCATTTCAACAAATTCGCGGTCTTTTTCCGTCCATATTTCTCGCTGTTCTGACCCCATCATTCGAATTACAGGAATATACACTTCCTCGCTCGAGAACACGATGTTTCTGAATGGAGCCGTTCAAAGAAAGAGCAGAAGTTCGATAATCAGAAAGTAAGCGATAAAGACAGTCAGTGAGAAAAATATAATTATTTTGACCGTAAGCAGGAGTGACCCACCGCCGAATTATCGATGCAGATAATTCAATAGAAGAATGTCCATAAGAAAAAGGAAAAGGATGAGAAGAACTGATGGAGGATAAAGCAGGCCTTGATCTGGACATTGTATATTTATTTGTATGCTGATAAAAATTAGTATCAAACTCGTCACCTTTGCAATCGTTAACTTTTCCGTCATGTCTCTCAATGATCATCCCATGAACTCTTTCTCCAGTTACTTCTTTCCATCTGACCACTGACCGTATCAAACTGACTCACCCCATCTTTCTTCTTCTCTCTTCTCCTTACTCTCTCTCCTCTCTTTTTTTCTTTCACAGGTGTGAACAGATGTAAACGAGCGGGAAACCACTCGACTTGTTATTTTTCTTCTTCTCCCCTTCTTCCTTTTTCTCTCTCGTGTCAACTGACCATTCAGCTAGTGAAAGGGGGCGGAGCAACCCTCGACTTCTCTTTTCCCTCCCGTTTTCTCATCATAATATTTATTGATTGATCTTAGAGTAGAGCGCGTGCTTCTTGCTTATTGTACGCTACTCTTTCCTCTATTACTCTACCGTATTTCCATTTCAGGAACATACACTTCCTCTTTCGAGAAGTTATCCCTTCCCAATGGCCCAATTCGAAATCAAGGGAAGCAGAACAATGAAAGTGGATGAAGTAATTCGCATACGGGACAAACAGAAAGACATGTTTGATCTGCCAAAGGAGTGACTTACCCTCGAACTACCTATGCGAAAAGAAGATGAGGAATCAGATCAGGAGAAAGAGAAGAGAACAACGTCATGAGCCGAATTGTATACTAATGCCGATAAACAATGTACATTCTCATCGATCCATTCGCATGCCTCTCAGTGATACTCTTTCGCAAGCATTCCTTCTCTTCTCTCCTCTTGACTCTTAGTCCTTTTCACCGCCTTTAATCTCTCTGATGAAAGAAGGCCGTTCGGTGCGCCCAACTGAGCCATCCCGTCTTTCTCCTTCTCCCTTCTTTCTTTCTATCCTCTTCTCCGTCTCTTTTTCTTTCACAGATGCAATAGGAAGACGACCATTCAATTGCCTCTCTTACACTTGTCATCCTCATTCTCTATATTTTTCTAAGATTTCCAGTCCGTTTACAACAACAGTTCATCCTTTTTGCAGTGTCCTATACACACTCGTCTACTTCTTTTCGCAAGGAAACCCGACCATTTGCAAAGCTGATTTGAATGACTCGGACATGGAAAGGACGGTAACAGAAGACTGGGATGGCCACACGTGATACCGGCCGACCCTTGCGTGTCTGGAGTGAGTGCATATGATTCTGGGTGCGGATATCATAGATGAGAAAGTGATCTAAGTCATGTTCATTCCAAGATACTCTGGCTTTGGAATATGGATTTACAATAATCAGAGAAATTGCATTATCAATTATCGATTTTCAGGCTGTTCGTCTACAGTGAGAGCCAAGTTTGCTGTCTCGTAGGGATGAAGATGCATCGATTTAAGTGCACGAACTTCTATTCATATCATGTGTCATTGTTGATAAATTTCCCATAAGTCAATATGATTTTTCGCATTGACAACATGAATTCGATTTTCATGAATGATTCCAGTCTAGGTCAACTTATTGAACTTGTTATTCTTCTCCCTCTGTCATCCTCCTCTAACACCTCCTGTCATTCTATCGCAAAAGGACCACTCTAAAAGCCCCTTGGAGGTTTGCTATCACTTCTTTCCTTCTCCTCTTCTCTTTTTACTTCATGGATGTGAAATTGCAACGGTCTCTCGGATTCCACTCTTTACATTTCATTCTCCCCTCTGTATTCCTTCCCCATTCCTTCTCTGTTTTCACCATTCGCCACGCTTCTTCTCTTCTTTTTCTCCTATGCGAGTCTGAGTCACTCGAACGTGTACAACATACGATAACGTTTCTCTTCTTTTCCTTTCCTTTCCATCCTTATTCAGAACCGTGCTATCGGCACAATGGTTCACTTATGGAATCGGCCCACTTTCTCACTATGTGCAACTGTATTCATGGTTTAGTTGCCGTCACGTGAATATTTGATTGGCTCTGAACACCTTGATAATTCCGGTTCTTTCAGTGATCTGCATGCACTCTCATCGAATATTTTATCGCGAACCTTAAGTTGCTGCAATATCTTACTGAATCTGTGAACGTACGAACGATACGCCTTTGATCCACAACGAGTGAGCGAGGGAAAGTAACTGTCTTAGATTATTGATTTGCAGGTTTGTAGTCTATTACAGACTAGGAATAATCAATCAGATCAATTCATGGAAGAGAATACACTACCGTCGACATCCACATCAGTTCTGCAATCGTTTAGAGAAGTGAAAGAATCTGAAGAGGATAAAATTGATGAAACAATCTGATAAAGTTTGCCACGACAAAACCATTTCGTTCTCCGTCCCTGAAAACAATCTCTGTTCCTTATCTTCTCTATTATTCAATAAGCCAAAAGTTTCACTGAAAACGGTCCTTGGTGGTGCCACCTTTTTCTATACTATTTCGATCAATTTCGGGGAATCTCAACACATTCCGCGTAGTCAATCGATATATTTTTTCCTGATTTAATTACCCTTCATTTCCACATCTTCCCCTTCCATTTTCCATCACAGATGTACAAAAGAGATGAATCATTCATCGCTCCATTCGATGGTCTAACGTTTCGCAATCACATGTTCCCTCTCACTCGTTCTTCATCTCCCCTCCTTTTCAACCCCTCCCGCTTCAACCTTCACTCCTCTTCCACCCCCCTCTCATTCATTGCAGATTCTGTCTTTTCTATTGCTTCTCAATAGGGCGACCTAGAGGGCTGGTTAACCAGCATCTCCACTGCTAGTTGATTATTGTCTATTCAGTAGTTGGATTGTTATCAATTGCATTGATTATCACGTTCAACAGCGCCACATTTCCATTTTGCTCTTGCGTCTTTCTAATTTGTATGAACTATTTCGATGTCAGGAATCTACCTTTCCTCAATCGATTCAGTTTCATCCAACGAAATTAGAAGAAAGGATTATCGACAAGTGAGTTTCATAGTGGCATTCAGATCGATGAATCATAAGTAGACTTCGTTAAATAACTAAAGAACTGGTTTCATAAGATGTAAATTTACCGCTCTGGAACGTAGAATATCAGTTATGAAGTGAGAGGACAGAGAATTATTTACACAACTAGTTGTTTAGTTATTACACATTTATTACACAACTAGTTGTCTATTACACAACTAGTTGTTTAGTTATTTAACGAAGTCTAATCATAAGCGATACGCGCGGGGATGGAATCCTCCCTCTGGGATTGAATGACCAATTAGAATTTCACTGCTCTTTCCTGCTTTCTCGTTCTCTTATTGTTGATCAGTCCTCTCTTATGATATCTTCTCACGCGCAAAACACTCAATAAGTCATGCAGTACTATGTGAGAAATAGCAATGCTCAATTGCTCAAGAGAATGTTCAATTTCAGCCTATCAAATCTTTTTTGCAGGAATCCCACGCAACAAGGAGCGACAAATCTACAAGAGAGCAAAGAGGGCGACGGCAGTGAGAGTGAATAAGGAAGACAAGAAAAGGATCAGACGATTCGAGAAGAACTCCATCCTCGACCTCCGGAACTCCTCACTTCGTTTCTCTTCAAACAAGGAGAAATATTTGGAAATATTCGCTTATGGAAATGATAAATTGTAAAATATTACATTGCCTGACACATTAACACACCACAAAGATTAGAAGAAGGGTGATCCCAAATAGTCAATTACTGGAGAAGAACATTGTCCCTGTCTCTGCATTAGTCATTAGTTTATTCAACATCAGCAGACTATTCCTGTCCACGATTCTTGTTCTTTTCATCTCCATCCTTTTCACTGAGCGAATAATTTTATCTTTCTACAACGAGTAGCTTTGATGGGACCAAACGTTCACCATTCCTGTCTCCAATATGCAACTCTCTTCCTCCGTTTCTTCTTCGCTGCTCAGATGTTCTTATCTTTCGAATGACGCTAGTGTATTCTTTCTCCGCTCTCGCACTCTCTTTTTGGTGACTGAAGCTATGCTGATAGCACCATATTCTCTTCATTTTACGCTCTTCCACTTTCCTTAGGAATTCGTGGAAAGCCATTTTCTCCTCGCATTCTCTTTCAAATCTTTCTCTACTGTTTTTAAGCTCGTTCACCTCTTTATACTCCCTCTCAACACCAAAATTTCAGAAATCTACACTTTCTCATCCGATTGAACTGCGATTTTCAATGGAGAATTCAAAGGAACATGTGAAGAAGAACTTGATAGTGCGGTCAGTTTTCGAAACAAATTCAACCAATCAATTTCAGTGAGACGAGCCTATCCGAATACGACGAACGTGTCTGGTCAGAAAATCTTAGAAGGTGAGAAATTCATGTCATATTGAATCAACTGATAGTCAATCCAGGATTCAACAAGTACGTTCAAAGGTACATGAGAAGGATAGTTGAGAAGGCAACCAGTGTGTATTCACAAGAGTCAATACAACTCGTCGCAGCACATTGTGATTAGTTGTATCGTATAAATTTTGGACGAACTCTTTGAATGACATCTTTGCATGAACCGACATCTAACAGTAGTAGATGAAGAGACAGCTCTGTTACATGATTGATCCCCATTACATGTAATCAGGCAGATATGAGAGCTTTGAAGTATTCATCTAAACAATGCCTGTCAACCATCGATGTCTTCTATCTTCAATTCACTGCTGTGCTCATCTTTCGAGTGACGACACTATCGTTTCGAGTCACACAGGCGATCGTTCATTTACGGCCAATTCGAATGACGTCGCTCGCGTTCTCTATCGCTTATCATGCACACATCGTTGCACGTGCGCGCATGTTAGTGATCAATTTTCTTTTCATTCGCACAGAAAGCGTGCTAAATCGGGAGAGTCAATCTTACTTGTTCATCATTGCGCGCATGTTCTACCTGACATGAAAGTGATAAGATGATCCTTTCGCTCTTCTCATCGACTATAGTCCATGAGTCATTCTATTGTACATTCTATGAGTCTTATCTCCGATCAAAATGCCTCTCGCTCACTCACTCTTTCCTTCTAAATAGCCCTAATTTCTCCCCTTTAGTTTTTCCCAAATTAGACCCACTCACACCCCTTCCACAATCACTTTTCTTCATATCTCTCCTTCACTTCTGCTTTCTAGATTACAATGCATCTTCTTCACATCCGTACTTTTTTGTGTGTTTTCGATTCTTTCTAACTCGACGATTTGCAGGAATTTACACTTCCTCTACAACAATTGTTGTTTTTGAATAATTCGACTTAATATTGAGCAAGAAAAGAAGAAACGAGAGGTGAGCTCTATCAGTTTTCCGTACTACTTGAACACGTTCGCCCTTCAGAGATTGACTCAAAACTAATTGCCCTGACCCTGTCTTATGATGGAGAATAAGAAATATTCGGTCAGTTATTATTCTTCCTTATCCATTTATCTTATCTTCATTTCAGTTATTCAAAGGTCGGATGGTCTTTGATTCAAAGAAGAGGAGGACTTCCAAGAAGAATAATTCCAGGAGTGCGATTATTGATGATAAAGTGGTTGTTGAGTTCATATTCTGCGCATTGTCAACACAATATTGAATGATTGCGCAAAATCATTATTCGCATGGACGATAGAAGGCTTTCGTATAGTTGATGTCACCTCTCTCACAATCTTAGCACACTCTTTTTATCAGTGCCAGTCAGCACTCACTATCACTGAACTTGATCAATGGCCTTTCCTTACTTCTTTCATGAATAATCTAAATGACGAATCAGTGGTGTGTCTTCTCTCACTGTAACACTCGGAGATCTTCCTTACCTTTTTCTGTGTTCTGAGTCATCTTGCTCCCTTCTCCCCCTCCCTCCTTGCACTTTTTTCTGTTTCTTCTTCTTTCATCTTCACACTTTCCCCTCGTATTGACCTTTTCTCCGTTTCCTTCTCCTTTGAGTGTCCCCCCCCCTTTCGCTCACAGCCGACTGATTGATTGAAATGGCTCCTATTATCACGCATGCTCTCTCGCTTCGATTCGTCTTTCTCCCAAGCATCTCACTTTCAGGAACATATATACAGATGCAAAGATTTCATCGATTGTTCCTCCGATAGATAGGTCCTAGAAACAATATCGTGAGAATGCGAAGTTCAAGCGAACTTCGAGGTAGGTTTTGTTCGCACTCGTTTTTTTAAAAACACAGTTATTATTCAGATATGCATCTCTACGCTGCGAAATTCAACGCTATTATGACAAATTCTTTTTTTTCAGAAAAAGAGCTTGATCGGACAAGACTGGCGCACATACATGTGACGAGGACTATCTTTTTCTTTCCGGCTTACGTCGAGGAGTTTTTTCGAATCAATTGTATCTTTTCATTGCTGGATAAATCTTTTGTAATTTTACTCCTCTTCCTTTCCACTTTGCAGCACTGTTCATCTTCCGAATGATTATTTAATCTTCTCTCTTCTTCTTTGTGTAAGCCTGCGGACGATTCCCTTTCGTCCGACCACTGTACCATGGTGTGACTCACTCCGAATTGTCTTGCTGTCTCAGACACAATCACTCTCTCTCTCTCTCTAATCTTACAGAACGCGAGAGAGCGAGCGAAAAAGGGAGAGTTTATCAACATTCACGCTCGCTATGGAGAAATTGATAATTTCTTCTCCTCCTTCTTTGTCAGTGTGAATTGGACATTCGCAGTGGCCCATTCACTCACATGCTAATTCTGCTTCATTTTCACTCCAATATTCGTTCGTTTTCAGGAACATACACTTCCTCGATCGAGACAATCGACATTTTCAATGCAGTATTCATTCAAAAGAAGAAGAAATGAGGTTGGCCTGTTCAATGTTCACAAATATCTTATTTCTATTCAAGGACACTCAATTCGAATCAATTCACGTCGACTTTCTTCGATTAATTGATCAAGGTGGATTCTCCTAATAATCCTCTGGACTTTTTGGAAGAATATCTGTGAAATAATCCTCAAGTATTGTTCATGCACTAAACGCTATTTCGTGTTTGCTAAATTATTGTGGAATAAAGTTGCTTTCAGTGAACTGTTCATTGAATTACAAATCACAGAGCCCAAGACAAGCAAACAAATTTTTTAGAACCTTTCGATAGTGCTCGCTCACTTTTCCACTTCTTTTTCCTCTCCACTGTACAACTGTGCATGTCTTTTGACGACCGATAGTGGACACTCATCCGTCACTCATCCTTATCTCTCGACTCTTTCGCTCTTTCTAATCACTATCACTGAAGGGATACGGACCACTTCACCTAATCTCTATCACTCAATAGCACTTCTTCAAGCCAACTGTTGTGTGTGAGTCACAACGGAAGGGATCAGAAGAGAAGAGCAGGGGCCACTCCTCTCTTTTCCACTCAACACTTGCTATGCCGCTCCTCCCTCCAATTTCTCGATTTCAATCGTGCATCTTTCATCTTGATCGTTTCGCCGATCACTAACAGTTCCCATCAAATCTTCCGTTCTTTTCATTCTTCTTTCATCGATCCCCAACCTATGTTCCTTTTTTTTCTCCCCCATCGTACTTTCCTTAGCCGATTGAATGTATCTCTTTCCTATTTACTTGTAGTTAGTTGCTTCACCACCTTCACCAAATTACAGGAATCTACATTTCTTCATTCACTCTCATTTCACGAGAAGCAATTCTACTGATCAAATGGCGAAGATCGTCAAACAAGTGAGTTTCTTTGCTTCTGGTAATTCACACTATAACAATCAATTTGATTCTGGGGTTTTCGCCCACCTAATTTTTCGCATCTCACAAAGAAGTCTTGCTTTGGATACCTCTGGTACGTTTTCTTGTAGAAAGTAAAAACTTTGTTTCATCAGTATCTATTGTCATTTGAAATTGATTCAACACTGACTATAGTATCGCATTTGCTTCCATTCGATATAAAATTCATTCCAGGTATATCGGGTTCGATTTCCATCTTCATCTCTTCAATCGTCTTGTTGGAGACTAATGTCACTGCTAGTTCTTCCTAATATTGTAAATCTGTGCCATTTTTGCGTATGTCGATGAGTGTAACTTTAAAGTGATAATAACTTAGCCACTGATAAATACTCATTTCTCGATATTCCGGTACATGCACATTCCCAGATGACTTGACTCATCAATCAGCGGTTTCTTCTACTATTTTCTGTTCCATTCAACTTCTTCTGCAGCAGTTCACCTCATGCTCTCGTACTCTTCTCTTCTAATTGTAATCGTGAGGGCTGTGAAGTGTCCGTGCAACGACAAAGGTGCGTCTCACTCCAACTTGCCTGGTGCTCTCTAGTCAGTTAGAAAGTGCGAGAGAGCAGGTGATTGGAGGAGAGTAGCACACTCACTATATCTACACTACCGTGCAAAAGTATTTGGATATTTTTCAAACTATGATAACTTTCTTCAGAGTGAAGTTAGAGACTTCTGGTTTGTTGCATCACTTAGGCAATCTATCTCCCTACACAGCCATAGTATTTGGCACATTGCTCAACATCATTGTCTATTTAGGAAAAAAATAAGTCTGAATAGTACTTTTTTCGGATTTTCCAGTTTACTAACGGGATTTTCCCAGATATTCCCAAGCATAGCGGTGAAAGTACATCCATTAGCAAGTACAATGAGCTAGTGAGCTGTTTGTTTCGACATCGTTTTCAATGGGACAGGGCGCATTTTCGAGACCTCCAAAATCTCGTTATTCCGCCATAACTCTCGTTCTAGTTGAGTTACAGTGCTCAAAATTCACAGGTATGGTGTGCTCATAGTAAGACATGATTGACATAAGTTTGGGTCGAATCGGGCTCGGAAGCCAAAAATTTGATTTTCAAAATTTCACTATTTTGGTCGTTTCCGTTCTAGCCGGTCTGCAGGACGAAAAATCTGGCTGCATGCCAGGAGGTGCTACTACTACTAGGGATCAAGTACACGAAGTGGTGAAGTCAGGCATTTAGTTTTGGATTTTTTCTGGCTGAAGATCCGAGGGCATTCAAAGTCAAAAAATGAGTTGCTCAGAAACAAAATTCCTTTAAAAATGAAGGTCTCAATTCAAAATGTTTTCAAACAGCTGTAGATTACATAAAATGTTCGTAAGAGGAAAATAAACTTGTTTTGAAAGCTCAATCTTGCTTTTCTAATTACCGAGTTCTGAAGTGTATTCCATTTTTGACTTTGAATGCCCTAGGATCTTCAGCCAGAAAACACTCAAACCCAAATGTCTGACTTCACCACTTCGTGTACTTGCCCCCTAGTAGTAGTAGCACCTCCTTCAGGCAGCCTGATTTTTCGCCCTGCAGAGCGGCTAGAACGGGAACGACCAAAATAGTGAAATTTTGAAAATCAAATTATTGGTTTCCGAGCCCGATTCGACCCAAACTTATGTCAATCATGTCTTACTATGAGCACACCATACCTGTGAATTTTGAGCACTGTAACTCAACTAGAACGAAAGTTATGGCGGAATAACGAGATTTTGGAGGTCTCGAAAATGCGCCCTGATCGATTGAAAACGATGTCGAAACAAACAGATCACTAGCCCATTGTACTTGTTGATGGATGTACTTTCACCGCTATGCTTGGGAAAATATGGGAAAATCCCGTTAGTAAACTGGAAAATCCGAAAAAAGTACTATTCAGACTTATTTTTTTCCTAAATAGACAATGATGTTGAGCAATGTGCCCAATACTATGGCTGTGTAGGGAGATAGATTGCATACGTGATGCAACAAACCAGAAGTCTCTAACTTCACTCTGAAGAAAGTTATCATAGTTTGAAAAATATCCAAATACTTTTGCACGGTAGTGTAACTCCCTAAATCCTCTCAATTCCTTCTTATCTCTTAATTCCATGGCGTTTCCTCGAGCCAACTGTTGTGTGTGAGTCACAAGAGAAGTGATCAAGAGAGGAGAGGCCACTCCCTCCTCTCTCTCTTCCACTCAGCACTTGCTAAGCCGCTCTTCTTCCTTCCTAGCTGCCCTCAATCTTGCTCCTTTCATCTTGATTTCCTCTGATCGTTCCTCCTCCTTTCATTCGTTCTCATTCCCTTTCTTTCGCTCACCGGGAATTGAACGATTAGGGCACGATTACTCACGATTACTCACACCATTTTGTTTTGAGATTTCCTTTTTCCCGCAATCTTGCAAATTCAATTTCAGGAGTCTACATTTCTTCAATCAAAACGTTGTCGTTTTCAACTCGAGGCTTACTACTCAGAAACCAAGAAACATGAACGAGTGAGTATCCTCTCGAACTCTTTATCTCTTCCCTTTACTTACAATCACCTTTTTTTTTAGCAAATATTCCTGCGTGAGAATAACCTACTTCAGCGGCAACGCATCGCCTACATGGCGCGAAGATCCTTGAATCTATCGCTGATCATGGTTGCCTTCATCTTCGTTGCCGCCAGTCACACGGACTCCTCTCTCAACGTCCACGGTACGAATTTCGAAATTCCTAGTCCTCTCCTCAACATCAGATTCATTTCCATTACTTTTTCCTCTGGTCAGAACGAATCAAGTTGCTCCGACTAGCCTATGCTTGTTCAGTTACTACGGGACGATGGTCACTCCACGAAGAAAGAAGGTCCTTTTCCTCCTCATCTCTGTCTCCAGATGCAGGATCGACTTCCCTTTTCTCAACTTGTAGATGGATTGTGAACAGATAAATGAAGTTCTAACCCATTTTCGTGATTCGCTCGGGTGGAGAAGGAACACATGCATGATATGTATGATACAGTGAAGATTCAGGGTAGGAGGGGCGAATCTGTTTTTGATCGTCACAACGGCGGTGTACCTCATCCGAAATCGTCTGGCTCTCTCAGAAATTCTCTTTGACACTGACTATTGGAATGAATGATTCCGGTCACTGCTCCTTATCTCCTCATTCCATCGCACTTTTCAGCGCCAGCTGTTGTGTGTTCGTCATTGTAGAGAAGAGGAGTGTCCACTCCCTCTTCCCCTTTCCTTTCCACTCATCACTTGCTAAGCCGCCTCTCTTTTAACTATCTGCCCTAAATCTTACCCTTTCATCGTTTCGCCGATCGCTCCTTCTCCTTTCATGCGTTCCCATTTCCTTCCTCTCCCCGCATTATTTACTCAACCTCCAGGATTTCTGCGATTTTGCGATTTTCGTCTCTTTTCCACAGTCAATAAAATATTTTCAGGAATTTACATTTCCTCGCTCTGGACGATTTCATTGTCAACTCCAGGATCCTGCAAATCAGAACCAAGAAAACATGAACGAGTGAGTAACCTTGCGTATCTTTTATCCCTCTACAACCACCTTTTCCTTTTCATTCCGAGATTGGGAGATCATGGGGCGATATTAGTATTTCAGGCCCAACTCGTCGCTGAGATCGCGAAGATGTCTCATCTCCAGTGACTACTAATGGTTGCCTTCATCTTCGTTGCACCAGCCACGCGGACTCGCCTCTCTCCGTCCAAGGTAAGATTTTCGAAATGCTACGTAGCCTTTCTTGGCAAAGTAGATACTGTGGTCCAATGATGCCTTTTCAGATACTACGGGACGATGTGCACGGCGTGTGGATGGAAGGGAGTATTCGCTCATCTATCACTAACCGAGATCCGGAGCGTAATAATTGCCTCGTCTTGTAAATTAATTGTAAACAGATAAATGAGGTTTCAACCAATTTTCTTGATATTTCTCACTTGACAGAAGAGAGATTGGACATGAAACTGATTCAAAATATACTCTCTCCTCGAATTCTCTCTCCTTATCTCTACACTCCATGGCTCTTCTTCTAGCCAACTGTTGTGTGTGAGTCACAAGAGAAGTGATCAAGAGAGGAGAGACCACTCCCTATTCCATCCTTTCTCTTCCACACAACAATTGCTAACCCCCTCTACTTTTTCCTATCTGACCTCAATAGTGCATCTTTCACCTCGATCTTTCCTTCCCGTCGTTCCTTCCCCCTTTCTTGTTTGTCACGGAACTCCAATTCTCACCCATTAACCTACAATTGATTCATTCATGGATAGCGCACTCGCTCGCATTCCCTCGGTCCATTTCGTTCCTTTTTCCTCTTTTTCTTTTCTCAAATTCTCGCTCAACGCGTTCCGTCGTGATTTGTGACCAACCAAGACTAAAGCAAAATGCATTTCAGGATCCTACATTTCCTCATTCACTTTCATTTCTCAAGGAATGGTCCAACTGAGCAAGCAACAAAGATCATCAACCAGTGAGTGTATCTTTTCTGCTCGCATCATTATGAGCAAATTTCAGGGTTTTATTCATCTCTGATATCCTTCCTTGTGTGTGCCTGAAGGAAATTCCGACGTGTCTGGGTTACATCTGGTATGTTTTTTTCTTAGATTACGAATGATTTTTCTCTCATTGATAAAAAGTGCTTCGTGAAACTTTCCACTGAATTCATTTCCTTATCCAATTCATTGCAGGTACCTAGGTCTTGATCTCAGGAAGCTTCAACGCCTAATTATTCTGTTAATTGGTGATCTCATCCGTACTCTATTGTGTTTCTCCCTGCTCTCGATAAATGAGGATGCTCAAGTATTCCGAACAGATAATATTCGATTGTTGAGCACAAACAAACGTTAGTAAACCAGAGGAAGATCTCATTTTGATGCCAATTCAGAAAATAGAGATCATACAGACACGCTAGAGTAGTCGAGAGTAGTGGATGGCAGTTCATCTGTCTTCTCCACTCACTCATTCTTTCGACGCAAGGGATGAATTCTGCCCACTCCTCCTTATCTCCAACGTTATGAATGAGCCATTTGGGAGAAGAGACCACTCCTCTCTTCCTCTCTTCCTCGCAGCACTTGCTAATCCGCCCCTCCCATCTCTCCGAACTGTCCTTGATCACACTTTCATCTCTATCTTTCCTCCCATCTCTCTTGTTCCCCTACGCATTCGTTCTCTCATCCCAACTCTCCATCGGTCACTCGGTTGACTGTTGGATTGACCTTGCTTCTCACAACTCGTTCCCCCTTTACTTGTTCCCAAATCCTTTCGTAAGACCCATTTATGAACCGTTTGCAGTCGTAATATCATTGACGCTCCAGTTTACGCTGTTTCTTACCGAATTTCAGCATGTCATTGCAGGAATCTACGCTTCCTCTCCACTTTTCATCTCTAAAGTAAAGATGTAACTCGCAACGAGCAAAAATCAAGTGAGTTCTTTCTTCCACTCGAACTATCTATCGGACAGATTACAGACATGAAAAGATATTCACCATCAGTCCGTTGATGAAGGAAGTGCCACCGTGTTTGGGCTATCTCTGGTATGTTTCCAATCAGATAATCAAAGTTCTGGCATATCTTGTGTCATTGATATTCCCATTCCATGCTTGCTTTTAGAATCGTTGCTGCTTTGTTCATCTTATTCATTCCAGGTACGTCTCGGTCGATATCCCTCTGCTGCACTCCGCATTATTATGTCAACCGGAGATCTATGACAACTGGATAACTTCAAGCTGATCGATTTCGTTGAATATTGTAGATCTCAAACAGTTTCGTATCCATGAACTGATAAATACTTATTTTTTTCAATCCTTTTATCACTGTTCACTTGAAGAACATACATCGTCGAATCAGCCATTCCTTCTTTTATTTTCTCTTCCTGTTCACTACTCCTACATCCGGGCAACTCACATTCTCGTATCGTGCGACGAGCGTACAATGGCGTGTCTCACTCCGAATTTCTCTAGTGAGATAGGCAGAGCGAGAGAGCAGGCGAAAAGAGGAGAGTTACGCACGCTGGGTAATCTTCTTACAAAGGGGAAATCCTGCTCACTCCTCCTTATCTCTTCAGTCTATTGCTCTGCGAAAGGAGCAGAGAGCTCTCCCTCTCCTCCTTTCTCCTTATCTCAGAACCTGCTAAGCCAACCCTTTTTCCCAGCTCCGTTCGATCACACTTTCTATCACTTCGTTCATTCCTCCCCGTTCCATTTCTTCTCTCGTTCGAAGCAAGGTCGATTGGTCGATTGCAATGCATTCACGCGTCCGTTTTCTTCGTACATTATTCTACAAATCGAGCAAGTGTATTTCAGGAATCTACTTTTCCTCGTTCCAGACGCTTTCGCTTCTCAAGTAAGAAGCAAAACAAGAATCAACGATCATTGAATAGTGAGGAATTTGATGTTACGATGTACATAGTACTTGTGGGTCTTCAGTGACAGTAGTTCCTTTCGTTTTTCTTGCCGCCTCATGGGATACGGTAGAGCCAGAGGTCAAATCCGTCGTTTAGGTGCCGGTGTGTCAAGTAGTCTCGCACTCTCACGAAGCGAGGAAGGATTCGCTCATGGAATGGGCGCTCTTTGCTGTGGTTCGCCTTCGTTCTGGTTGGAACGATCTTCAGCAAGGGATGACTGGCACCCGACTCCTTTCTTCTATCCTCCTGTAATTTGATTGTGAACCGATAAAAATTCTTTCATTTGCTCATGTTGTTTTACATCGTATGGGCCGAAAAAGGGGCAATAAACAAGAAATGGGTAGCAGCCGACCTTTTATTTTGCAATTGGCAGTCTACCATCTCCTCACCACTTCTGTACCTGCTATCACTCATTCGATGTTCTCGCGAATACTCGATTCCTATCACTGCTATCGACAACATCATCGCTCACTTTTGTCCATCGCTATTCAGTCCATACTAATTCCTTCTAACCTGGGATCTTATTGTGCCTCTCTCTGCCGGTTCTCTCTTTCTCTCTGTCCCTCGCAACTCACCCCGGTCCCTCCTCCTCGCCCCCTTCCCATCTCTCTCATTCTTGTTATTCCCCTCTCTCCAACCTCTCTAGTCGACAGATGCTATCGATCTGATAGCGCGCGCGTCCCAAATGTGGCCTCACTGTTACTCTCCCTTGACATTCCTCTCTTCCTCGATAACCTCCATTCATAAACTCGGTTTCCTACTCGCGATCTTCCTTTCTGATCATGCCAATCGCATAAATATGGTCTAATTCCAGGGCTCTACTCGCCTTCTCCCAAATGAATTGATTGTGATCACAAGTATTTTTTATTGATTTTAGTCGCAAAGCGAACTCTGAACGAGGTCGTACAAACACCAGAGGCGCAGCTGTTCAGGTGTGTTCACTGTTCCTTACCGATATCACAATTCTAATTTTGATGGTAGATCATGCATTTCCGAATTATAAGAGTTTCATATCCCCTAAACCCGCCAGCAGGCCCCATATTACCTAGTTGGTGAAATGGCTGTTCGAATACTCCGCAATCAATCGGCACCAAAGTAGCGAAGACTGAAAAGAATCTCAGGCACTCAGCGGAGTGTTCATGGCGAGTATGCTGTCCATCGCGTGTATGACATCATGGATCCCCTCCATCTCATCTAACTCGAATGCGGAAGACCGAGGTGAGAAGGCGTCGTGTTTGGCCGAACCAGAGAGCTCTCGCACCATCCTGAACAACACCCATAGTTTGAGAGTTTCTCGTGAACCAAAATTCAAGACCTTGCGTAGTTATCGTTCGTGGGTTTTCCAGAGAATGCACTATACGTAGTATGGACTAGGGTTGCAGGATCGAGATCGAGATCGAGATTATCGCGCGAGACTCACTCTCCTCCCAATCTCGATTTCAATCTCGCGCGAGACTCGCGAAAGGGTCAATCTCGATTCAATCTCGAAAATGTCGAGATTGAATCGAGATGACATCGCTTTTGCCGGATTTTTCGCTAGTTCGGATATTGTAAGAGGGTGTGTGTGGAGGAACCTGCCAAACTCTCAGACCATTTCAACCCGAATTCACTTTGTGGCACTGCATTTTGTGTGAAAAATCGTATTTTTCGGCCCAAAATGACCCAAATCGAGAGGAGGCTAATTCGCAGTAACTCGCATCGCTTAGATGTGTTCATTAGGGTTGACGAAACGGAAACGGAAAACGAAAATCCGAAACTTTGATCCAATTATCGCCCTATTCCGGAAAGAGAGTGAAGAATGGCCTTTCCGTATCCTTTCCGGATCGAGTCATTTTCAGATTCGCGAAGTAAAAGAGCGGTGTGGGATTGTGGTGGAGAAGATGGAGTTATGTTTCAGGCGCGGAATATATACCTAAAATCTATCCGAAAAGGGTTTCCCTGGGTACATTATAGAGCAAATGACCCGTCGTATATTTGACACCTGAAACATAACTGCGAGATTCCCCCTCACACCGATCCTCTCCCCTTCCGATTCAAAGAATGAAGTCGATACGGAAATGATACGGAAAATTTTGCGTTCGACTCTCGATCCGGAAAGAAAAAATCTACGTGAGTTTCGTATGCGTTCCGTTCGGCCGAACGATCAACCCTAGTGTTCATACAAAACGTAGACCATGATCTAGTCTACGTTGTATTTCAATCTGGAGGTGGTGCGGCGAAAAATAGCGAAGTAATGGTCTGCGGCGCAAGGCACTATCACATTCCCGCGTCTCTTTGATCTACCTCCCCTCCAATCTCGATCCAATCTCGACATTTTCGAGATTCTCGCACCCTCATTGCATATCGCGAGTCTCGCGCGAGATTGAAATTGAGATTGGGAGGAGAGTGAGTCTCGCGCGATAATCTCGATCTCGAACCTGCAACCCTAGCATGGACTCGATTTTCTGCAAATATGATAGACTTTCGAGATACGTGCGATAAACACCTTGTTTTTTTCTATTTTTCTCGAAGGTAGCACGGAAATTAGTGAGCAAAAAATGGCAATACAAAATGAAGCAATTTCAGTTCTACGATGAGGTCGATCCCCGACAGAGAGAAGTTCTGATCGCACGACTCGAGATAGAGACTCGAGAGCGTTCCCCGTTGAAGTTCCAGCAGAAATATAAGGGCTGGAACGAGACTGGAGATAATATCTGATTGTTGGTTGTTGTGTCTCGATCTTATACCAGTTCTTGATAAATAAGGATGATCGAGTAGTCCGAGCTGATAATATCCGATTGTTAGTGTGGTGCACATAGGAATATCGGCCAAGATCTCAGAGAATTATACTTCACAGCGTGTCAGAGAGGTGAGAAAAACCAATTATCGCGGCAAAGGTGGATGCGTGAGACTCTTTTCCCTCCCACTCATTCTCACCCATTTCGACTGATCAGCGCGGTCGAGAGCGACCGAATGGGAGAGATTCGAGTGAACCCCTCAAAAGTTACCATTCCGATACTGTTTCTCTTTTCGTGGCTTCGCGAAACTCAATTCAACAAAGCGATCATGTAAAAAAGAGCGTCATTTACTTTAGTAGTTTTCGCCGAAACATAATCGACAAAATGTTTAAAAAGGTTTAGAAACTCGTTGAACTTCAGAACCTACAAAAAATAACTCCTCTGTGGAGGTCAATGAAAACCCCCACACCTATAAAACTTGTGGAATGCTTGAAGACTGCTCTATAGCTGGAGTAAAAAACATTGTGGAAAAAGTCAAACATATTCGAGAACAGTGTAAAAGTGCACCTATTTCAGCATCGTTCTTGAATATGTTTGACTTTTTAGAAAATGTTTTTTACTCCAGCTATAGAGCAGTCTAGGGGCATCCCAAAAGTTCTATGGGTGTGGGGGTTTCCACTGACCGTCACTGATGAGTTCTTTTTTTGAGTCGAAATTTCAGCAATGAACTAAAATTATCTAAAAAAATATTCTGAAATGGTTAGAATCGAAAGAGAGGCACCTTTGCTCCTAATTGATAACCCTGCAATTTCCGATTTGCATTTTTTATCTTAATCAGTGAGATATGGATTATGCTTCATACGTTTCATATAAATATTGTCTGCGAGCGCTCATGGAGAGTGATTTGCCGCGGCGAACAAAGGGGTTCGCCCTCTCTGACACGCTGTGCCCTATCTACGTGCCACCTCTCCTCCCACACATCGTCCCAATCTCCATTCGGATCTCTTAGCACAGGTTACTCGCTCAGCTTCGCTCCTTCACAGATTCGTTCCTAGAAATAGCATCGCATCAAACGCCATGATCCACGCTAACATTCTCGCCAAGTATCATCGATTAGCCTGGTGGCAAAGGTCTTCTCGTATAAGCGTGCAAAATTAGCGTCTATATTAGACGCTTGTTTCGACTCGTATCATTATTCTGCTCCTCAGTATTCTCGCATTCTTGTTCATTCGTGGCCTGCCTACTGTTGTATAATCGCAATTCTTTAATCGAATCTTTCAGTGTTCTATACGCACTCAACAGAAGCGTCGTCTTCAATGCCTGTATTCAACTCGGAAGCAGATAAACAATCTTACAGTGAGTGACCTTTACTTGCCTGTCTTCGACTATCACCTTCAATTATCTTGTCCCCGGAAGAGTGTCTAATCCACTTCCATCCGCCATCACAATTTCTGCCTCAATGAGATGTCTAACCATTGCATTTTCAGTACGAACAGAATGTGAATGAACCGCTCTTCAACAGAACCTCTGATGGAACTAGTGAAACGATCAAAATGGTTAATTACGAAGCTGAAGAGTCATTCACGGACTTGAACTACTTGTCTTTGGTTCAAATGCACTACATTAACTTCAATTTTTGTGATTGGGACTAGTTTCGAATTGTATTAGGTTTCTTTTAGTTTTATTGCTTCTACGTAAGCGAGATTCCCACCCTATCCAGTTTCATTTCCTTCCCTATCGAGAGAATAGGCAATGACTTTTTGGATCCCTGATCATACTTGCAGCTATTTCGTCTCTTTCGAATCCATTATTCCGCTTTCTATCTTTCTCTGTAGTCTCATGGTGATAAATATTGATCTCGATCGCGATCTCGTGCAATAAATATAACTAGAGTGATTTCTCCTTTCCGTTCAAACATTACGTACATGAGCAGCATACGAGTTTATTGCATTGATAGTTCATTCCATTGCTTCATCCAATATAAAGTTCTGCGTAGACCTTCGAAAACGAGCACTCGCGCGAAAACGAACACTCGTCAACCCACTCATTCGAGTGCTCGAGAGTAGGGACTGCAACGGTGTTTGCAGATGAGCGAAATAATTAACGTGTTTATGTGCAAACGGAAGCTCAGCCTACCCCATTCCGAGTTTTCAACTCAGAATATCAAAATAAATTCCATACAAAGAGAAAAACAATAAATAAAGGAGGTGCGAAGTGCGACGCTTTTGAGTCCAAGCGGAGCGCATCGCCGGTCAGCATTT
>LS499658.1:1581255-1601895 GCA_900490845.1 Pristionchus japonicus
TAAAAACACGCGTTTTCTACGTGGACTTGTTTGTCTTGCTCTTGGCCTTTTTACACCTCTAGTCAAGTTCAATGCCTTTTCCGTATCATCTTTCATTTACTCCGTTTAATAAATAAGAGGTAAACACAATCAAAATATTTTTAAATTGCAAAACAAAAAGTTGAAAGAAATTCGGACAAAGATTACGGTAGATTGAAACGAAAAGCGTCGAAGGGTGTACTCAAATATTCGTACTCAAAAATTCCCCGTTGCGGTCCCTACTCGAGAGTAAACGAGCACTCGAGTGCTTGTATCGCTCGCCATTTCGCGAGTGCTCGCCCATTGCGAGCGGTCTAGAATGAGTGAGGGGAGCGTTCATTCATCTTTCTTTCGATTCTTGTCAAACCGAGGAGAACATTTCAAATAAGCAAGGGTGGCATAGTGGTAGTGGGTTCGCCTTGTAAACCACAGGTGCGAGTTTGAATCCGATATGACGCCGTTCGCGTAAGAATCGAACAGATCGGGAGTGGGCCGGCACAGCCAAAATGGGTCGATTGGCTGAAAGTGTGTGCTTTGGGGTTCTTGAGGGTGCTGTTGAAGATGTACACATTCATTTTGCATTTTGAGCTTCCGTCGGCTCCAGACGACGTCACGTCGAAAACCATTTTTATTTCTATTTCCATGTTCTAGATAGCGCTAAAAATAAGTGAACGCGGTTCCCAGGTTAGAATTTGATGCTGATCACGCCTGTCGAGGTCATTTTTCATTAATTTCAAAAATGCTTTATTTGTAAAATGAGATTTTGCAGAAAGACCCGTGCAGGCTTAGCAATATACATAGGGGCCGCAACGTCCACAGCCGGTGTCAAGCAATGGGCTCAAAAATGTATCCAAACTATCCCCCAAGACCCCAATAACAACATGCTTTTTACCGGAAGTCTTTATCTTGCCCCTAAGCTGAGTTAGAACACGAAACGTGCGCGCGGAAGGCACTGTTTGTAAGGGGAGGAATGCGAGAGGGGGAGAGGAGGAGGCGGAGCTTATTTTGGCCATCCCTCAAGCTCCAAACGGGCAGAGGTTCCCCCAATCGAGCCGAAGCTGTTCGATATGGCGAGGACGCGTTCAATCTTATCCGGAGAGAGTGCGCTCTAGACACGCCGGGTGATAGATCGGCGGAGGAGCGAGAGCCGGGGATGCACATTGTGACACACACGCCTGACACACACGGCCAGTCGAGAAGTTTCACTGCGTTTAGCGATAACCGGAACCAAATAAAATACGCGCGTACTAAAACCTTCTAAAATAGAGCACAATTCAGGGTATTGATTTTTCATTGCTTTTTCTGTTCTAAGTTGGTCAAACAAAAAGTGCCTATCGAAATTTCAACACACGAACATTGTGCTCACTTCCGAAACGCGATTTTGACGGGTTTCCCAAACTAGAAGTCGAATTATGACCTGCTCAAAGTCGTCTGGCATTTTTCGTGACCTCCTCAATCGATAGGGAGTGGGTATAGCTACATATTTCTTTTTAGAATGAGTGATTTGGTTTAGAATTCGATTTGTGCTCCCTCGAACACGCGAAACTGCCGGGCGCGATGTCCTAGGAAAGTGGGCGGAGCTTGCGCTCCCTAAATATACACCATTCGATCCGCCTTGAAGAGAGGATTTCGAAAATGCCCCTGAACGTATGAAAATACCTTTGGGTTTTCAAATGTGCAAGGAAAAACCGAGGCAAAACTGAGTGGAAGCGACGTCTCTCTCCTTTGATCTACCACGTCCCCGAGCCGTGACCTAAAGGGCGAGGCGAGAGAGCGTGCAAATACGAGAGATCAGAGAGAGAGACGGTTCGGGGAAGAGGTAGATCAAGGAGAGAGACGCAGCTCCCACTCAGTTTCGCCTCGGTTTTTCCTTGCTCATTTGAAAACCCAACGGTATTTTCATACGTTCTGGGGCATTTTCGAAATCCTCTCTTCAAGGCGGATCGAATGGTGTATGTTGCTAAGCCTGCACGGGTCTTTCTGCAAAATCTCATTTTACAAATAAAGCATTTTTGAAATTAATGAAAAATGACCTCGACAGGCGTGATCAGCATCAAATTCTAACCTGGGAACCGCGCTCACTTATTTTTAGCGCTATCTAGAACATGGAAATAGAAATAAAATGGTTTTCGACGTGACGTCGTCTGGAGCCGACGAAGGCTCAAAACGCAAAATAAGGGCGCGCATCTTCAACAGCACCCTCGAGAACCCCAAAGCACACACTTTCAGCCAATCGACCCATTTTGGCTGTGCCGGCCTTTGATCGAGTCTTACGCGAACGGCGTCATATTTTAAGTTGTTCTGCAGTATTCATTCGAAATTCGTTCTCTCATCATCTGTGTGCATTTCAGTTGTCTGCACCAACTCGGTATCCACAAGAATCAAGAAGTCCATCAATCAATGAAGAAGCACCCATCAAGAAAGTAGCAAAGCAGAAAAGAAGAGGATCGTTTCGGGTACAACATATCAACCGAAGAAGATGCAACGGAAACGTTCCAAGAGCGATGTAATCTCCTCTGCGTTTCTCTATGGCAAACTAGATTTCGTTTTTTTTATTTGTGTATTATCCGGATAAATTACTCCCCGATCATTTTGAACCTCATTTTGAATTCACTTTCCATGAAAGGAAATATAGAACCTCATTGTACTCTCAGACTTGCTCTCTACCTGATTACGCGCATGCGATCGCAATGCACGGTGTACGGCCCGAATATGAGGGAACTGTCGATAACGGTCGTAAAAAGGCGTCGATCAAACACCACGTATGACTACGTTTCGAGCTCCCCGTTTCGAGCGTCTTGTTACATTGTTAGTGTTTTAATGTTGTTTCTGTTTTATAGAGGTTTTGTTTTACAATTTCATCGTATCAATTTTCTCAGCATTCGTGAAATAGCTCTCTGGATTCTAAATAAGGACTAAAAAGAAGGGATCCTGTTACCTCGAGCCTCCTTCGCAAACATGGCCATCCTGACTAATTCAACTCTTCCTCTTTCCTTTCCTTCCTACGTGTCATCATCTTCTCCTATTGCTCCTTTCACATGCGCTGTTCTTTCCGATTTCTGACATTGAGTCAAGATCTCACTGCTTCTCTTAATTCAGTTCGCATTACAGTTGTCTACATCAACTCGATCATTAATCGTCAGGAATAATTCGAAACCGTTTCAATTCGAGAAAAGAGATTCCAGAAAAGTGAGTCTTGCTAAAACAGAATTAGTGGACGTCTCGCAGCAAGAGTTCATTCAAATCAGCGATTCATCGATCTCAGATCTCTCATCTTTCGACTCCATAGCTGTGTTTACATCGTATAATGGCGAGATGAAGTTCATTGGATACGGGTATTCTCTTCCCTGAGCACTCAATACTGTTATGAATACAGCCAAATGAGCCATCATCATCTTGTTCAAATTGTTTGTTTGTTGGAGCTTCCAATAATAATAAGACGAATAAATTATGTTTGTAAAACACTTCTCAACGATAAAATATTATTAACACACTTCCTTAGATCACTAACTATGATGGTGAAATCATCTCAGTTTCTCAAAGACAGTGATTCAATGATAGTGCATCTCAAATTCTTCTTATAGGCCGACCAGGGTCAGGGAAATGAGGGATCTTCTCCAATCAATTATTGTAATCTTGTTATCCACTATTGTTGTTCTTGTTGACCTCGTTGAACTCGTAGAATGCACGTACTAAACAAAGGCCTAACAATAAGGCCAAAAAGGGTACCACGCTTTTCACCTTGGATACGCAGGCGAAAGCTTATGGAAATATCAGCTTTCATTCTCGGTAAACACACCACACTTCCTTCTTCCCCTCATCCTTCTCTACTTCGTGCTTCTTCCCAGTATTTCAGTCCTGCTAAATTTTACTGCTCTTTTTCCTCCCAGTTTTTTCGTATTTTAAAAATACATTTGCAGTTGTCTACATCAACTCTCCAGCAAACCATTCGTAAGGAATTATGTAACTTATTCACTCAATACAAGGTAAGACAGACATCGCGATAGCCATTCCATAAAACGACTTTCAGATCACCCTTCATGGTTTGAACTACAAAGTATGCAGTCGCAAGTTAGATCATCGAATTCATCCATTTGCTTGACTTTCTCGAATATCGATCGCAAATCCCTGTCTACTAATCAATCATGCATATGACATATCCATTCAAAGAAAGATGCGGATAAGTGAAAGTCTGTGTAAAAAGAGCAATGACCACCTAGATCGGAATCAATTGTTTTCTTTTTTTCTTGTGCTTACATAAATGAATTCCCAGACACTTACTCTGAATGAAATTCTGGGAATCAGATAACACACTCCCCGCATACATTACTGAACGAGTTTGATGGCTTACAATGCATTTCGAAGAAACGAACTCCACGAGAAATCTCAGTGGGATATCCGTAAACTGCGCATGATGAAGAGAGTCCGGCAACTGTAATTTGAGAGTATCAGATGTCTCCTTCATGCCTCGCTTCGCAAACACGGCCTCTCCTTTTCCTTCTCTTTCGCTTTCCTTCCTTACTCTCTCTTCTTCCGTCGCCCTCTGCAATTTCCACTTTCTGTTTGTTTCTCGCATCGTAAGTGCGTTCACTAAAATTGCTGACCATTTTCAGTTGTCTACATCAACTCATCAAGGAAACTTCCTCGAAAATAAAATCATTATTTGAAATTGAAAAAAGGTATGAAAAGAAAATCGTTAAAAATTAAAAGGAATTTCTGCCAGGTCTCAAGAATGATGCATAACAAGACTGCACGATGAATTTCCGTCTCATGCCCGCATCCAGATTACGACAACGTTTCCAGTCACAGTGAACGAGTTCTCCGAACCAATTGTAAAGTAAATAACGACTGTGAAGGCGGACTATTTTCTTACCATTTGTTGTTATTTTTAGTATTTCAATATCAATTAATTATAAATGAATGCGTTTTTAAATGATTTTCTCACAATCCCAGTATCACATCAGACTTCTCCACTCGTTCTTTCAATTATTCACTAGAGATCGCACGATAAAGTTGCTAATAAAGACCTCATCAACCTGGAGAACATTGAGAACAAAGGAAGGGAGTGGAAGGACATCTTGATGTGCAATGAATGTCGCAACAGGCTACTTCATCTTCTTTTGCTCATCATTTTATGCATCGGTCAGAGAGAGTGAGAGTTGAGAGACACATGAAGAGACCCAGACACAGCTACTGGAGAGTATCTGCTTACGTTGACTACAAACATGCCGCCTCTTTATCTATCTCCTCTTATTCCATCCTTTCTTCCTCCTTATTTTCTCTTCCTGTTTTTATTTCTGCATTTCCCTTAAGATATTTTTTCTTATTCATTCATCTGAATCCTTCATCTTCCTTGCAGTTGCCTACACCAACTCGAACACTTAATCGGCTGTGAGAATAAATCATAACTTGATCTCAATAAAACACAATATAATGTAAGTTCTAAGCGTTTTATAGCTGAGAAATACATCTCAGATTTCGCATTTCCGATATCAGAGAGCAGCTATTCTATTGGAAGTCCCAATCGGTGCGCATGACAGTGCATTATCCACTCCTTTATTCCCCATTTATGTTTGGAATGTTTGACGATATCTACACAGAGCCCGTATTTCTGAAATTGGAGATTTAAAGCTTCCATATTCATGAATACACTCATCTTATTGTATTCTTTCCGTTCAAATAAAATAAAATCGCTTAGAAATTAACTCAACGAAGTGATTATCGATTGAATAAAGTTCTTAAAAGCATTGAAATGAACCAAAGTCTGACTCTGAAAGATTTCCTTCTTTATTTTGCACCCATGCATGGAGAAAGATGTGTGAGGGGAGGACTATTCAGAAGCGTATCGTTTTTCTTTCGCACGTCTCGCTTGGCAAACACTCCCGTTTTCCTCATTTCTTCGCTTTCCCTATGTTTCCGCTGAAGCTACCTCTTGATTCTCTATTCTGTAATTAATTACGATTTGATTCCAGCTGCCTACATCAGCTCACCTTTCGCTTAACCCAGCGAACCTTTGCAGTTCATAACAAAGAAAAGGTGATTGTTTTTCTCGTTCTTCTGTTGTATATTGATTTTCCAATACATATTTGAAAAGGAAAAATATGAATCTCAATCTCCGAATTTTCCAGTTCTTATTTTGCAGACACATTCAGCGAAAGAGGACCGTCATCCATATGTCTGTCGTTTGCTTCGATCAGTAACATCTCTACAGGATTATTCCTTGTGAAAGTTCCGCTAAATGATTCATAGCAAACTTCTATGGATACTTTCAATTTGATTGTTGTTTCGATAAATTTGCTGGCTAATACGTGTTCCAATATTCGTCCCACACTGCATGCCTTCGTCCAAATCTGTAACGTGTACATGAATAATATGCATGAGGCTCATTCCAACGGAAGGAGAGTCATCGGAAGGAGGAATTGAATTTCATCGTGAAGCCTCGCAAATACTTCCCTCACCTACACATTCCATTTACCTCTTCTCCTCTTCATATCCCCTTTCCTTCTTTCTCACTGTAATCTCAATCTCATGCTTTCCTGATTTTGCGGTCTCCCTTGACGTCCAATTGCATTTCAGTTGTCTACACCAACTCGATCGAATCTGTGCGCTCAATTCGTAAAATTTGATTTTCGAAGAAAGAACTGCACATTGCACACGCATTTCGGATGCAGTGTTCACGGACGGAGCGACGCATGCTTTTGGTGGCTAGACCAATCGATGCAAGTAAGTGTTATTGCAATGAAAATGGTAGCCTATCGCTAGCAGAACTGTGCAGGAATTTTAAGGTCTCTCACTTTCCCCTGCTCTCTAGGTTTGTCTGACCAGCAAGAGAGCATTGCGAAATGAGAGCCTGTAAAATTTTCGCACAGCCCCGAACGAGTCCCTTCTTCCAATTAAAACCAATAGACGAACTGCAGGTTGTACAGCAACGTGTCTGGCTCTGTCTCTCGCTCTTCCGATCATTCGAGGGCAAAAACAGTTCACTAGCCTATGCACATCGTCACGGTTCTGTTCCGGATGAAGAAATCTATTTCGAGGACGCATTTGTTTTTTTCTTCAAATTTTGCAATGTTGATGAATAAATTAATGCCAATTCTTTTTCGTAACGGATTACTATGCATCGAGAGACTATTACATTAATTTCGAAATTCAATTGAGCACATCAATCAATCTCTCGTCCTTCAACGCCACTCACGTCTCCCAGAGAAGGAAGTGTCAAGTTTCTCTACCAACCCTTCTTCAGCAAACATTGTCGCTACCTTTCCATCTCATACTCCCTCCCCGAACATTCACACCCTCTCTTTCCCCATCCTGTCTTCGCCACTAATTCCAGTTCCCTGTTGAATTACTTTATTTCATGCTCGTATAAGTCGAGATTCATGATGTTCTCCTTTAGATTATCAGATGAATCCCCTGCTCGTTTTTCCATCTACGTTTCGTTTTCTTCAGAAGTTTATTTCCGTTTTCTGATTTAATGCAGCCACATTGCAGTTGCCTACATCAACTCGATCTTTTCTCTTCAATTCCGAAAGCTCAGTGGAAAATAAAACTGTTGATAAAAAAGTGAGTTCCAAGAAAAAATGAATCCGTTTTAACGGGTAAGTTTTACAGGTTAATTTTTCATCCGAGTGACTTTGCAGTGCCATGATGATTCAAAACTCGAACGGTTACGGTGTAAGCAGTTGCTTCGCGCATGAGTACGGGTAGGAAAATGTTTTAATTGTTTTTTTTCACTTTTTGTCGATTGAAATGAGTTGAATTGCAGATTAAAGACTAACGGAGCTGAGTCGATGTCATCAAGCGTAACTAAGACTATTTCGATCGGCATACAGATCGCAATGTTTCGATATTAATTGTTTTGTATTCTCCATGATGAAATATGTTCTGATGTATTTTGGCAGAATACACTCATTGTCATTCATCATCTTTTTACAGACAACCTTTCTCATTTCTAGGCCGAGAATAAAAACCTAAAAGCTAAAAAAATCATTAAAAGCTCAGCTGTTTCTTTCAGATTTTAGATTCACTGAATTGTCAAAGGAGGTGAATGAACAGCGAATAATCACACACCTCTCCCTCAAAGACATACGAGTGCCCCCTTTCATCTCCAACCATCTCTTCGCAAACATTGCTACCTCCTTCTTGCTCCACTTCAACTTTCTAACCCATTTCACTCTCGCTCTCCTTCACTCCTCACTGCTCAGTCATTTTGTTTGCCATTCTACTCAGTCGTCTACTCGAGATTTCGTGTCTTTCTTGAATAAAATCATTTTGTTTCTGCTCATTATGTTCACTCAAATCAACAACCCTTGTTATATATCAATCAATTCCAGTTGCCTACACCAACTCGAATGCGGATATTTCGCAGTGAGATGACGAAGAAAATTCAATGAGATGCAAGATTTCGAGTTCGTCAAACGACTGCGTGACGTCGGTAAATTCGGATCAGGATGTGTACCGATTTGACAATGGTGAACACTGAATTGATCGTTTTTCTTCTTTTCTCTTCATCGGTTCCAGTAGGTTGTGCAGAAGTTTTTGTTGTTGTTGAGAATATTTCGGTACGAGAAGCAAACGAGCATGCCAAAAAGAGAGACGAGAATCTCAATTCCCCACGACTGTAAACAATATAATAAAATTGCAGAAGAGACAGGTCGAACACACTGTTCCTGCTTACGACTGTCTACGATCATACAATCGTATTTTGAGCCTTTGTTGTGTGATTGTAATAGATGTTATTGATTCAATAAACAATTTGTCGATGTATCCAACTTGTATTGCTTCCTCTTCCGTCCTTGAGAATTACTAACCTGCGGAAGAAGAAGAAGAAAGCGTCGAGTTTCGACTGCCACCGCTAGGCAAACATAGGCACCTCCTTGCCTCTCCCTTCTTCTTCCCTCGCTCATTCGCACCTGCTTTCTTCTCTTCTCCTTCCCTCTCTTCCTTCACCACTAATACTTCTTCATGTTGCATTCCTCGTGTACTCTTTGCGCCTTACGAGTTCACTTTGACGTGTTCTGAGAAATCCCACTTCAAAACAGTAATGTTGCAGTTGCCTACACCAACTCGACTTGTTATTAGTGCTTGAGTACATCACAAGAATATTACTACACTAAGTGGAACTATGGTGAGAAAACTGCTAGCTAATTAGTTGTTTAGGTCGATAATCTTTTTCTGGTTTTAAAATCGGAGAACTAAACTATTTCAGAAAACGAGACGAACGGAAAACCGTTGTGGAGATATGGATTTCGGAGGATGTTACAACTCAAACTTCGAGTAAGAAATTCTCCATTTCTCTCACGAACGAGTAAAATTTTTTTCACAATTTTCAGAGCGACGCAATCCTCGTCCCGACGGCCGAAAGAGAGTTATGAGAGGAACAATTGTTGGCATTTGGATAACTATTGTTGTGTGATATATTTTGTCGGATATTCCATGATAAACATTAATTAACTCTTTTGAATTTCTCATTACACTCATACGCGCCTTCTTAAAAGTTTTGATCGTTAGCAAAACCCTAAGTGCTAGATTCGCAATTCACTCCCCAAATATTCTTTTCCGCCTTTTCTTGGTAGACTATACTGCGAAGTCACTGCCACCGGGCGCTTGCGTTCGAGTCCATGGCGTGATTATTCTCGATGTGAATCATTTTCTGTTCCGATGCAACTCCGCCTCTCTTCTTCTCCTTAGGCCCCGCCCACTTTCTGGTTGGTTTAAATGTGTCTCAATGATCTGCTATCTCATCAACCTCTTTCTCGTGCAGTTTCATTTTCCAACTCTTCCCCTCTCCAATTAGTCTCGATTATTGTCACTCCTGATGTATCCCTTTTCTCATCAAAGATCATTTTGCTCAAGTATTGCAGAGTTCTGCAAGTTCTATGCCTCAAATTGTATGATTTCACTTACAGATCTCTACACGATCTCACCTCTTGCTTTTACACTGGAAGTGGAATGGACGCTGAATTTGAAGCCATTTGAATGGGTGAGGGAAATGAAGTATTGCACGGTATTAAAACATCCTTTTTGTGTTTAGATTCGAAAACTTTCACTCTACCCCAGGATTGGAACAAGTTCGTAATCGGTCACCCTCTGCCTCTTGAACAAGATAAAATCCATGGATAGCAAATTTGTAAAGTTGTAAGTGATCCCAGTGGTGAGTGAAATTAGCACGATTCGAAAACATGATCTTTTTTCTATGCAGATTGTCCGAGGGGTGAAACGGCTGAAGTAAGGAGTTCATCGGTCTCCAGACACAGAACGAAGTACTCGTCGAGAGAGGAGATGTGCACTTGGCTAGCTGTAACCTAGAAGCAGATGAGCTCACTTCTGAATTCTGTTTGATGGTAAGCAGAGAATATTTTGATCTACGGACTTATTCAACACAATTTTAGGAGCGCTCCGACAGCCAACAACCCATGAAACAACCATGCAACTCGGAATGATGATGATAACCTATTACAATTGTGATTACACATTTATTGTACAAATATGTATTAATGATAAACTTTCAAACTACATGCTTTTGCATCTTTGACTGGATCTAGGTGAAAGATTTGGGGAACGTAAGAAGCAGTGCGTGTGTGTTTCGGCGGCCTTCCAAAGCTTCGACAAAGTAGCTAAACCACAGAACATGCTGCACAATATATCCTCAAGGCATTGTCACTGATTTCATGCTGATCACTCTAAATTCGCACTGATGCAACAACCCTTCCTCTGAGCGCTGGGATTGAAAGTATATTGCGTGAATTCAAATCGACGCTCTCTTCTGGCATGGTTTTTCTGATTGACTCCTCGCACCTTACACTCCACCTACTTATGGCTGGTATAAAAGGAGTCCTTTTGCCCAATCGTCCATGAGCTCACCAATTTTACTACTTAACGTGCCTACCCTCCTCAGAATTCCCTCCGTTTCTTGTTCTTATTTTGCTGCCCCAACTTTGCGTGCACCTTTCGCCTGCTTTCACGAGTGTTTATTGCAGATCTCTACATGATCTCCACTGCGTCCATCTACACAGGCAACATAACTACAATTGTTTAACCGTAAATAATCCCGATAACTCCGATCCTGTTGACACTCGCATTTGCAACGGCATTCGCTGTCGAATTGACGGACCATGGAAGTCGGCACGAAGGACGGGAAACAACGCTTTCAAATTCCACGTCCGGTATGATTCGAGAGCCGTGCGTGAGAGATATTTGTCGAAATAGGACTCGCCGTCTCTTCATCTCGCCTCTTTGACCGGAAAGAGAGCGTGTGAAATGAAGAGTCGATTTCCCGTATTCCGAACTCTAATGCGAGAAAGCTGAAACAAACCTTGGGGATCACGATGAATATCATCGTGTCGAAGAGAATGAGCTCAAGTGATAACTAGGTTACATAAAGAAGGAATTGAGAAAGTGCTAGTGAAACAAACAGGCGAAGCTTCCTAAAGAACAACTGTTGGATGTTCTTGTAGTCTGGTTTCTTCTCAATGGTTCTATGAGGCTTACTCTAATTACGAAAACTGCAGACTGCAAGATCAATCTCTTCTTCTGGTGTCGAGCCTGCGAGAAAAGCGATTAATGAGAGGGTCAAACAGGACGAGAAGAATGACAAATCAGCGAAAAGACCATAGTAATGGAAACAAGGTACTATTTCTTCCTACTGAGACATGCTTATTGATTCTTCAGGGAACAACGCCGGGTATATGGAGTTCACCGAACAATCCTCTTTTCCATGGTTCATCCCTCGTCCTTTGCAATCGTCGATCCCTAGAGCATTGCTCAACCAGTGACTCCAATCCGAAATTTGATTGTACGAATTGAGCTGATAAAGATTTATCTTTTTATTATCAGTATGAGATCTCTACCACATGGCCGAAAATCAAAATTCGGTCTACCACCCATTCAGTTCCCTTCGCTCTGCAGCTCAACGGTTCTGCATTCAGATTCGAGCTTTTTTCTCTAATTTTTCCAATCGCTAAACTTAGTAATCGAAAATGAATACGCAAAAGATCAGAAACGTGTCTCCATTTGTTATCTGTAATCCTCTCATCGAGTGACGATGAATAGTCCGCCTCTCTCTCCTGTTCATATAAGTCGTGTTCAACTACTTTTTTTGCCATTCTGGGAAGGTTTTCAAAAACGTGCACGAAAGTGCCAAAATAGAGTTCGAAATGGCATAGTCTTCTTTTGACAGATTCAAAATTATTTAGATCGTCAAAATGAAGTTCTCACCATTTGACGTTTCAAAAAATTTTGAAACTGTCAAAATGTGATCCTCCTTGGATTCACAAAAGAATTCTATAAAAAGATGAACTATGTTTTGCGAATCATATCCGTATTTCACAAATTATCCGCTTACTAATCGGTAGCCATTCCGCATCGACAAGATCTAGATAGAGACTTCTGAGATAGTTACAATATTTTTCAGAGTGAAATCTGCCATTGTAAGTGATGACTTTGAACTATGTTTCACAGGCATTTCGTATCGGTTGAAACATAGAGAACAACTTCGAGGTTCTGAGAAATTCTAGAATCTTCAGGGAAGATTAGGCAGAATTAAAATTTTTGAGAGTGCCAAAATGGAGAAGGTCGCAGAATGACAGAATAAAATTTTTTTGAAGTGTCATAGGAATTTTGATATCGATGGATTGACATTTCTGCGCGTGTTTTCGTAAACCTTCTTAGAATGGCAAAATAAATAGTTGAACACGACTTATATCCTTTTTCTCCCTCACAAGGAAGACAAAACGAGAGAGAGCGCACAAAGGAGAAAAGGACGTTGACTCTGTTAACTCTTCCCCTCTCTGCGTTACAATCACATGCATTGCTTTCCATCACTAATCCGCTCTTTCACAGAATCAACATCTTGGTTTCATCCTTTGTCTCTTGTCGTTCCCTTTCTCGACCCACTCTCAGTTTTTTTTCACCTCGCACTACCATTCACCACCCATTCGTCCTTCCACTCAAATATAGAAGAGAGGAGAGCTGTTCACATTCAATCGTCAAACTCTCTCCATTCCGCCTCAACACAGCTCTCTATCTATGAACAGTTTTTTGCGCAGCAGTGGAAAGTGCGGCCTTGTGTGCTATATCGAGGAGTGATCTCACTCTCTTCATTTCACATAGTCTCTTGTCAAAGCGGCTAAAGAGCGAGGTACAGTAATTCTATCGCTAGTCTTTACGTGTTTGCCTCTCTCATTTTGAATGATGCGCCGTTTTTTTGTGGAATGGAGAGCGGATAGTCTTCTCTCTCTCTCATCTCTGACCTTCAACGCACGATCGCTGCCCTCTATTTGATCTTTAGCCGTTAGCCTAGCGCCTCGTTCCGGTACCCTTCCCCGTTCCTCTCGAGAACACGATTTTTTCGTTCCGCTCCCTTTGCACTTTGACATTCACCTTCTTCATTTACTGCCGCCGGATTTTGCATACAAATACGCATTTTCAGATATCTACACGATCTCGCCACGGCTGATTATGAATACAGCCACTCTGAACCGGAAACGAAAGAAGTTTTCAATCAAGTGAGTCGAATATCATGTCCTTCTTGTCTTTTGCTATCTCATAGCCATTTTCTCAATGGGCACAGCGTGTCAGAGAAGACGAACCCCTTTGTTCACGCGGCGGATCACTCTTCAAGACAACATTTATATAAAACCTGCGAAGCATAACCCATATCTCGCTGATAAAATCAAAATTTAAAATTCTGAAATAACACATCTGTTCAGTAGTCCAAAAGTTGCTTGTCTTTCAATTCTGATCATTGCTCATGAAATTTGAAGTCTTATGTGGTGTTAAAATCTCGGAAAAGTTGTTGGAAAAGTTGAAAGTAGTGTTAATTTTTCGATGGAAAGTTGTTGGAAAAGTTGCGAAATTTGAATTCCCGCCTTTTCCATTTCCGCTTATTTCCCACTTCCCAGTGAACCTATCGACTTAAAAATGGATCAATAGAGTAATGATGTGATGACAAGTGTTTTGACCAATTTTGGTGTGCATTAGTCCTCGGAGAACTGAGATCACGAAAAGGCGGAAATTCAAATCTCGCAACTTTTCCAACAACTTTTCCATTGAAAAATTAACACTGCTTTCAACTTTTCCAACAACTTTTCCGAGATTTTAACACCACATTAATTATTGTTTTTCTAATTAGCACGTTCAAAAAATAACTCCTCAGTGGAGGTCAATGGAAACCCCCACACCCATAACATTTTTGAGCATCTCATACAGAGCCCCAAAACGGCGATAAGATGGACTGTTTTTAAAATTTTGCATATTCGAGAAAAAACTAGAAAAACAGCAATCGCATGCATGATGCTCGAATAAGCATGATTTTACGAAAAATCCATCTTTTCGCCGTTTTAGAACTCTGTATGAGGAGCTCAAAATAATATGGGTGTGGGGGTTTCCATCGGCAGTTTCTGAGGAGTAATGTTTCTCAAAATCGCAAATTCAACAGTTTTATGTAATGGTTCTGCGGCTAGATCAAATATGTTTCGCTGAGCTGTACTAAAGGGAAACGCGCTTTTATGAATATTTCCAAATTGTCGGGTTGAGTTTCTCATTTCCCCCAATAGGGGAACATGAGCAATGCGACGGAGGGAAAAGATTGGAGAACCCCTCTCCGCCGCTACAATTCCACCCTTGAGAGTTTGGATCCGTTCACAATGACGTACAGATGCACAGATATGGATCCCATTGTGTCTCCAGCACAATAAAGACCTGCCGAAAGAAAGAGGTGAGATAATGACACTCTTGATTCTATAGGCGATCCCATGTTGCTCAAAATCTATTCAAAACGTCCCAGGTCGGTCGAATTCGAGGATAGTCTTGCCTGTCGTCGATTATACAGTACTAGGCAATGCGGACTTGAGAGAGCCAGAACCATTTCCGCCCGAGAATCAGCTTAGTAGCTCAGTGAGATACACTAATTAAAGAAATTGATTGCAGATCCTACACGAGACCGGACGTAGATGGAATACGAAGAAAGGGTTCTAAGAGCTGTCATCGCCTCTCTCCAGTTCTTGTATAAATGAAATAAATGATTTGTATGGAATCGATGCGAACTACACCTCAACTCATTGCATCCGACAACAGAAAGCGTTTTTTTCTAGAAGAATTACTTTCACATCATATACATAATTCATTCAAGAGTATTCCTTCTTTTCCCACTCCCTTCTCACTTCTGTCCAACCACCTTACTTGTTCTATTCTCTCGCCAAAACTATCATACTGTCTGCTCCTCAGCCAAACCATCGATCACTCCCCTCCCATTCTCCTGTCAACCTTCACCTGACTCCCCATCTTTTCACTTCCCCCTCCTCCCCTCCTCTCCTCTTCTGCGGTGATTGGCCATCACTCTGACCTGGTGCCTGGCTCTCTCACTACTATCGGGGAGTGAGAAAGAGAGGCAGACTCCTCTCTCTCAACCCAGTCTCTCGCCCTGTTGTTCATTACCCGTTCGTGCCGGAATCACTCGCGAATAATAGCGTTGTTATCGTCTTTTCTCTTCTTACATCCTTTCTCGTTGCGCGTCGCTCGATCTTGTCTGCATTCGATGTATTTTTCGCGCGATGTTGAGGACAGCTGCTTAATTTTCCTAAATTCTGCCTCGCTTTCCAGTGATCTACACTCACTCGATCTTGAATGGTGCTTCACAGGAACTGACGAATGGTGAGCCACTTTTCAGTTTAAACAATAGTTCGTTCCCTTTCATGTTCCTGGTTTTGCAGCCACGCTTGCTATGCAGCAAATATTTCTGGAGAATTATAAGAAGAAGAAAGTCGCCCAATTCTTCTTTCTGATAATCCCAGATCAATCAAGCAGAGAATATGACAGAGGTTGGTCGAGTTCTTTCGGATTTCATCACTTTCAATGTCATCTCATTCTCGTTTTTCAAAGTTCTAATCCGGAGTGATCCGAGGCCCTTTTGCAAGCTTCGAACCTGAGATATTTCAAAGATCTCTCGGTCTCTCCACACACTCTCTTGCTTTCTCTGACCGACGAGAGAGCATTGTGAAGCGAGAGTTCGAGAAAGTTTTGCACACCTCAGCTTCGAACTCGTTGAAAAAATGAAGAAATTGCAGGTGGTGGGCAGCGATTCGCGAACTTCAAGAAAAAGAGAAAAGATAATTTCGATGAAGAATGAGCGTGAAAGCTCCAATCTCGTACGAATAAATTATTTGTATTCATTCTTCCGTTTCATCCAAATCATTCACACATGCAATTTACAACACATCGACTCATAGTATGACTCAGTGATTGTCATACCGGGTTCTAACAGAGTCGGATCAGGTTCTGAAACGATTTAGGGGGATTCAGCATCGTATTAGTGAGCATTTTACTCGGACGTCTTCTTCTCTCTTATTCACTGTCATTCATCTCTTGATAGGAAAGTTTCGCTCATGCCTATTCTCCTTGTTCCATCTTCCCGCCCAAATTCATTGTCCATTGCCTCTACTCTGCTGGCTTTCCCGCCCGTTCTCCTTTCTACCCCACCCCATGCCGCCTCCTCTCACTCTCTCGCCTGTTTGCCTTCCCTCCCCTTCTAGCCTGGTCAGCTCTTGCTGTGATTGGTCAAGGTATTGACCTACCTCCGCCCTCCTCTCTATCTCTCCTCTCTCTCCATCCCACACTCTGTCAAGGACAGGAGAGTGAGCAGCCCCACTCTCCAACCCGTGTGATTTGTCTGTTCCGTCCTCCGTGTCTGATGATTATAACTGTTGATGATGAGTTTCGCGTGTCACTCCCATTTCCCTCGCGCCATTGTGCAAATTAACTTCACTTTAAACGCGCATTTCAGTGTTCTACACGCACTCAATGTCGACGAAGACTTCGATTACTATGAAAAGGAAGAAAGAATGAATGGACAATTGAATCGTGAGTTTATTCGATATTGTTCGTCCAGATGCAACAACCTTTTCGTATAAAGAAATCAACGAATCATTGAATGAATCATTTCTCATTCAACTTCTCCTTTCATCAGGTTGCCCTGGAACTATTTCGGTCAACCACTCGTTATCTACGTGCACTTCGACAAGAACGTAGTAGGAGATGAGCAACGCACACGGGATGCCAATCCTGGAAAGAGCCAAGGCAAGTCTTCGTTCCAGTTTTAAAAATGTAGCCATTACATTAGCCCCGCTTACGCTCTTTCTGGAATTTTGTCATAATCATGGATGTAACAAATGATATGTATCAGTAGTCACAGATTGTTCTGTAGTTGAGCACCTTTTTATGCGGCTATGGCATGATAGATGAGAAAATGTACACTGTTCTGTACTCAATCCATTTTATTGCAGTAGATGAACAACACTCGACGATCAAGGAAGAATAAATGAGGAGAAGTCGAGAACTCAAAAGTTGCTTGGGATGAAAGAGAACAGCGACGGGGTGCACTATTATTGAAATAAATGTATTTATTTGTATGTGCCAGTCAGATTCGAACCCACATTCCTCATTGCATTCGGCAACAAATCCACCTATAAATAAAAAAATGAGCGGTGGACCTTTTCTTGGCTATCTCTTCTTCAGATCTCTTCTTGGCGGTTCTCAATATCATTCGCCCATTTCTTCCTTGGTTGCTCTCTCCTCTCGGTGTGGTGTTTTTTCTCGGTGATAATTTTCGAATAGAATATTCCGGTCTCGCACAGATTCACAGGCAAAGAGACGCGGGAAAGACGCCGATTCGCGTCCTTTTTCTCTTTCTCTTGCGGTTCTCATTCATCGTGTCTCTCATTCTCCTGTTAACTTCCATTCTCCTCCGCGCTCCGCACTCTTCACTACTCTTCTCTTGCTCTGCTTCCCCGCTGTGGTCGGGAAACGACTCTAGATTGCCATCTTTTCTCAATACTTCCTTATGATTGTTGTATGATCTTACGCGTCTTTTCCTTTCGTTGCTCATTTCCGCGTTATTGATTAATCGACAAAACCAGCCTTACTTTTCAGTGTCCTACACACACTCAATAGAGGGATTCCTTCACTGTTGGAGCAAAGAATTAGCTGATCATCGGATTCTCGTAAGTCATTCTTTGACATTCTTTCTCGAATTTCTCAAATCCCTGGAACAATCAATGAAGAAATCAGCTCTCAAATTCATCCTCTCTCCAGGTCTTCCTGGAAAAAAATATTTCACTTCGTAGAAGATCCTGGAATTATTTCGGAAAGGCTTCGATGAATTGATGAACGAGTGAGCAAATACTTCGGACAAGATGAGGAACCCTCGTACCTCGACTATGGAGAAGAGCTCGAAATGTACCGCCTTCTTAGCATCATGAAGACAGTTGGGGTGAATCTGATGACATGATTATTGAATGAATAAATGTTTTGAAATGAAATTCTGTATCAGCACGTTGAAGTTACTCTATCCTCTCCCAATGAGCACCTAGCGCCGGAGTTTAGTTCAGTTTCCGCCCATACATCACACCCATTTTCTCAACCCAACGGGCAATGATCGGAGAGTGAAACTCAATCATTGCCTCGGCTAGCGCCGGAGCTTCTTTCGCTTTCTGTCAGTTTCTGTTTCAGTCCCGATATTCGTTCGCTCGTTTCATACAATTTCATCCACGCTGATATTCCCGCCAAATATTTAAGTCTACCCTAGCGGCACGGTTCTTCTCTCAAAGGCGTCACGCATTCAAGAATAGCGTCTAAATAGGACGCCTTTATTGACTCGTGCTATTCCTCTTCTCATTCTATCATCTTACTGTCTTAATTGACTGCTTCATTTCCTCTACTTCATTTTGTACTATTATGGTGCTATTTCAGTGTCCTACACACACTCAGCGAGAGGTTTGGAGGCTTCAATTCAAGAGAAATCGGTAGATGATAAACTGTGCAGCTACAAGTGAGTATTCTATCCTTACCATTCTCATTCCCCGCTTCAATTTTCATCGAGATCGCAAGAGTCAGTCAAACTGACCAACTCCTCCTTTTCCAGTCAGCAGAAAGCTCTTGAAAAGATTGACGACACTTGACGGACGAATAGAAGACTCGACAACATGAGGATTCATCGTCGAATCAACCAAGAGCCGTGAACTGGACTTAAGAGAATTCGAGAATGTGTCTAGCGCATACCAAATTCTTGCTGAATCGTGCAAATTGTGTGATGGTCAAGCAAAACATTGAAGTTGATTGTGATACTATTAATGCCTAGTTAACCTAGCACATGTTACCAGACAAATGGAGAATTGTTGTATTCCTCTTCTGTTTGATAAAATAATTTAGCTGAATAACATGCACCATTTCACTACTTCATATTTCAACAATCAGACAGTGTTTGCGATACTGCTCCTCTTCCTCATTTCTAGTTAGCACTCACATGTCTGAGCCCCATCAATCCCATCTTCCCTTGTATCTGTCATTGCTATCTTTTTTCTTTCCCTTTTGCGGCCTTCTGACTTCATCTCCCTCCAGCACCGCTTCAAACCCACAGTAATTGGTCAGTAATTCAATTGTTATTCGCCTCGTGGCATGGTTCTTTTCTCATTTGCGTCAGGCTTTCCGAAATAGCGTCTATAACGTTTCCAACTTCGTACCTATTCTATCGCTCTATTTTGAATTCGCATCGAACGCCATCATCCACTCTAACCTTCCCGCCAAATATCATCGATTAACCTCTTGGCATGGTTCTTCTCTCACAAGCGTCACGCTTACCAAGTTAGCGTCTATATTAGACGCTTATTTCGACTCGTCCTTCTGCTCTTCTCTTCTTTGTTCTCGCATCTATATTCACTTGTTGCCTGTGTCCCATCTCTATGATTTCAAATCCTCTTTTCAGTGTTCTACACACACTCAACAGACTTCGTATTCAACGGGCAAACCAAGGTTGTACAATTTTCGACGAGTTCCTTGTGAATCAGCTCGAGCTTCAGGACGTGAGTTGCATAGAAACGGTTTCATCGTTGAAACGAAATTCGTTCAGGTAATCATAACTGAAGGAATTATGAGAGCGTTTACCGGCATCATGCGAACTCGATCTCGCATGCACACGCTAAACTCAGAAGAAGAGAACAGATTCGCGGATGATGTGACTTCGACGACTCTTGCAAGGTTCGTTGCCGTTAATTGAAGTCGCAAAGAGAACAGAAACGGCTTAGCTGCTAGGGAGAGACAAGAAAATGTTCGCATACGCTTGACCATTCTAGGATCGTTCTTTATCAGTAAACATTTCAATAACACCATTTCAGATTTGGGTCTAACTTCGTGTGCATCAAAATGAAGAACGGCAAGAGACCCTTCTCCCTTATAGACCAACTACCCCCAGCCTCGGGTGACTTGAAGACGAAGTATGCCATGGATCAGATCAGCCATAGATTATTGAATAAAGTAACGCATCTGAATATTGAGTTATGGATCGGAATCCAATCCATTATTGAATAAAGTATTGCGTCTGATTGTTGAGTTATGGATCGGAATCCAATCCATTATTGAATAAAGTATTGCGTCGAGAGCGAAGTGGTGTAGTGGTCTAAGGCGCCCTCCCATTCCATACTACCCGGGTTCGAATCCCGGCCGTGACACCGCCTCCGCCCCACCAAGGCGCCCGCAAGGGGAATTGGTAGTGACTAGATCACGCGGTAAAGTAGGTCCGAAGAATAGATTAGGCCCTACGGACTGAACTGGCCTTTAAATATAGTCACTGGC
>LS499658.1:1606823-1634415 GCA_900490845.1 Pristionchus japonicus
TCGAATCGTATGAAGCCAGGTGTCTGTACTAAGGAGAATGGACGGTGAGTTTACAGTCTTCGTTGGACCTGATTAGAGATAAGTAAGCACTGATGTCTCCTCTACTGTCGATGTAGGCAAACACTGATGGATTAGAGATAGTCCATTGGGCGCGTGCTTACTGTTCTCGTTCCAGGTCGTAAAGGAGCTCTATGACAACCTGTGCTCTGCCCATCCTGTCGTGGGTCATGAGGCCACTCGCAAAAATGATAAGGAAAACCGCAGGTATTGAAGTGAAACTAGTCCACAAGAGAGTAATAGTACAAGGCAAGGTATGGGAGGGGCTGCTTCTTTTGCTCAGACTTCTCTAGAGGGAACAGAGGTGGTTGAGAGCACTGTGGGTGTTAGGCAACGTCTAAAGACGTTCATGGATGTCTTTTCCATCTAATCTTTGGAAATTTCAGCATGAGCAGAACAATGAAGAACGGCATGAAACTCGGAAGAGCATCAACCGTCTTGATGGAATAGACATCCAAGGACAGTCTGCGACTTGGAGAGACCTCTCTAGTGGAGTGAATTGGCGCAGGACTTATTATTGAATAAATTGTTGTGTCTGATAAAGAAGATTTTTTGTTTTGATGACTGACGTATTCCCCTTTCTTCCCCTCTTCTACCTTCTCTTCCCTTTTCTATCGCAGATGTAAACTCACGAGGGCCCATTCGACTTGTTATTCTTCTCCTTCCCCCTCCCCCTTCCTTTCCCCTAATGAACTGACCATACAGTTTACTGAAGGGGAGGTGGGGGCAACCGTCGACTCCTCGTTTATCCCTTCCTAGAGGCACTCCAACTAATTCGCGGGCTTTTATCGTCCATATTTTCGCTATTCTGACGCCATCGTTCGAATTACAGGAACATACACTTCCTCACTCGAGAACACGATGTCTCTGAAAGGAGCCGTTCAAAGAAAGAGCAGAAGTTCGATAATCAGAAAGTAAGAGATAAAGACAGTGAGTGAAAAAAATAAAATAAAATTGACCATATGCAGGAGTGACCCACAGCCGATTTATCGATGCAGATAACTCCATAGACGAATGTCCATAAAAAAAAGGAAAAGGATGAGAAGAACTGATGGAGGATAAAGCAGGCCTTGATCTGGACATTGTATATTTATTTGTATGCTGATAAAAATTAGTATCAAACTCGTCACCTTTGCAATCGTTAACTTTTCCGTCATGTCTCTCAATGATCATCCCATGAACTCTTTCTCCAGTTACTTCTTTCCATCTGACCACTGACCGTATCAAACTGACTCACCCCATCTTTCTTCTTCTCTCTTCTCCTTACTCTCTCTCCTCTCTTTTTTCTTTCACAGGTGTGAACAGATGTAAACGAGCGGGAAACCACTCGACTTGTTATTTTTCTTCTTCTCCCCTTCTTCCCTTTGCCTCTCGTGTCAACTGACCATTCAGCTAGTGAAAGGGGCGGAGCAACCCTCGACTTCTCTTTTCCCTCCCGTTTTCTCATCATAATATTTATTGATTGATCTTAGAGTAGAGCGCGTGCTTCTTGCTTATTGTTCGCTACTCTTCCTCTAGTATTTCAATTTCAGGAACATACACTTCCTCTTTCGAGAAATCGGCACTTCTCAATGGAGCAATTTGAAATCAAGGACAGCAGAACAATGGAAGTGGATGAAGTAGTTTGCATACGGGACAAACAGAAAGACATGTTTGATCTTCCAAAGGAGTGACTTACCCTCGAACTACTTGTGAGAAGAAGATGAGGAATCAGATCAGGAGAAAGGGAAGAGAACAGCGTCATGAGCCGAATTGTATACTAAGCAGTTTGCCGATAAACAATGTACATTCTCATCGATCTATTCGCATGCATTTCAGTTATACTCTTTCGCAAGCATTCCTTCTCTCATCTCCTCTTGATTCTTAGTTCTTTTCACCGCCTTTAATCTCTCTGATGAAAGAGGGCGAAAGGCTGAAAGATAGAGTGACCGTTCGATGTACCCAACTGACTCATCCCGTCTTTCTCCTTCTCTCTTCTCCTTACTTTCTCTCATCTTCTCCGTCTCTTTTTCTTTCACAGATGCGAAAGACCATTCAATTCTCTCTCTCCCACTTGTCATCCTCATTCCCCATATTTTTCTAAGATTTCCAGTCCGTTTACAACAACAGTTCATCCCTTTTCAGTGTCCTATACACACTCATCTACCTGCGTTGATGAGGAAAATCGCCTTTCAACATCTAAACTCAATTGATCTACTCCATATACTCATGACATTTGTCAATGTTTGTTTACAGCACTCGTTTCTCAGCCCCTCTCAAAGGGGTGAGGCATTCAGTTTCTCTGCCAGTCCCTCCACATCTCACTTCCCTCCCCCCTCAGATCACGCCAGCTCATAATTCTCCACGTGTTCACACATGTTCCCTCTTTCCCGTTCCTCCGCCTCTTCTCTCTTCCACTATCCTTTCTCGCTCCCTTCTCCCCCTTGCTCCATTCATTCCCTCTCCACTCTCCCTCACTGCCTACTCGCTCGTTCTAGCTTAGTTCAATCTTTCATTGATTCGATTCCAGGAACCTACACATCCTCAGCGAAGAATCTCAATGAAGTCTTCAACTGAACAGAAAGAGATATGATTATCAAGTGAGGCTCCAAAGAACATTGACCAAGACTTTCTCACAGATTTGTGTTCAATGCGCATTAACAATGTTCACTATTTTCCGCCGTATCGGGGTGTTTCCAACTTGAATCCAAACAATTTTCAGTAGCCTGAACAAATGAGTCATTAAGAGTCACATTTGGCCACGCAACATCTCCTAAAGATCTCAACACTCTCTTACAGGGACATTGGAACAGGATTGGGAACAAACTACGTCCTACAATTCCTTCGCTACGTTGCCAAGTCTTGTATGCAGGTATGCAACCAAAATTACGAAATGTTCAATACTTATTTTGAGAATGATGCCCTCTGGATTCTTCACCACTCTGCTCCTTTTCATTGAGAAGTTTAAAAAATGATCTCAACGTATATTGTAAACGTATATTGTAAAAAGCAATATTGTAAACGCTATTCGCTCTACCGATAAACGAACGATTTCTCAGTCTGTGTATCTGTCTCAATGTCATTCCTTCCCTCCTTTCCTTCTTCCTCGCAATTATCCAACTCTCCAAGTTGTGTACACTCTCTAGCAACGTTGATAGAGTGTGGAGAATGAACGTTTCCTTCATCTTGTTCACTTCTGCTTAGCCAATCGACATTCCCTTCCTTGTTTTATCACCATTTTTTTCCTCCATCTTCCCCCTCTTTTTCCATCACAGATGCACAAGAGCGATGGGTCGTTCATCGTTCCTTTCGATAGCCAAACGTTTCGCAATCACTTGTTCCCTCTCACTCATTCCTCATCTCTCATCCTCCCTCCTCCCCTTCCATTTAACCCCTCCCTTTTCCTTTTTCCCCTCTCATTGGTTGCCGATTCTCTTGATCTTTTTTTCAAATGCTTTTCAACTGACCGACCTAGAGGGCTGGTCAACCAGTATCTCAACTACTCCTTTCGATAGTTCATCAGCAATCTGCCTATTCAGTAGTTGCGAGAAATAAGAAATTATCGATTGTCGTCGCGCTCGCATTCTCTTTTACGTTCGTTTTCGTGTTCAAGTTGTGCGTCATGATCCACAGTTCCGTTTCCAGGAACCTACACTTCCTCAACAGAGTTTCATCTGCGTTTCATCCAACGAAATAAGAAGAAGGGATTATTGTCAAGTGAGTTTCATAGTGGCATTCAGATCGATGAGTCATAAGTAGACTTCGATAAATAACTGCACAACTAGTTGCGTAAAATGTAAATTGAACGCTCTGGCATTGTAGAAAGTACGTGGAATGAAGAGAGTGGACAGTGAATTCCCTATTACGCAACTAGTGGTTTTGTTTCTTAACAAAGTCTATTCATTAGCGATACACACGGGGATGCAATTCACTCTCTGGGATTGAACGACCCATTAACATCTCTACTGTTCTTTCGTACTTTCTCGCACTCTTGTTGCTGATGACTTCCTTCTCTCTCCCACCGTCTTAAACACTCAATTAGTCATACAGTACTGTGGGGGAAACAGCAATTCTTGTAGTACATTCTAATACTGATCTTAGCTAAGAATTGAAAATCGAACAAAAGCTCATTTTCAATCAATCAAATGTATTTTACAGGAATATCACGCATCAAGAAGCGTCAAATCCACAAGAGAACAAAGAAGACGACGGCAGAGAAAGAAAAAGAATCGGAAAATGGTGGCTGACAACGAAATGGAATTCCTGCTCAAGAGAGCGAGCATGTCTGAGGCAGAGAGAGATCGGGGGTTTGGCTGAGAACGAAGAGGAGGGGAAGAAAGAAGCATCGCAGCGATGAAGCTCATACTTCTACAAGATCGCGATCAAGGACAAATATTTGACAATGTTCGTTTATGGAATTGATAAAGTTTGAATTATTATATCATTGGTTCATTGGCATTCAACACAGATTAGAAGAAGGACGCTTACTGATTCCACATGATCAATTTGTGGAAGAACATTGTCACTTTCCTTGCATTAGACATCAAGTTATTCAGCATCTAAACAGTGTTCACGCCATCGAATCCAGAAATATTCCTTCTCTTTCTTTTCTTTACAGTAAACGTGCGCTTTTGTTCAGCCGATAGCTTCCAACGGTCCAAGATTGACTGAACAATGTTTTTTTTTAAATATTATTTGGCTCTGTTCCTCCCCTTCATCTCCTCTGCTCAGATGCGCTTATCTTTCGAATGGCGTCAGTGTCTTTCCAGTCTCTTTCTCCACTCTCGCTATCTCTCTTCTGACTGAAGCGATAATGATAACAGTCTATTGTCCACATTATAACGCTCTCTTATTCTTCTTTGTGCCAAGTAATGTGTGGAAAGCTAGATATTTCATTCTCGCATTGTCTTTCAAATCCTACTGTACTGTTTTCAACTCGTTCATCTCTTTCTCTTTCTTCTCAACATCAGAATTTCAGGAATTTACACTTTCTCATCCGATTAAACTGTTTTCAATGAAAAATTCAAAGCAACACGTGAAGAAGATTGAGTGAGCGCCCTCAGTTTTCAAACCAAATTCAACCAATCAATTTCAGTGAGACGACTCGACTGAAGATTGAACACACATGCCATGACTGTAGGATCCAGTGATTTGGCACAGCGTGCCAGAGAGGGCGAACCCCTATGTTCCTCGCGGCAGATCACTCTCCATGATCGCTCGAGGACAACATTTATATAAAACCTGTGAAACATACCCCATATTTCACTGATAAGAGCAAAATTTGCTATTCTGTAATAACATAGCTATTAAGTATTAAAAAAGATGCTCCTCTTTCAATTATGATAATTTCACATGAATTTTAAAGTCATGTCGACTGCTTTCTTAATTAGCGTACTCAAAAAATTACTCCTCATTGGGGGTTAATGGAAACCCCCACACCCATAACCTTTTTGAGCTCCTCATACCGATCCCTAGAACAGCGATTGATTGGCTTATTTTTAAAATTGTGCGTATTCGAGAATGATGCGAAAATAACCCTTTAAATGCACCATTCTCGAATACGCACAATTTTGAAAATAAGCCAATCAATCGCCATTCCAGGGCTCGTTATGAGGAGCTCAAAAAAGTTATGGGTGTGGGGGTTTCCATTAACCCCCAATGAGGAGTTATTTTTTGGAAATTCTGAAATTCAATGATTTTGTAAACCTTATCTTGTACTTTATCGAGTATGTTTCGGCAGACACTACAAAAATAAATGACGCTCTTTTTAAAATGATCGCTTTGTTGAATTGAGTTTCGCGAAGCCACGAAAAGGGGGATAACATAGAAATTGTAACTTTTGAGCGATTCGCTCGAATCTCTCCCATTCTGTCGCTCGCGACCGCGCTGATCAGTCAAAATCGGCGAGAATGAATGGGAGGGAGAAGAGTCTCACGCATCCACCTTTGCCGCGATAATTGGATTTACTCTCCCCTCTGACACGCTGTGTTTGGGTTATCTTAGAAGGTGAGGAGTTCAAGTTATATTGAATCAACAGTTAGTCAATTCAGCATTCAATCGATATGTTCAACGGTACATGGGAAGGATAAATGAAAAGGCAATCGAACAGCAAATAGAAGATTTCGACATTTCGACAAGAGTCAATACAAATCGTCGCAGCACATTGTGATTAGTTTGTATCGAATAAATTTTGAACGAATTCTTAGAATGACTTTGTTGTATGAACCGATATCTAACAGAAGAAACAAACACAAGAGATGAAGAGACGGTTATGTTTCATGCTTGATCGCCATAAAATCGGGCGGAAAAGCAGGAGAGCTTTGATATACTTTTCCGAACATTCACGAAGCCCTTCTTGATCTCTTCTCTCTCCATCGCATTGAGTGCCTATCTTTCGAGTGATGAAACTGTCGATTCGTGCGCTACAGACTATTTAGAGACTGTGTTTGAGAAAGTTCTTTGAGCCACTTCGAATGATGTCGTTCTCATTCTTAATTCCCTCTTCATTTCGCACAGAAAGCTGCTAAATCGGAAGACTCATTTCTTGCCTGTTCATTATTGCTCGCATGTTCTTCCTGGCATGAAAAGGATAAGATGGTTCTTTCACTCATCCCCTCGACTGCTTTCCTGTCAACTATAGTTCATGAGTCATTCTTTTGTTCATTCTCTGAATATTGAGCCTTATCTCCGACCAAAATTGCCTCTCGTTCATACACGTGATCACTCTCTTGCAAAATAGCTCTTGTTTCTCTACCCCAACTTACCAATCCACTCCACACTTCCTCTCTTTCTCTATGAAACTCACTCTTTCTAACCTCTTCTTCACTCCATCTCTTCCTTCACTTCGCTACTCTGATCTTTCCTCTCGCTTTGTTCCTACCAAAGCAATTTACAATCTCTCATTTCAAAATACTCTCTCGCCGGTCAGACAAAGCAAGAGCGCTAGGGAAAGTTAGAAACCGTCGAATTTTTGCACAACCCCGGTTCCAACTTCACTTGTGTCGATTTCAGGAACATACACTTCCTCAGTTGCAGCAATGGATTATCTGAATGAATTAATCGACTAAGCAAGCAAAGAAGAACCGCAAATTGTGAGTGTATTCAGTTACCTTCACTTATTGAGCCAATGCATCTTCTAGAGAGATGGATCAGCTTCGCATCAAAACCTCGTGTCCGGACGAAGAGGCAGATCTTCATCTATGCAAGCAGTGGAGCCTCAAGACACCCCGAACGAGGAAGATATTGGTGCTGAGTAAAGGATGGAAGCGGGAAGTTCGGGATTGGTTTTAACCATCTACAGACTAAAGATGATAAATTATTGATTGATGCTCATTCACAATGGTCACTTCACCAATGATCCAATACAAAGAGGGTTATGTCGGAGAATGCGAGTAGCACGAAAAGAGTGCTGATTTTGAGAGGCATCAGTTGCAACTGAATAAAATTATCTTCCTGATTTAGCGATCAACAAGGGGCCATTGTACAGGGCATTCGCAACGACGGAGCGAGAATGTGAAGGGACTTTCATCTAAATATTGTCAGCACTGTCAACAATTCCTTCGTCATCTCTTCATCCGTTTTTTCCTCTGTATGCATGTACTATGAGATAGCGCCCTTCTCCCTCTATTTAAGACGGTGATTCTATCCATGCATCTCGTCTCCCCGTTCATGATTCATTTCTTTGTTCTTTTCTTCTGAATCTTATCTGGTATCAAAAATGGCTCTCAGTCCCTCACTCTTGTCTCCTAAATAGCTCTCATTTCTCCCCCTCTACTCTCCCCTATATTAGATCCACTCCCTCCTCATTCCTTCAATTGTCTCTTCAAAATCCAAACGCGCCTTCGTTTACTTCTGCGTTCTCTATCATCTCTCATTCTGCTAATTTCAGGAATATACACTTCCTCAACAAAGAATGCTCATTTATCAACGAATTGTTCGACTGAACAAGCAAAGGAAAAACTCAAAGAGTTAGTCTTCTCAGATTTCTAACTAATTAACATTCTCCCTTCAGAGATCGACTCAGAACTAACTGCACTGATCCGATCTGATATTGAAGTTGATTGTGAATCAGGAATCTGCGGTGAGTTTTATTCCTCCTTTGGAAACAGCCTCTCCTTCCCCGCTTTACCTTTCCTTCGTTTCAGAGCTGTGTAGAACCACTTCTCAAAGTCTGAAGAATGGTTATGGATTCTGTACAAGAGAAAGAGCCTTAAAGCAATTGGGCGGGTTTAACGTTGATTGATGATAAAGTGGTTCATGAATTCAACTTCTGTGCGTTGTCAAAGAATCACTCAAAATCAGAATAGTAGCCATTATTCCTGTGACGCCACTTCACTGCACATTCATTGCTCTCCTTATCTGACTCACACACGTATTTTTCTGCGCGAGAGAGCGAGAGGAATTGAGAGAATGTCGTCGAGCGCGTTGTTTCACTCACGATGGAGGAAGTGGAGGAATTGCTCATTTCTTCTTCTCCTACGTGTTTTCCTCATTGAATGTGAATTGATTTGTCGATATTGTTCAACAACTCGCGTGCTTGTTTTAAACCGCTCCTTTTCGACTTCATTATCTCTTGATTTCAGGAACATACACTTCCTCGGCCGAGAAGATCACCATTTTCAATGCAGAATTCACCCAAAAGATGAAGAAATGAGGTTGAACTGATCTGCTCAATATATAAATGTTTTCAATTCAGAGACAACCAATTCGAGTCATCTATGGAGAATATCTTAGAGTCCCGATGAAGAATAGGTTTCTTACTCTCGTTTGCAATCAGTGAACAGATCTATTTAGACCGCCATCATCTTATTCTATACAAAAAGTGAATGCTCAATCTCGGTTCTCCCGATAGTCATCTGGTCGTTTTGGTTGGAAGGATACTCGGAAGAAAGCCAAAAAGTATTCTTAGTTCATGGTTGCATAATAAATATGGCATAAAGCTGCTTTCAGTGAACTGTTCATTGAATTACACATCACAGAACCCAAGACCAGCAAATTTCCATAAATTTCTGAATCTTTTTTTCAATTCTCTTCTTTCTCTCCACTGTACAATTGTCAGATAATGGACAGCACGCCCTCTCCTCCTTATCTCCTCCACTTTTCGCTCTTTTCTTAGCACCAACTGTTGTGTGTTAGGCAAGAGAGGAGAGGCCACACCCTTCTCCTCTCTCTCTCTCTTCCATTCCGCACTTGCTAAGCCGTCCCTCCTTCCTCCAATCTGCCCTGAATCTTACACTTTCATCTTGATCGTTTCACCGATCGCTCCAATTCCCACTCAATCTTTCGTTTTCTCCTCTGTTCCTTCATCTATCCCCAACCTACGTTCCGTTCTTTTTTCTCCTCTGCAACACCCTGCAGTGTTTTCTCATGTGCTCATTGAATGCAGTATTTCACTCTCATTTAATTGTAGTTTGTTGTTGTTGTGTCACCTATCGAATTTCAGGAATCTATACGTCCTCGTTCATTTTCATTACTCAAGGAATAATACTACGTATCAAATAGCAAAGATCATCAGACAAGTGAGTTTCCTTGGTTCGCATTTGAACAACCAATTTATTTCAGGTTTTGGGCTGACCTAATTTATTCGCCTGCCACAAGGAAGTCTTGCTTTGGATACCTCTGGTATGTTTTCTCGTAAAAAGTGAAAAAAATAAGGTGAAAAAACATTGTTCCATCACTATTGCCATTTGAAATTGATTCAACAATGAATATAGGATTGCCTTTGTTTCCTCTCCAAATAAAATTTATTTCAGGTATATCGGGTTCGATTTCGATCTCCATTGGTTCAACCCTTTTTGGAGTCCAAAAACAACTCTGGACTTCCAACTTCATTTCATTGTCTTTTAAAATTGTAAATCTGTGCCATTTTTGGCGAATCTCAGAGAGTAATAAATATTCATGTTTTCGATACTCCGACATGAACATTCCCTGATCAGTTGAATCCTCGTTCGAATCAGCCATTCTTTCTATTATAGTCAGTTCGTTTCCACTCATTCTGCATCAGAGCACATCATGCTCTCCTACTCTTCTCTTCCATTCTCGTCGGGAGTCAGTGAAGTGTCCGTGCGACGACAAAGGTGCGCCTCACTCCAAATTGAATTGATCTCTCATGAATCTATTCAGTTAGACAGAACGAAAGAGCATGCGAATGGAGGAGAGATCCACGTTACCTTGTTTTATCCGTTCCCAATCGCTGAATTCTCTCCACCTCTCCTTATCTCCTCTCTTTATACCCCCTTCTTCGAGCCAACAGTTGTCTATGAATCACTGGGAAGGAGTGCCCTCTCGCTCGTCCTCCTCTTTCTTCCATTTCTCGCTTGCTAAGCCGCCTTTCCTCCTTCCTTCTATCTGACCTTACTCTGCGTTTTTCATCTCGATCTATCCTCCCTTGCTCCTCTTCCCTATCCGCCGTTCACTAGTCCTTTTCTCTAGATCTTACCTCCGATCGTTCCTTCTCCTTTCATTAGCTCACGATTTCTCGCAGTTTGTTTCGTGCATTTGTTTCTCCCACAAATTTGGAAATCAATTTCAGAAATCTACATTTCTTCAATCGAAACGTTTTCGTTTCCAACTCGAGGATGTTACTAATGAGAACCAGAAAAACCATGGACAAGTGAGTTCTTTCGTACCCTTCACCCCCTTAGAACCAACTTTATCCTTAACAACCAAGTTTTCGTCCAATTATCCACCCATTTCAGCGACATTTCATCGTCTACATGGCGCGAAGATCGTTGAAGCTATGGCTGATCATGGTTGCCTTCATCTTCGTTGCCGCCAGTCACACGGACTCCTCTCTCAACGTCCACGGTACGAATTTCGAAATTCCTAGTCCTCTCCTCAACATCAGATTCATTTCCATTACTTTTTCCTCTGGTCAGAACGAATCAAGTTGCTCCGACTAGCCTATGCTTGTTCAGTTACTACGGGACGATGGTCACTTCACGAAGAAAGAAGGTCCTTTTCCTCCTCGTCTCGGTCAAAGGATGCAGTAGCGCCTTCATTTTCACCTCTTGTAGATGGATTGTAACTCGATAAATGAAGTTCTAACCCATGCTCATGATTCGTTTGGGTGGAGTGAGAATACTTACATGGTATGATGCAGAGAAGATTCCGTATTGGATTCAATTGTTGCTCGTTCGACGTCAGAACGATGATCATGCATTGTCTGAATCTCTCAGAAACATACATTCTCTAGTCAATCAGAACGAGTAAGCAGGCGAATTGAACAGAGATTCACGCTCCCTCGCACTGTTTTATCCTCTCTCAATCGCAGCATTCTGACCACTCTTCCTCTCTTCACTCTATAGCTCTTCTTCGCGCCAACTGTTGTGTGTGAGTCACAAGGGAGGGGAGAGGCCACTCCCTCCTATACATCCTCTTTCCCTTCAAGTCAGCACTTGCTAAGCCGCCTCCTTCTTCTTCCCAACTGACCTAGATTTGCACGTTTCTCTATTATCTCTCTTTAGAATCGTTCTTTCCCACTACGCATTCCTCCCTTCACCCTATTCACTCCTGACTTTAGAGACATTTCCTCTCGTACCTGTTTACTTTGTGAATCCTTTCCTCCGTAACTTCAGTGGCTTTTCAGGAATCTACGTTTTCTCGTCCGGAATCTTTTCGTTTTGAACTCAAAGATGTGACTAATCAGAACCAAAGAAAAATGAAAAGTGAGTATCTTTTCACACCGGTTGTCACTTTACAACAGCAGCTCCTTTCGCTATTCGGAAAGCTAAAAAGCACTCAAATGTTGAACTTGCAAAAACAGGATGAGAACCTTCCAGTGGAGAGTTCATATCGGCATATTAGCGTATTTCAGCACCACCTCATCGTCTACATGGCGCGAAGATCTCTCAAACTCTGGCTGATCATGATCGGCTATTGCCGCACTGACTTCTCTCTCACTGTCTACAGTAAGGTGTTTGAAACACTTCACAGCCTTTTTTCTTTGCCATAAGTAGACAATGTGGTTCAATGATGCTCTTTCAGTTTCTACGGGACGATGATCACGGCATGCGGATGGAAGGGAGAATACTGTTCTTACTCAGTCTCAGAGGCAATAGGGACATCCTTTTCTCTCCTTGTGAATAAAAAATTGTAACCCGATAAATGAAATCTGTCAAATTCTCATCATTTGCTCGGGAATAAAAGGAATAATGTCTTATTATGCGACGACAATACAACAGCACGCCTGACCCCAAGTTGTCTGGTTCTCTAAAAAATGCTTTTGAGACTAAATACGAGAGTGCGCCTCTTCACACGTGTTTCAGTCTCGATTTCGCTCACTAACGCAACGTTTGATCCGAAATGTTTGATTCTCAACGCAAAGGAAAAATTCCGCCCACTCCTCCTTATCTCCAACTTTGTGAGTGAGCCATTAGAGAGAAGAGATCATCACTTCTCTCTTCCTCTCGGCACTTGCTAAGCCGCCTCTCCTTCTTCTTCTTCTTTCCAACTGACCTCGATTGTTTTATCTTTTTTTCTCATCGCACTTTCCCCCTTCGCTTTCGTTCCTTTTCGCGTTCCCGCTATCTAGCGTTCACTCGACGATCATAACATTGACCTTTCTTCTCCTACTTCCTTCACCTCAGCCACACTTACTCGCTTTCCCTTGATCAAATCCTTCGCTCCTTTCCTCTCCTCGTTGACTCTCCCATTTATTGATTGAAATTCATGCGTTTATTTGCGTTCTTGTTTACTTTGAGTCTTGATTTGTTTGCAAAACTTCATCATTCGATTTTCAGGAATCTACGTTTCCTCGTCGGAGCGATTTCCATCACTCCAAGTGAAGATGCAAGCAAAAATCATCAAGTGAGTCCTTTCTTCCACTCCATTTCGATCGAACAGATTACAGGTTTGAAGAGAACATTAAACTTCAGTCCTAATCTTCATTCTCATAGCAAGTGAAGAAATCCCTACTTGTATCGGTTACTTGTGGTACGTTTCTCCAAATACAAACTTTTTATAAGCAATTTAAAATAGACGTCCAACCAAAATTCTTTTTGAATCACCTTAAAAGTGATTGACTCGATTTCGTTTTCCTGAAATAATTCATTCAAGGTATGTCGGGTTGGATGCCCTGCTGCAACTCCGTGCTATCCTGTTAGTTGGAGATCTACGACAACTCTAGACTCCTGGTGAGATTACGGTCTCGTTTAATTTTGTTGTATATGAGTGGATTTTGCAACATATGTACTGATAAATACTTATTTTTTTCAATTCTCCGAGCAATTCACATTCCATTTTCACTTGGTGATCATCGTTCGAATCGCCCATGTCACCCTGCCATATTTCTTCATCATTTCCACTCCTTCTTCATCCTCGCAAATAACCCTCTCTTATCGTGCGACGAGATCACAATGACGTGTCTCACTCAGAATTTTGTGGTTTTCGCAGATACACACTATCTCTAGCTAGCTAGACAGAGAGAGAGAGCAGCAGAAAAGAGGAGAGTTCTGCGCGCTGCCTAATCCTCGGTGGAGGAAATCTGTCCATTCCTCCTCATCTCTTCTTTCTATCACTCTTCTTCGATGCAAAAGGAGCTCTCGCTCTCCTCCTTTCTCCTTATCTCAGAACCTGCTAAGCCACTCCTTCTTTCCCCAGCTCCGTTCGGTCACACTTTCTCTCACTTGGTTCTTCATTGCACCTTCGTTCCCATTTCCTCTCTCGTTCGATGCTAGGTCGATTGATCGCTGCATGATCTTGCGCTCATGTTCTCTTCGTGAATGTGCTGCTTTTTCACCTTGAGCAAATGTATTTCAGGAATCTACCTTTCCTCGTCCGAGACGGTTTCGTTTCTCAAGGAAGAAGCTGCTCAAGAATCAAATATCAGCGAAAAGTGAGTAAATTGACGTTGAGCCGGCTTTTTCTTTCCGGCTTGGGAACCCGGTCGAGCCGGCAATCAAATCCGTCGTTTAGGAACCGGTCTGCTCTTTCTTATCGCATTGTTCAAGCGAGGAAGGATTCGCTCATGGAATGGGCGCTCTTTGCTGTGGATCGTCCTCGTAATAGTTGGAACGATCTTGAGCAAGGGATGACTGGCACCCGACTCCTTTCTTCTATCCTCCTGTAAATTGATTGTGAACCGATAAAATGTTTCTCAATTTCCCATTTTGTTTCACATATGAAGGGCCGAAGAAGGAAGGGAAGGAAGGGGATGAGCATAAAGGAAGGGGCCAAGAACATGGTCCCGCCTATCTACCTTGCGATTGGCATTCTACAATCTCCTCGCCTCTGTTCCTGCTATACCCATTCGCTGTTCTCGCGAATACTCATTTCCTAACACTGCTATCAACGACATGACGAGTTTGGGCAGATGTCGGGAAGTAAATTGCCGTGAGATTGCGGAATTATCACAGTTGTGATAAAAGTCAATTTAATGAGTCAGCGGTGATTCCACTATCATCACACTTTTAACCATAAGTCGAATTCTTGTCTCTGGGGCACGCTAGACCGTGCGCGCGAAAAACGGAGGGGAGTTGAATGAGCGACGAGAGTCGAGGGAAAGGTGCATCAGTCGAAATGAGCTAGAATGAAAGGGAGGAAAAAGAGTCCCACGCGTCTACTTTTGTCGCGGTAATCGAATCTCACCTCTGGCACTGCGATAACTACATGACAATGCAACATGAAAGATTGTGGGATGAATAACACTTTCAACAAAATGCCAAATTCCGATTAAATTCCACTTGATTAAAAATGAGCTTTTTTATCCAACAACTGAAAAGTATCACACATATTTGTTGATTCGACAAGTTGACCTGAGGTAACAACAAAAATTAGGGATGAGAATGCGCGTGATAAAATGCGAACTTCAAACAAAAATATCTGAATTTTTTTCAACAATGCAAATGAGAGGTGAAATGCATCATTATCTTCAAATAGAAATAGGATTCATCTAAAGTACTCATATACTAATACTAATATGTCTAATATGCTAATTTACGAAAAATGCCTCCTTCACCAATCGAGGCTCGTTTACTCTTGATGAGTGCTTGATCGAGAGCAAAGGCTCTGAGAATATTTCTTGTCCGATGTCGCCTACAGCATTCAAAATATATGTAGGAAGAAAATAATTCTTAAAATGGAAGCTTCACTTACCTTCCACTATGTGGTCGTCCTCTGTGGCAATGATCCTTTCCGAAAACGCATGACAAGTCGCTTCAAACCAAATTTTTTTACCGAGTTTTGGTAAATACTGAAATTATTAATAAAAATTGTGATGCGAAAAAAACATCAATTTCCACAACAACAGAAATTACCTGGACAAGATGTTGTGCATGACTTGCTTCGAAAAAATTCCATCTTGTTGTATGGTTGTTTAGAATTTGAAGTTTATCGAGTTTTTTTGTAAACATGTCAATAATAATCGATGCCCAGTCACCGTCATGAATTCCGAACATAAAGTTTCGATGTGGAGAATTGATATAGTTGGAACACTGAATTATACACAAAGAGCGAACTCTGGACGATAATTCCATCAGGAAACCAACTGAAAAGATCTTTCATGTTTGTCACCCAAGTTTCTGAAAGGAGAGGAGAGAGTGTTGCACCGAATTACCTGGATCAGAAATGGCAACATTACATTGTCGAATTGTCACCCGATCGATTTTGTGATTCTCAATTGTCGTCAAAAAATTCACGCTGAAAATGTACACATACGTGTTCCCTATCTCGGATCAACGCGAGCGATTTATTTGAAACTTCGCTATTAAAATTTAAGATAATTTTGATTGCTCTTTCCATTCCTTGTTAGTCGTCGCAAGCCGTTCCACCCCCATTTCTCTCTGATGGAAAACGGTTCCTCCTAATACCCCTCGTCTCTGTCAACGACTCATCAAGATCGGAATCCCCATCCAAGCCGGAGTGGTCACCGTGTGATGGGTATGGCCTACTGAGATGTTTGGTCCCTCGGATTCTGGGTTCAATGATTCTCGCTCATAAATAGATCATTCGTCCCTAGTGGACTCAAGCTCAAAGAAGAATCTAGAGCACGTCCGGAACCACTTACAATCTTGTGAGATTCCTACAACGAGCGATGCCATCCTATCTCAGTTCGGAAGATCGGAGCCCTTTCACCAGTCTCTGCGACAAGGAAAGAATACCGATCCCCCCCCCCCACCACCAACCTGGCCAAATGGATATCTAATAAGAAGATCCAAACCACATCCTGATACCCATCTTTCCTAAAGCGACACAGGTAAATTCTGATTCTGATTGCTCCCCAGGGAAACGAGATAAACAATTAGGGAATACTAATCAAATCAGGAGAGGGAAACTAAAAGATGGAATCACTCACGCTAAATCTTCCGTTATACGTGTTTTGAAGTGAAAAAAATCAAAAATTATTTCGTCGATACAAATTCCTTCGAGTTCTTTGGACACAAATGCCAGGCAAGACTTCTTCGCGGATTCTAAAATCCACAACGAGCCAAGTCGCTTTCCAATGCATACGCCAAGATCTTGCAGGAAATTTGTGTTGAAATATGATGCAATAACGAACAGCGTGTATACCTGAATTGTCAATGATGGAAACGGAATCAAACTAAAAAAAATTCTATATTCCAATGTGAAGCAGAGGAGTCCGTCCGTGCGTGCCCCCTCCCCCAAACAAGTTCCAACCCATTCCTGGGGGACCATTGGATGGGAGAGTTTGCCAAGAAACCGTTACACGAAATCCCGTACTTCGATACGATAAGCAAATCGACCGTAACCAGTCTTCACTCCGTAGTACGGTCAAACCCGGCTGTAAAATAAATAAAACTCACAATAATTCCTTCCTCGTTCTGCTTTCTTTCAATTTTCAAGGCAAGTAAAGCTTGGTTCAACTTGATCCGCAGCTCAAAAATTGTCGAATTGCGCTTTGATATGTTGAGTATGATCTTTCTTGTACACTTCCCATCTTTATCTAGCTCCTGAAATATATTTAATTCATTTTTTTAAAACTGTGCTTCTCTGAAATCAACTCACGTGAAAAATAGACAGTTTCTCAACAATCGAAATGGAACCTAGAAGCGCATAGTTATCGACTCGGGATTTATTGAACTGCGATGTCTGAAACGACTCGAGTAAATGCTACCCTTGACACAACAGAATCGAGTTGTGGCAAGGAATGAAGCGGTAATTAGCGATAAATATGAAATGGGGAGAACTTCAGAAATACCCCTTATGTATGGCTCTCCATGAAAACCCAAGAAATGTGATTCTGGGACTGCTAGGGCGTGCGTGGAGGTTTCTAAATCCCGAACTATTACAGAGTTAAAACGCTTCGAGCAGAAAACGGTTGGCTGTTGGTGGCGGGGCTTTCAAAGTGCACGTTCAGAAAAGTACGCGTCACAGTGCAATATTGCGTTTTAAATCGGTTTGGAAATAATACAAATGAAATACGCCTCGTGAAACAAGGGAAAAATGCGTGCTATGGTTCGAGTGTGAACTTATGCCGTTTCCTACCGCATAACTTGATGGCGTACGACGAACTTTTGAGCTTCTATGATGAATCATTTCATAATTCATTCTCAAAAATTTTCATTCTCAAAAATTTTAACTCTAGCTCGGTTCTTTCGTGACCGGTGTGATATGATTTTCTTATTGGCATAGAACTTACCAGCCGAAGATCGGGAACTGACTCGAAGGCATAATCAAATATTTCCCACAAGAGTTCGCGAGGTAGTCGTTCAAGTGAAGACAGAGTCTCACAGGCTCGAGTAGAAATGTTCGCATCCTTGATAATCGGCTGCTGCGGATGGGAGAATTTCGGCCGTTTTGACACTGGTTGATTCTCCATTGTCCTGAAGATAAAAAAAGAGTAAAGAGATAGAAGGAGTGCGATGAAACATGATACGTGCACTTATGGCTATTCTTAATCACAAGACGTAGCTTGGAATTTCAAAATAGAGCGTGAGTTAGCATGCCCCAAAGCATCGCTGCAATACCCTATAAAGAGGAATACTCAAAGTTCAAGTTCGGAATCACGAGGGAATTACAATTGTCGCCGTTTGCTATGCGCACCCAGTGGAGGTGCTGGTTTGGTATGCTAGAGGTGAATGAGGCCAGTGATCTTCTCATCATCTAGCCTTCCCACTCTGGTATTTTCCCCACTGGTTCCCTATCACACTCCCCAGTGGGGTCAAACGACGAGTTTTCGAACCGATAGAAAATCGTTCTCGAACAACATTTTGAACAACGGACTCTTCAATCGTTTCAAAGTTAAAGTACCCTTTCTTTTGCAGGAGTGCAACTGTCCTGACGTCCCGAAAGAGTCAATCTTCGGTGAACATTTCCCGCCTGAGGCTTTGATTCGTACAAAGAAAAGGTCAGCTGCGCTTGAAATCGTTTTGAGATTAGGATTTCCTTTCGATGCACGAGGGTGAAATTAACGACAAAATCGTTACTCTAAGATTATTTGTTTCGTAAATAATCGGAGACGGAATCTGTTCTCAGATGAGATTGATTGGCTGAGAGAAACTGAAGCAATTTCAGTTCTACGCAGAGGTCGAGCTCGAGATAGAGTGCGGAATCCGTCCGATCACCGTTGAAGCTCCAGCAAAGATTCAAGGGCTGGACCGTGACCCGAGATAATATCTGATTGTTGGTTGTTGTTGCTCGATCTCTTCGCTTATCCTTTTTTACTCGATTGTAGTTCTACCCAGTTCTTGATAAATAAGGATGCGCGAGTATTCCGAGCTGATAACATCCGAGTGTATGTCTTGTGTTGCGCACAAAAAAGTGTTGGCAAAGCAGAGACAGCTTCCGATTCTGAAACATAAAATGTGATCAGAAATAAACAATTTTTCGTCAATGAATAACACATTACTCATTGAGCCTCTCCTTCCCCCCACTATCAATTTCATGCGTTGTTCTCAATTAGTCCCTTGCTCCACTTCCTCCCATCCCTCTCCCTCACCCCTCCCGTCTGTCCTGCCTACTCGTCTCTCCCTACCCTCCCCCTGGTCTCGATCTCATGGAGTGTCCCTGTGACCCAGTCCCTCTCTTCGCGTCCCTCTCACTCCTTTCCATATTCCTCTGTCCCTTCCACAATTTGTCGTCTCACTTCCGTTAACTTTTTCATTCGCGCAACTGGATCGCCCAAGTTTTGTTTCATTTTTATTTTTCAGGACTCTACTCGCCCTCTCACAAAATGGAGACATCAATTAGTTTTTTACATAGTGATATAGCTACTCAAGATGGACATTTCGAAAACTGGTTCTTCGCTTTACTATCATTGCAAGGTTGGTTCATTCTATATTTCCTCAAGACAAGTTCTTTCGAAACTGTTACCATTAGGATCAGTTGAACGATCGAATAGACTATTGTCGAATAGGCATCACATGCATACATTTACCTTCTATTTATCTCACGTACCTAATCAAATAGACTAATATTTCAGGAAATTGATGCGAAAAAGGTTGAACCTGAATTGGTGGAAGTGGAGAAACTGGAACAGCCTTGGCTCGTCACTATCGGAGAACACAGATCTACTTTTCACGTCGCTTTCATGGGCAAAACGGTTAAGATCGACGGAGGATCGGGGTTAGTCTTGGATATTACTCACTAGCCCGACTCTCTCCGTTCTGCGCGTTCTCTCGGCTCTGTTTGACTGGCTAGAACGAAGGGAGTAGAGTGATGTGTCCAATATATCCAATAACAACTTGCTCTAATCCTGAACGAGTGAAATCTCTTGCAGATGGAAACTATGTCGACGAGACAAGAGAAAAAGTGTTGAGCAAGCTCGATGGTTCAGCAGCAAGGACTGATCAATCTCCCTCTGCCCATTCCAACAATGAATTGAAGATCGTTTTATCAAACTGATAAATATTGTTTTATCAACCATGCTCGGCTACGCATTTGAGAGGCGAGATGCATAAACAATTTGGGAGGTTGTGAAGAAGGAGGGTGATTCTCTTATCTGCACTTCTTCTTCTTCTTCTTCTCGACAATCTTCCCCAGGCAGGAGAAACAGCCAACGATACTGCTATCCCCGTCTTCTCCTCCTTTGTTCCACCCACAAAATCCACGCGCTCTATCACCAATTCTTCGTCATCATCACTGTTTGCTCAATGACCTTTTTCCTCCCACTTTCCACTATCATTCCTCGGGTTCCGTTCTATCCACTACCCTCGCAGTACTTCCAACCCTGACCCCCTCTTGTTTACACCCCTTGACCCTCTCCCTCCCTTCCACTCAGCAGATGCTATCGATCAACTGGCGCGCGCTCGTGTGACCCAGATCATTCTCCGCCCTGCGCGCGTCTCCCCTCACTCTTTCTCTTCATACCTTCCTCTCTATCTATCTTCCTCCCATACTCTTCGTATCATTCAGCATGATTGTTCAATAAATTGAATAGCGTTCAACCTCAATGGACAGGATAATGCGATCAGCCTACCCTCAGTTCAATCTCTCTCGCTCTTTTGTCGCTTACTTCCTCACTCACGAATATGCTTCACATGTAGTGTTTTCCACTCGTGATTTTTTTGATTATGATGCTAATATCACACACATATTTCCAGGGCCCTACTCGCCTTCGTACAAATAAATCGCCATTTCAAGAAGGTGTGGAATATTGATCTTTTGATTGAAGTGAGTGCTTTACGAACCTTTCTCAGTGATTTTTTCACCACGCTCATTCTCATCATTCAGATTAATCAATTATCCTAACTACACCGGAGAGGACTCAATTGAATACTACGGGATCCATACTCTGTCGTAAAGTGAGTACTCTTTCTGTTGAACGTTGTGGTGCTAATACTGACATCGTGTGGCCAAATTCCTGTTCACGAATATGTTTCACATGTAGTGTTCCCACTCGCGGTTTCCCATTCTGATCATGATCAGGACTCAAACCGTCAAGAATAGTCGCATAGTTTCAATTCAGTTGCTCAATCTATCAATTCCGTTGCTTTCAGGGCGGTGTCTTCCACCGTTACCGGGCATCTCTAAAGAAAGCTAAGGAGAAGAAAGCAATCGAAGATGGATTATTTCGATCGTGAAGTGAGTTGTTGCGTTTGTTACTTCAATGGTTTTGGATCACTGCAATAAGCACTTCGAATCGAGTAGTGCGTGCGTTTGTCTCTATACTCTTTTGGCCATGCCCTGCTAGATTGTGCCTCTCCAATCTCTCCATCTCTGAATATTCCGATCGAGAACGAGTGAAATCTCTTGCAGGTGCATAAGTAATGGAGATCTCGAGGTAGTACGTGCTGATCAAATCAAGGGGAAGGAAGAGTGGAAGCACCAAAGAGGAACAGCAAGTGTTAAGATGCGTTGAATTTGAAGATCTCAATGATAAAGCCAATTTCATAAGCAATTTGTTCAAGCTCGTGAAACAGAATTGTGCCCTAAAACGTTAATTGAAATCTTGATAATATTCGATCTTTCTTCATGACAGAATGAAAAGGGGGGATCAAAATGATCAAGCATTTCTGTTTTACTTGTTCTCACTCACATGCATGCTGGTTTATTGTACTCAAATGGCTGCACATCACCCAATATTCACTACTTCATCACTGTTATCAACAACGCATTGCCCATCACTCGCCCCACTCCCCTATCACTCTGTTAGACCCGCCAACTCTATCTTGATTACACCCTCCACTACTTCCCTAGTCTTCTCCCCTCCTATCTCTCTTCCCCTTCCCTCCACTGACCAGATGGTATCGATCTAGCGCACTCGTCCCTACTCCCCGTCATTCCCTCCCCTCCCTCCTCTGATTTCATTGCACTTTTCTCGTTAACTCTTCCAAAAAATATATTTTCTTCCTCGTTTCGATGTATCGCGTCATGTCGAGCCCTTTCCAGAATATTGCTAAGTTAGTGCCGTTTCAGGGCTCTACACGCCTTCCTAGAAATGATTATCATTTCAAGAATTCATATCAAGTGCTTAGTGCAGTGACTCAAGTGAGTAAGAACAATATTTAGTGCATTTTGATCCATTCACTGATAAAATACGCTGCAGATTCGGTCTGGAAGGATTCCCGAGACGTATTGTCTATAGGCTGCATACTATTCGAACTTTACGATGTAAACACACCCTTGAACGCCCCAAAAATTCGAATGGAACCCATTGCAAAAGGTTATCGAGAAACAGGAGCGAATTATCTAGTGCAAGCAGTCACTCTTTTTTCTTAGATTGTATGTATTCTCCAGTTCACGATAAATAAGGATGCTCAAGCAGTCCGATTGTTGGTTGTTGAATACAAATAATAAAGGTCACGGAGAATCATGATACGATTCTTCCATTTGAATTCAGACTTCTTCCTCAGCAAGCTTGAAGAAGAGTCTCAACAGGAGATTCACTCCCTAGTTCGTTAATCATGAACACATTCTCATCACTCCTTATTCTTCACTCATCCCTCGTGCATGCCTTCCCTCTCCACTATCATTCCGCCAGTTCCTCTCAACCTTCACCCCCTCTTGTTTACAACCTCCCCCGTCTCCTCCTCCTTCCCATCTCTCTATCCCGCCCTCTTCCACTCCACTCAACAGATGATATCGATCTATCTGCGCGCGCTCCCAGCAGATTTGACCCAGTTACGGCAACCAACCCTCTTTATTGTCCATTCTTCATCCTTCACTTACCGCGAATCTGTTCATTTCACAATTCCTTTGATTAACATTTACCGAGCATTTGTTTATTTTCGTCAATTTCTGATACATTTGTCATTCCAGGGCTCTACTCTCCCTCTCACAAATGAAGGCATCATTTCAAGGAGACAGGGACTAAAATTCGCCAAGTAATGTGAGTCGTTGATCAATTTACGTCTCTTTTGTCAGCCTTTATAGCTGTTTTCTCGCAGGAGTGAACAGATGATCTGCATCTCCAGAATCAAATTGCTGACCTGCGCGGAAACGGTTCTACAAAAGATACAATCCGGAAGAGGTTGGTCGCTTATTCAGTTCCTTTCACATTCTTAAGGATTAGGGCTTGATTAGAGCTCCTAGTGGAGCATAAAAAAGCTCAATTTACACAGACTATTTCATCCCGACTAGCTTACCTAGATGTTGAAATATATAAAATCTGATCTTAACCAGCAATGTCATTGAAATCACTTGCAGATGGGATGAGAAACTAGATATGTTCCGGATCTGAAATGCAAATGTTTTCAGTTTGTGAAGACGGAGAAGCTGGGAGACGCAAAGAGGATGCTCGTGGATAAGCTCTGTTTATCGGACATTTGAAGTACGTCTTCAACAATCGGGACAGAAAAACTAAGATGTTCAGTCCTTATCCCACTTAATTGATTGTTCTTGTATTTCATTAGCCAGTTCTCGATAAATGAGGATGCTCAAGTAGTCCGAGCAGATGATATCCGATCGTTGTTTGTTTTTCACGAAGTAAGGTCTTAAAAGGTATCCAAGGCTCGTGCTACTATCAACTCTTCCTTCTGAAATTAGCTCTCTTGCTCTGCAAGAAAAGGGAGAGATTCTGAAGCACAGTCAAGTTACTTTTCATACCAATCATCCTGCACATTGCTCGTAATCTCCGATTCCTCACTGCTATCACTCGCTCGAACCTTAACTATCCCATTATCATTTCGGCACTCCCTCCATGACATCCCACCATCTTGTTCATACCCTCATCCCCCTTCTTCCACCCCTATCCTCTTTTCCTCCTCCTACTCTCCTCCTCTCATCGTCCTATCTCTCTATTCCCCACCCCTCCCTCCACTGACCAGATGCTATCGATCGAATCGCGCGCGCTCCCTGCCTCCCTTACTTGTGACCCAGTCACAACTGTCCATCCTCTTTCTTCTCCCTTCTCACCCCTTTGACCCACTTATCGTTTGCCTATCTGATGATTTTTCGCGATTCAATTGATTCAATTTCGCCGAAATTCTTTGTGATTTTGTCACTTACTAATTTGGTTTGCCATTCCAGGACTCTACTCGTCCTCACGTAAAGGAATTCATCATTTCAAGGGGACAGAATGTGATAGAAATGTGAGTTGTTTGTCTAATTGCATCACTTTCGACAGTCATTGGGACTCTTCAGTCTTTATGTCTTTGCAGTCTTTACGCTTAAAAAGCATAATTTCTTCGCTGAACTGACAAAATCTATCCATTTCAGGTAATCGTCAATCATTTTTTCGAACGAAACATACGGTGAAACGTGCATGAAGTGAGTTCGTCCTCTCTTGATCATTGTCCTTTCGGTCGCACTCAATAGCTAAGTAGCCTAGCCATTGACTCTACTGATATCTTCAGACAGTGAAGATTATAGGGCACTTCTCTGTTTTTTTGGCCCGGGCTGTTCTCACAGACTATTTTATCCCCCCCCCCCCCATTGTCATTCTCCTCTTTGCGCGCATTCAGAGCTGTCAAAGCACAGGCAAATAAACAGATCCGATTATAGGTGTCATCTTATCGTGATTAAGCCAAATCTTTTGCAGATGACGCAACTGGAGAGATGCCACAGAGAACGGACAAAGTATCGGAGAGCTAAAGAGATGTACGTGGCAAGGACGAAACCTCAAGGACGCATCCGACGCCTCTCCATCCGCTTTCACCACCAACTAATTGAAGATCGTTTCATCAGAATGATAAAGCAGTTTTGATCAACCCTTCGTTTCTGTTTGAATCCACAATGCAATTACTGATCAGCAATTTGAAGTTGAATTGCGATCAGCCTGATTTGATACCATTTTGTCAACGATCAATGAGATCTGTCCCGCCTCGTATTCCACTCAAATCACGACAAACATTGATTGCTATTTCGTTCAATCCTTTCCTCTTCGATATCACTCACCGTGCATTACACTCCCGTCACTATCATTGACTCTCCTTCCCTCCTCTACCTTTTCACCTTCCCTCCATCTTGTTTATGTCTCTTCCCCCTTCACTCCACTCACCACATTCCATCGATTTAATATCTAATCAAGCGCGCGTCAGAGCGTGGGAACGTGCTTCAAATTCACCTCATTTTTCTTCATGTTCGAATTCGCGCATTCTCTGCCTCGCAATTCGCCACTCAGGTTATGAAAATGCTGCCAATGCCACCTATTTTCAGGGCTCTACTCGCCTTCTCACAAATGCTGACGTCATTTCAAGAGGAAATTGCTCTCGTCAATTCAAGTTGGTGTTTGACTGTTTATCTGAATCACGTAGTAACTCTTTCGAATGCGGGGTTTGATACGAACAACATCACTTAGCCTCCAAATATCGTGGAAGTAAAGACAATTGCGTTTCAGGTGAGTTCGGCGGATGAAGTTCGCCAGTATGAAATAACCAAGAATAACCTTCATGAAGAGATTCGTGAAACGATCATTGCAGATGACGTGAGAAATACAATATTGACCTTTTCATACTTTGACCTTTTCATACTTCGGCCAAGATGTTCGATTCGATTTCACTTATAGAAAAAAAACACCATTGCTGATTGTTCTGTCAGAAAATAAGTAATCCTTTTGCAGATTGAATGGAAGAAGCTCCGCCACGCAACAATGCTTGCGAAATGCAAATGCAGATGGCAAGAAGACTTTCGAAGTACTGAAAATGGACATTCCACTCAATCGAGCACCTGTCATTTGAAGATTGATTTTTCCGACTGATAAAATAATTGATAACCATTGTGTTGTGTACCATCAGCGCATGAGACAGAACAGGGTATCATTCATTATCAGTATCTCGGCATGAGCCTAACTAGCTTCCATTGTCAGCCATCCTCGTCAGCCATTCTAGCCGCATCTATCCAGTAATGTCGTCAGCACTTTAAGAGACACTATCTGAGAGAACCTAGCAATATCACCCTTGACCCGTACAGTGAATCTCAGAAAAACCTGAAAAAAATCCCATAGGTGGCTCTTATGAAGTAGAGCTCAAAAATCGACAATAGACTTCCGTATCACTTGAACCTAATTTACGGTCGCTCTCCCCGCTCTGACCGGTCCTGTATACAAACTTCGAAATGGATGATCAAAACATCTAGTTGAGTGGTAAAACGGCTAAATTAGGTTAAAACAAGAAATTAAAAAATCAAGTTTTCCCGCCAAAATTTTTACTTTGAAGCGCCCTGAAAAAAATTCTCATTATTCGTTCCTTGGAACCAAGCTCACTCGATTCCTCGTAGAAAACTACCCTTTGGCGATTTTTTTCAGATTTTTAATCGTTCCCCAAGTTGGTCGCTTGAACCGTCGAAGAAAGAAAAATAGCATTTTTCACCTATTTTCTCACCTTTTCGATCTTTTTGTCAGTTGTATTTTCCCCGAACATCATTCAAATAACATTTTACGAACTTCTGCGAATAATTAACATGATTGGTTCCGATTCCCAGAAATTTATTTTTCATATCCAACCATGAACCCGGGGTCATGGTCCAAAATGAACCTCAAAAGTCATGTTCGAGAAACTCCCATTACTATGCGTCAATGTGTTCAGCACTCCCCTGCTAATATTCTGAAGCCGGTTCTACCGTAATCGGGCAGTTGTGGAATCGTAAGCTAACTTTTTAAAATACAACTTGATAAAAGTCAGTTTGCGATAACCGGAAAAATGGAATTCGAGTTACGGTATATTACTGGAGTAGTGAAGCATGCATTGCCGTATAGTATTTGAAGTTTCTCGATGATGACATTTCAAGTTCATTTTTGACCATGACCCCGGGTTCATGGTGGAGCCGAAAAATAATGTTTTGGGAATCGACGCCAATCATCTTGATTATTCGTAGAAGCTCGTAAAATGTTACTTGAATGATGTTTTGAGAAAATACCACTGACAAAAAGTGCTAGAATTGGTGAAAAATGTGATTTTGCTCTCTTCGGCGTTTAAAACGACCAACTCGGGGAACGATTAAAAATCTGAAAAAAATCGCCAAAGGGTAGTTTTCTACGAGGAATCGATTGAGCTTGGTTCCAAGGAACGAATAATGAGAATTTTTTTCAGGGCGCTTCAAAGTAAAAATTTTGGCGAGAAAACTTGATTTTCCCGCCAAAATTCTTTTTGCAATTTTGTGTCAAATTTCTTGTTTTAACCTAATTTAGCAGTTTTACCACTCAACTGGAAGTTTTGATCATCCATTTCGAAGTTTGTATACAGGACCGGTCAGAGCCGGGAGGGCGACCGTAAATTAGGTTCAAGTGATACGGAAGTCTCATGTCGATTTTTGAGCTCTACTTCATAAGAGCCACCTATGGGATTTTTTTCAGATTTTTCTGAGATTCACTGTACGGGTCGAGGTGAGTCTTCTCAGATAGGGTCTCTTAAAGGTAGATGGGCACAAATATTTTCTCACATAAACTGGCAAAGAGGATGCATATCCGATAAAAGGTCGCGATATCCGAAGTTTCAGAAATGCCACTTAACCTTGCTAGAATTTTTAAAATTTATTTTTCGGGGCAAGCTCATCCAAGCGGGAGCCTGGAGGGTACGGTAGTATTGTAAAGGAATCCACTTCTCGATCACTCCGTGCTCAGGTCGCACTTGGACACAACCGCTTCACTTGTACAAATTGAACCTCGTTGATAAAGCCTTCCTTTACTCACAGGTTGCCTTCCAAGCACAATTCACACAGAGTAACCGGAATAGCCGATCCCTTCAACAGTTGTTTCCCTGCAGACCCACTGGTCAAACGCAAC
>LS499674.1:4835-14898 GCA_900490845.1 Pristionchus japonicus
AAATCGGTGGACGTCGTTTCGTTTGCTTGCTGTTTCGGATTTTCTTTCGCGTCAATCTCAGAATTCTCAACTCCGATTTGGCTCACTCGCACATTTTTGAAATCCTCTCATCAAGCCGGTTCGATCTGTCTAAGAAGCTAAGCAAGGAAATGCTTGAGTGAAAAGTTTCCATTTCCAAGGCAAAGAAATTTTCAAATGATAAATGAAGTGGACAGCCGTGATCAGTGTCAAATTCCACCCCGGGAGCCACATTGGCTTATTTTTAGCGACATCGAGAGCCGCGGAATCCCTCAAACCCCGATATCGACGTGACGGCGTCTGGAGCCGGAAGAGGCCCAAAATGAAAAATGAGCATGCCCATCGTCATCAGCACACTTAGGAACCCCAAATCACACATTTTGAGAGAACCTACTTTTTTTAGCTGTGCCAGCCATTGCTCGACTCTATCGCAAACGGCTTCATATGTACATCAAGTGCCATAAAAATTGTGGGAACTTTCCTAGTTTGTAACCAAGCCCCGCCCCCCTTCTATTATAGAGGGGCGACCCGAGGTTAAAGTTACCGAACACGGGCAAATTAGCGTTTAAATGCGCGCTGTTCGAGAAAAATACGCGACGCGACAGCGACGCGACAGCAACGCGTGGACAATTTTCGCTTTATTACTGTTTTTGCTAAATTGCGATATTTTTATGCAATGCTGAATTGAAAATACGAAATGGGATGAGATGAGCTTTCGTTTGCACATAAACTTGTAAATTATTTCGCATATTTTGAATTGAGTCTCCCCATATTCAAGTTTGAATTGGCGCGAATCCCTTTGTTCAGGCCTGTTCGGGCACCTTGCCAAAGTCATTTTCTGGGTTAATTATCGATTTTCTAACTTTTTTAAATATGCCAGCGCTACTAATTCGACCATGCTCTATCCAATAAAAAAATTAAAAAATAGGTCATTTTTGTCCATGTTCGGTAACTTTAAGGCTAAGGTTAATACTGCGCCAAAGCAATCTTGCATTCAGCCTAAACCTATGCAACCTTAGCCTAAGCCTAAGCAACCTAATCAGCCTAACATTAAGCATGTTTGTACAAAATCCATGAGCAATGGAAAAGGGGCGGGGCTTGGTTACGAACTAGGAAAGTGCCAAATTGTGTTTCTTATGTAGCAGCCGCAGACCCTGGTCGTTTCTGCCGTCCACCACTACGTGGTGTGCCCTCGTGGTGTGTCACTACCGTATACTTTGTCACGCTGTGACTTTCGTTTTGCTTTATCGATTAGTTCGTCCGTGATTATTATTTTCGCCTCTAAATATGTTCATTCGATAGCCACCGACATTCAGTACGGAATGGTGAATCGCTAAACGCGTTTGGATAGGGCGTTTCTTGAATAATCAAGGTTCAATTTTTTCCAACGCATTCAAACTTTCGTTCAGTGCGTTTATCTTCCGAAATAGATGAGCCCTATCTGATCCTGTGGCTTCGTTGCAAGCGGCAAGCATTGCTGTATCACCTTCTTACGCGCGTTATGCTCGGGACGCGTTCGTTTGATTTCTGCGGAGCGTTGAATAGGCCAGGTTTCGCGATTTCTCTCCGTTTTGCCAATCTCTTTTATATTGCTCTTGATTCTGACGAGCCCTACTCCTAGTGGTTGTTCTATTGCTTCCCCCTAACCTTCCTCTATGCTGTTTAGGCACAGTTTATGCCTGGGACCCGTTCGTTTGCCTTCTGTTGCGTTTATGAAAGACTGTGATAGACCCTGCTTCACATTTCTAACTTAACCCCCATAAATCATTGTTCCTCTATTTTAGGTTGGTTCAAATATATTCAAGAGCAATGTGCAAAAGTATTGATGACACTTTTAATCATTATAAATATGTAAAAACGCAATTACAAATGAATTTAAAAATTCAAATTCAAAAGCTGACCTAAGATGCGCTCCAACTCTAGGCAAGTTTACTGTACCTTGTTGGGATTTTCGCGATTTCTGATAATCGCTTTAAAAATTCTATTTTTAATATTTTTGGGATTTTCTTTTTTTGAATGAATTCACCACATCAAATTCCATAGATATATCACAAGCAAATATGTTAAATAAATTTCCACGGCATTGCTGTTGCGGTCGCTATTCTTATGCCTCGCATGAACGGTTCGATCAAAAAAGCGAGAAAACGTCAACTGAATGCCGAAGGCATCAACTACTTCGGTGAACGATTCTGAATCCGGTTTTGAGACCAGTGAAATCGGCTTAGTAAACCCTCAACGTTTCAGTAAGATCGGAAATGTATCCGATGATGGGTTAATTTCCGCTAGGGCGGAGGGGTGCCCCGCAAAAATCAGAAACTCATGAGTGCAGGAGCGCGCAATATTGTTCAAGTATACATTTTCGGAGGTCTTCAAATTTGATTTTTTCCGGGACTTCGCAACCTGATAACCTAACAGACCGAGATCATTCCAGAACCCCCGTACTCCCGTACTCGGCTACCCTCTTCTCGCGCACTATGGATAATCGGACTGTGGCCATGCTTCCTTTACACATTTTTTAATACGCACGACGTGCTTACTTCGCACGTATAGTTAATCCTCATATCGGTCGGCATTCGCTCGTTGTAACCTGCGCGAATCTCCAGTCCAATCTCATCCGTGTGATCGGAAAAGAACGTACATGCTTAATGAATACACAAAAATCGAGAATAACTTACTATCGGGAATCTTGAAAACCTGTCCGGTTTTCTCCCAAGGCTGGCCATTCATCGTTTGCAGATGCTTTAACCTGAGCTCGTCTCCAATCATCAGCTTCATACCTGAAACACATGTTCCTTGTGCAAAAACGACTGTAGTTTTTTTTGCCTGCGGCGAGTATCGAAACAAAAAATGAGCGATATCTTCAATGGGGGCGTCGACGCAATAAATAATGAAAACCTATTCGGAACGTTGTTTTGGAAATATTGGTTTGGAACACTGATTTGATCTAGCCAACAAAATCATTTGGTCAACTAGTTCAACTTTTTTTTTTCATTTTAAAAATAACACACTTCCTTCTTGGAACTTAGGTAGCTTGAAGTAAGCGATATGCTTCTTGTTCAATCCTACATCCCATCTTACGTGCCCGACCGTCTGTGTTTGAGATTCCTGAAAATGTAAAGTGAGTAGGCAATTCGACGTTACAGAACCGCGATCTCTTGTCTAGAAGATGGAGGGGAGGGAGGATAGAGGCATCGAAATAATCATGTCGATTTCGAAACCCTCTCCCACCCCAAGACGGAATTGAAATATGTCTTTATTACCAACACAATCCTTCGTATTAGGTTCAACAAGGTTCAACGGCGGTCTGGAACAGGTAAACATTCACTGTCTGAAATGTTGGCTCCAGGTGTCAGTTTTGACCCTCTAAACGAAATTCCACCGCTTATGTCGTTTCATCGACATAACCCAGAGTTGATGTGATCACTTTTTCGCTACCTTCATTTTTCTGTCGTACTCCGCTTCCTCCTCCACCAAAGCAGCAAAAATACGACGGTATTGAAATGCATCCTGATATCTGAATATAATACATAAATATATATAATACAAATAGTTATGAAATACGCACCTTAAAACCACGTCACTTTCCATTAGAAGGATTTAAATTTTTGTAGATTAAAAAAACGAGAAACTGACGCAAGCGGCACTGTCTCCAACTCCGTTGTATACCCGACCTTCTCAATATCCTCTAGAGTCGCGTTTGGATTATCCTTCCACACATCCTCCAGCTTGAAAATCTGAGCCGCTTTAATCTGCAAAATAAATCAAAATGGTATACCACGTTGTCTCAAAGTTTTAATATTGGCGAAAACAATGTACCTGTCTAGCTCTAGATTGAACTGATTGGGAGGGTACTGCAACCAGCCACGATAGTAGCGCTTTCTCTTGCACCTGTAGAGGTAGCAATTTGGGTGTTGGGTCAAGTGGGCGAAGCTTGGTTATAAGTTCCCGAACGTTAGTGAAACAAAAGTAACAACATTCTGGAATAGGTGGAATATTTACCAGCGGTGTCCAATCATCGCTGACCCAGTTCTCTCCCATCTGTGACGCTTGCTGAGCGCACGGAGAGCGGCACAAAATCACCAGTACATAATCTGCCTTCAAATAAAAATGAATAATTATAATGGCATTAAAATATCTTGCACATTAATCTTATTCTCCCTCCGGGGTATCATTTGTTCCTCAAATAGCTGTGTATTCGGATTTTTTATTTGAGCCCTTAGGGTATGTGTCGAAAGTTGAAGAAAAAAACCTTTGCAGGAATGAATCCAAGCTGAAAGACATTCCTAGCTCCACACTGGAAGCACTCCAATTGCGTCTCTCCCAGTTCATTCTCTTTGTGAAGACACAGCTGCAATAATGCAACGTAAAATAATTCAAGCTGTGAATTTTTAGTAGGTACATATCTACCTGTCCACGCCGCCGGTGACTCAATTTTCATTCAGTCCTACCAAATGTGAGAAAGTGGGCGCTTTCCTAATTTTAAGAGAAAAAATGAGTCGCCGCCCACCTGGACAAGTATGTCCAAATATAAATACGAAAAATAAATTTTTTTTAAACGGTTTAAGACTATATATCAATGCCAAAACGTCTGAAATTAGCGAATAGTAACCATACTTCTTTGTGCTGCGATCGAACCATGTGATGCACCAGATGAGAACCAGTTGTGGCGCCTTTACCATTGCAGAACCATTTCTTGCACACCGAGCATTGAGCCACAGACGCCGGTTCGTGCACTCCGCAGTAGCTGCAAAAGATGATGTTTCCATCTGAACATTTTTTTAGATGATGTTTCCATCTGAACATACTTGCACGCGTGCGGCGGTAGGTTATCAGGCATTGTTCCTCCATCCTCATCCACATCCTGCATCAAAAGCAATGAAAGGCCAATAAATGAGAGACCGATACGTTGAAAGGGGAGAATAAAACCTGAAAGTGGAGCTCGTCAACGGCCAGAGTGCCTGTGCCGCTTCCAGTGAGATCTGCATGATGACGATGGTGTGGCTAGAAACATAACTCATAAGCATCTGAGCAGCTCTCTATAAAAGGAACTGGTAGGAAACAGATATGCGCTGGCGTTGTTCAACTAGCCTGCGTTGGTTGTGTAGCTGCCGTAAAGTCGCGATAGTCAAATTGCGAGTCCTGAGTAGCAGCTGGAAGGTCGCCGCAATCATCGACTGTTTCAATGAAGGTGAGCGCTTCGCCTCCTCCGCCGCCATATACGTCATCCAAATCCGCCATCGACAGAGTACTGAGAGAATATCGATATACATCGACACAAATTCAATATATTCTTAAAAGAGCGTTTCAACAATCAATAAGGTAATGCCGAAAATGTTCCGTAACTTTAAATTATTGTCTATAGTTAAAAGTTACGGAGCATTTTTTCATAATTTATAGAGACCCCCTCCCGTGAGGGAGAGGGGCGTTCCAGATTCTACTTCCAGAAAAGTAACAGTCTTCAAGTTTTCAGGTGGCAGTTCTGCCGCAGCTGACTAACACAACGGTAATCCAGTAACCAATAAATGCCTTTTTTGTTGTTGTTTACGAGAAAATTCATCAAACTCCTCAACTAAATGAATTTTCTATTGATAAGTTTCGATCATAATTTAAGAAAATATACAGGAAAATTTTGTGGGAAAAAATGGAATTTTTTAAAAAAATACATTGTTTGACTCACTGAACGGCTAACAGGCGACGCGTAGCTACGAGGCGACGCGTTTTTCTGCACACGTATCGAGTGATTTCCTATTTTGTTCATAGCTTCATTCGACGGGATCGGTGGGTGGGCGCTGTATGTAGGGCTGTTCGCGCCTATTGATGCCGAGAATTATTATTTTTGTCAGATAAGCGGTGCTATAATATCCATATATTTAGCTATGGCCACTGCAATGGAAATGGCTATTGAGAAGATCGATGAAGTGAAGTCCAAGCTGGGCAGGTATCGTATAAGGAGGGGTGCATGCTGGTTCTGGAATCTCTGGAATACTGTTGTCCTTTGTTGTTGAGCAACCATTATAAGGAGACAGACCTGCTTGCTAAATTAAGAATATGAATATTACGCAATATTTTGCAGGACTCTCGGTACCCCAATGCGCCTCAGGGACCTCATCAGACAGGTATTATCATCATTATTGTACTTCTAATTCATAATTCTTGGACAAGTTGGACTTTTCATGCTTCTCTTGTGTAGGTGCGAGCGGCTCGAACGATGGCCGAGGAACGAGCTGTTGTAGACAGGGAGAGTGCGAATATCAGAGAAAACTTCAGGTCAGATCTCATCAGGGCTGTGCGGCATAGGAATATTTTCGGCATACGGCATAACAGCATGTGCCGAAAATATCATTCGGCATGAAACGGCATAATCGGCATAGTGTATTGAAATCGAATTCTGAGCCGTTTTTCACAGTTGTTCGAACAAAAATGATTTTTGCAATCAATGAATTGGTTTGAGTTGGTGAAAGCGATTAATTATCCGCGCTCTGCTAAAGAATTTATCGGTTATGGAGTCGAAAATGTTCGAAAATCGGTGCAAAAAGGCTTCGGCACGGCATATTCGGCATGAAAAAGTCGGCATAAACGGCATATTCGGCATACCGGCATAACTATGCCGCACAGCCCTGGATCTCATACTCTCATCATCGTACTTCTTCTTAGTGCATGGCAATATTCGTCAATAATTAGGAAAATCCTTGCAGAGATGATGACTCTCCGTGGAAGTGCCGCAACATTGCAAAACTGTTGTACATCCACATGCTTGGATATCCTGCCCACTTTGGACAAATGGAATGTATGAAGCTAGTTGCACAGCCAAGATTCACGGATAAGAGGATCGGGTAGGTTGTTTCAGAGTACATAATAAATTCAATAGCACGAAAGGCAAGTGGGGACTGTACAGTTTTGGAAAAAAAAATGTACTCCTAGCACTCATTGTCAAACGTCATAATTATTGAGTTGATTTTCAGAGAACTTTTCCCCAATTTCGTCAAGTGTAGATAGGGCATTTGAGCGAGCATGGGACATGCTCAATTTTGACGAAAATAAAACATGCTCAATTTTGACGATAATCGATCCGGAGCGTATATTATCTTGTTCTGCGATTCCGTTCTCCGATTGATCTCTTAATGATAAAATGCAAATCACGTTTGGAAGGGAAAGGGTAGCAATCCTTTATAATTTATTGTATTTGTTGTGGTAATTTCTTTGATTTCACAAAATTTACAGTTATCTTGGCGCGATGCTGCTTTTGGACGAGCGTAGCGAGGTTCATCTCCTCGTTACTAATTCTCTCAAGAAGTGAGTGTTTTATTTGCTATTTAATGTTCTTAGCTATTTTTTTTGCATTCTTCTTCACCATGCGTGCCATATCTTTCCCATGTTCGTCATGCAGAATATCGTTTGCAGTGATCTTGGTGGATCTACTCAGTTTGTCACCGGCCTCGCTCTCTGTACACTCGGCTCGATTTGCAGTGCAGAAATGTGCAGGGTATCGTGTGTTTTTTCGATTTTATTGTGGAAATTCAGGGGAAAAATACTTTACTGGAATATTCGCAGGACCTTGCCAACGAAGTCGAGCGCCTCGTCAAAAGCAGTAATACTTATCTCAAGAAAAAGGTGTGTTGTTAAGTTTACTACTATTTTTTTTCAATGCAATTGGTCAAGGGGTCGTCAATTGCTGTACAATTGTTTTTTGTTCGTTTTTTTCAGTGGCAACTTGTGATTTTAGGCAGTATTGTGTGCCTTCCGCATAATCCGTAAGGTGCCCGACTTGCTGGAGGTATTCATCCCTTGTACTCGGGCCCTTCTCAATGAGAAGAACCACGGTAAGGTGCAATCCCGGGTCCGGTATACACTCATTAATATGATATATGCAGCACACGATTTTGATTTATCATATGAAAAGAAACATACATTTTGAACTTTTAGAAGGTGAAGGTAAGTAATAAGATGAATAGCCACACACATTTGAAGGTAAATAATCGGATTTCCACAAACACATGATCCTCATTGTAGGAGTGCTGATCGCTGCGATTACTTTGGTAACGGAGATGTGCGAACGAAGTACAGATGTCCTCGACCACTTTAAGCGGGTGAGCGAGCGAGAGAGAGGTGTCCAAGCCGGCGGCGTCTGCAAAATGCGTCGGGTGCAACCCCGTCACGGCTAGAGGACACCCTTTTTACAAAGGGAGTGATATAAATTTCGTGCTGAACAGTTATGTTTGCCGTAATTCTCAAATCACGGTCATGCTTCGAAACATGACCTTTGTGAGTGATATACTCGATACTCGAGTTTGGTTCAAATAGTTACTCATTGATCATCGAGATTCAGATTGAATCATAATGGGATTTCTCATTCGAATAAGCACATAAACATGAAATCTAAAATTAATTTAGAAAATGTCATATTCTACGCCAGGTTCGACATCATCATTGAGATTTGAATCTGGAACGTTTAGTCTCAGTCTGAATCATTTTATGATTGGGGCGTAGGCTATTTTAAATAGCCTTACTTGCAGCTGGTGCCGAATCTCGTGCGTATCCTGAAGAATCTGCTAATGTCTGGATACTCTCCAGAACACGACGTAACCGGCATCAGTGATCCATTTCTCCAGGTATGAATGATAAGATTACGGAGTAGACATACATTTTATGAATTTCAAATATTATTTTTGTATGCCGCTAATGTTTATAGGTGAAGATTCTCCGGCTGCTGCGCATTCTGGGCAAGAACGACGCTAAAGCGACTGAGGAGATGAATGATATACTGGCACAGGTAGGTGATGTACAGTCAGTGATCGAAAGGTGATGTAAATTCCACTTCCAAATCAGGCACATAGGAAGCCATTTTTAATTTTGGCCCTTTTTGGGCAAGTATCTCGACCCTTAAAAGACATATTATTCACACTTACATTTTCACAGGTGGCAACGAACACCGAGACGGCTAAAAATGTAGGCAATGCGATTCTTTACGAGACAGTGCTCACAATTATGGAGATCAGATCGGAAAGGTTTATTTTCCTCATAATCCATTCTGACATGTGGTTCATCTTTTCTAAGTTATTTATGGGCAATAAATTGGTAACTGCTCATACTTAGCGATATTCTCTGATGAATCCTTGCATTTAAGCGGATTGCGTGTTCTCGCCGTGAATATACTTGGTCGTTTCTTACTGAACCCTGATAAGAACATCCGATACGTCGCCCTCAATACACTCCTCAAGGTATGTTCGACACTTCTGCAGTTTGCCGGACCAGCCTCTCACTCCCTCACCTCCTTTACCTCCTTCGCAGAAGCAGAGCGGTGGAATGAGAGGGATGCTGGTCCTGAGAATTGTTGTAGTGCCCCATGGCCTATATTTTAGTGTTAGAAGGGTCTATTCCTTACATTACCCATAATACCCCGTTTGTATGGATCAAATCGTTGTGACGAGAGAACACGTTTTCTAATGTGTGAAATATAAGCTAAAAAATCATATACCAATATTTTTGCTAGAGATAGTTATATATACCGTAATTCTGAGGGTAATCGATTTTTATTTTTCGGTTTCTTAACGCGGATTCCAGGGACCTAAAATAAAGTTCTCCAATTTATCCTATTATAATCGCAATTCTCTTCAGACCGTTTCGGTTGACTACCAGGCCGTTCAACGGCATCGCACTACTGTTGTCGACTGTCTCAAGGATCCTGATGTGTCTATCAGAAAGTAAATATATTTGCTTATTTCGTACAAAAGAATTTGCAAATAGGTTTCAGGGGGCATGTCAAAACCGCAACGTCAAAAGCGCAAATCGCCAAAAACGACAAATGCGCAAATATAATATCGCAAACGACAAAAGCGCAACTCATCTATTTCAGCTCAAATTGATGTTACCAATGTGTGATTCGGTTCATTCGTTTCCTAATGATTTGGACTAGCTTCCTATCATAAATGAACCCAATCACAGATCGGTAGCGTGATTTTTAGCAGAAATTACCGAGTTGCGCTTTTGTCGTTGGCGATTTTCTTACCCGTTTGCGCTTTTGTCGTTGCGGTTCTGTCATGCCCCC
>LS499674.1:18274-45145 GCA_900490845.1 Pristionchus japonicus
CGCCGAAGGCGGGGCGGACTAACTGTGGGAACGAGAAGAAAGAGAGCCGGAACGAGAGCCGTCAATTACCGTGCATGTTCATCGCTATGGAAACTCTGGGTTCTTTTTTGTCAGCTTACAGTTCAGTTATTTCTCAACCAAACTGCACATTTTAAAAACAGAAAGAATGCCTGAAGGCTGGAGATTAATCAAAATCGACCCCGGTAAAAAATTAACCGACCCCAGGCACTTCTTGAGGCAAGGAACGTGACGACGTCAGGCCTGTGTACCGCCTACGTTCTAATTTTGATAATCCCTTTTGTTTACCATCAGGGGTCGGTTAATTTTCTACCGGGGTCGATTTTATTTACACTTTCAGGGTCGGACTATCACGCTGAGTTGATATTTAGTCATGGTTAGTGGAGGATTGCATTTCAAACGACTTCAAACGACCGCTCCTGGAATGATTTTTATAACCGACCCACATTTTTTGGAATTTTTTTTCAAAAAGTACCCCTAAAATCACTACCCGACCCACATGAAAAGAATTTTGGAACCCAGGTATTTGGTCTCTGGCTGTGACGAGAAGGGAAAATAGTCCTAACAATAAGTGGCATAAATTGTATACTGACATTGAAAGGAATTGAAAAATGAGAAGGAATACACATTTTTGAAGATTTTTACATTTTCATCTGTTAGTGATTGGATCCTGAGTAAAAGCCTAATACAATCTAGTTACAAAAATGATGCAACAGACAATATGCTAATGGTTCTTAGTAAAAAAATAGCACGAAATGAAGAACTAGCTGTTTTGGTTATATCGTTATGACCCATCTTCTTAAGGTGGTATCTTGTATGATTCAACTCATCTCTTCACACGCTGAGTTGCAACACTATGCTGCAATCGCTCTTTTTAGAGCTGCCACGGCTGATGCGCAGAACGCTCAGCCATTGTTGCAGGTTAGTAGGTACATTTGACGTTAATAATTAATCTAATTGTATTCAGGTTGCCTTCTGGACTATTGGCGAATTTGGTGACCTTCTGCTCGTTCCGAGAGACGATGAATCAAGCAGGGTGAGCCTCATCATGAAAATTGAAAGCAACAACAACTTGCTTCCTCCCGGATTAATCCTCCTCTCAAAGTCAGATAACGAGAATGTAGCAATAAGCAAAATATTTATGTATTGAAACGATCAATTTTGAGATCGACGAATCGGACGTGCTCTCGCTCTTCGAGTCAGTCCTTCCCTCCACACTCACTGCACTACAGACGAAGTGCTATGCAGTGACAGCGCTCACCAAGCTGGCTACGAGATTCGGCAACACTATCGATAGAATCACTGCACTGATCAAGGTATACTCCATCCGATTTACGACATTTGTCCATGTGTATAGATCACACCGTAAGTTGGCATGATTCGTGCCATTTCAAAAGTTTCGCTCAAAAAGAACTGATCATCGCTACTTTGTATCCTTACGCTGCAAACCTCCTTATCCACATTTGCAACTTTCCTGTGTCTTTCCAGTCCGTTATTTTAATATTTAAAAATAGGCCGAATATAAAGTTTCAATTATAATCAGTACGGGGGATACGTTCCATTAAGTTGCTAATATTTCTTCAGATTCACCAAGCCCATATCCATCTGGAGCTTCAGCAGAGATCGGTCGAGTTCGCCAATTTGCTGGCGCAGCCACAGAAGTGCTGATTCTCATTTCGTATCATGAATGGACCTCTGCAGTCAAAACATTTTCTATCGATTTATTTAGGGCTGCCTACCTCGAGCGGATGCCTGTGATCACTCACAACTCGTTGCACGATTCCGCAGCTGCTGCGACTGTTGGAGGAGGAGCCGTAGGTAAAGAAGACGGAATAGTGATCTAGTCAAAATTTACATGGTCTTCGGATGCCCTGCACGTTGCATGGAGATCGGGTTTCTGTGAGTAGAGGGAATTCCCTAGTTTTAATATTTGTAGGAACCAATAATCATAGTTAAAATTATATTTATTTTAACCCTTTCTAACCTCTTGTTTTCTTTTCTTGCTTGCTTGCCTTCTCACTTTCAACCGCGTTGGATAATTCATACACTTATGCATACTTAGATCCTATTTCTGTTCAGAGTCCGATTGCTTATTGTTAGCTCATGAAAGTGTTGAAAATGTGGGTTGCTTTTGAAAGTTTGAAAAAAATTTCCAAAAAAAATCCAATTGTGGATTCCCTGTATTGTTTTTTGCAGGTCGTCGTGTCAAAACTTTCTTTTCGTGGGTTGCTTTTCAAAAATTTTTCAGAATGTGTTGCATATGCAATCTTTGAGGGGGTAATCGGACCCTGTCTCTAATTCCCTTTAGTAGGCTTTTATATTAGAAAAGGTAATTTTGATATTTTACATAATTAAAATACTTATTTAATCTTCTCAGTAACGCCATCAAGTGAGAACGGCAATCTATTGGACGTCGCACATACTGCAGTAGTTGCTCCAGGTGGGTGAAAATTGTCACTGAAAAATATCCAAAAGGCTTGGTGTACTTCTAATTTGGGTCACATTATCTTGCGTTGGGTTTTAAAACATTGTGTATATACTTGTAAAACAATGCAAAGAACTACGGTATTTTGAAATTCTGTTCGTTGGTATTGCCTCTACACTATTGTATATATTAATTTCTTGATCAGGCAATGGTGCGATGGACGATCTTCTCGGTCTCATGGGAGAGGTTAGCGGAACTGCTGCACCTGCCGTGGGAATCAGTAGTGGTCTCGATGATCTTCTAGGAGGACTCGGAATGGGTGGAGGTGAGGGAAGAGCCGGTCGTGAATAACTATCGTGCTTTTTAGTATTCCTTTCCTGGCATGATGGTATCTTACAAAAATGAAATGAAAGAATTGAGGCGAGGGGGATTTTTTCAGCCCCGGCAGCTGCCTCCGTCCCATCTTTCGGCGGTGGATTCGATCTACTTGAGGATTTCGGCTCAGCGCCGTCTGTGTGAGTTGGATTCGAATTGTTAAGCTATCTCATATTTTTCAATTTTTTCCTTTAAGAAATACTCGTGGTACGATCGCATTGAACGCTGGCGGAATCGAGGGGCAGATCTTCGTAGAGGGTGATTGGAATGGAGGTAAGGAATGGAGATTCTGATACGACGGCAGGGGGGTGGTGGTGCAGTAGTGCACGGAGTTACTATTAAGTTATCATTAAATTGATTATTTCTCCGCCACAGACTCTTGCTCGCTCAAGCTCATCGTCTCAAACAACAATCCTGTCGCAGTTACTAATTTTGCAGCACAAGTAGCTGTCACCAAGGCGAGTAGTAAACATATTTCGATTTTTCTACTAATAATTCTAATTATTTTTTGAAATTAATCAAAACAATATAGGCTTTCACGATTGAACTCAAGTCCGCTTCATCTTCAACCATTTCTGCCAACGGAGACGCAACTATCACTCAGCAGATGACTGTGAGAAGACTCTCTGCTGGAGGACAGGTAAGAGTAGAACTTATCGGTTCTTCGTACTAGATACATAGGGAAACATGGCCGGCCTACATGCTTGAATTAAGGCTCCCCCTTTAAATAGAAATAAAGGTAAAGTAATCCCTTTTTCCCTTGCGAGAGTCTTGGTAGGGCGGGGCGGTGACAACGCCGGGGGTTGAACCCGTGGAACCCTTTGAATAACTAGTTTTGATTGAACTAGTTATTCAAACTTCTGGTTGTGAGTCAAACTTTCGAAAAAAAAAATTGTAGATGAGACATTGTTTGATTGAATCCTGAAGATGCGCATAAAATCTCGGCATCTTGAATCGCAATGCTCTCTTCATACAGATCGAGAGAGGGAGCGAAAATAAGTCATAGCGATTTTGGAACTTCTGCACTTTATGACCCAGTTCTTTTCTCTTGCGCATGCTTTCCCTACCATTATCGTTTCCCCTCTCTCCTCACTCATGACAGAGCTGTTCATAGAGAGATATACTTGGGCCAAAAAAGTACAGAAGTTGTGGTATTTTTTTTCATATAACATGGATCCGCCTTTAAATGTTCTTTCAATTTTTGTGAATCAGATTCCACACAGTTAATTTTGAACACCCTGTGTTCATCATACAGACGATAACGTATTTCACTTTTAGCAGGTCACAACTCCTAACAATTTTTGCAGTTACAATATATATCGGGAAATGCGTTATCCTTTTTAGCTGCGTATGCGACTTCGTGCGACATATGATTTGAACGGGCAGACTCGCACGATCGATGGAGATTGCTCCACTTTCCACGGACTATCCTGAGGATTGTCCTGAAGAACTGTAGAAAAGATCTCTCATGATCTTTTGTTGTCCATTAGTGTTATATATTGGGCATGTGCGTTTTCTTCCGTAATTCCTGGGATCTAATATACTTCCTACAAGTGAGTTATAAATAATATGCAGAGTTAATATATGAATGTAGTTTATATTAGTAGCTCGACGTTTTATATATATTCGTGTATTATCCGTTGTTTTAGTAAATTTTCTGTGAAGTACCTCTGAACTGGTGTGATTTAGCAATGGTTGTGTGCGAAATCTTCAGATTAGATCTATTTTCCATCAATATATATTAACCGATTATTCGTTTCATACACCGTAATCCGTTTACGATTGTAGCCTATAATTAATCTAAACATTTAGCTGACTTTCCTTTTAGGGAAGAGCTCTCAAGAAAATTTTCTTCCTCCGTCTATTACATTGTACTCCGATTTTGTATTTCCTTTTTTTGCCCACACATTTGTTCGTTCTGAGGTGATGTCTAATATAAAAATATACACACACCACATCACGAAGGACGGGTTAATGAGATTTTGCCTTTCAACTTTGCAATAAAAAAGAGAAAAAAATGAAATCTGCAGAAAAAATTAACATAGTGAAAACTGACAACATTATTATGTCAATGCAAATTCTGCTTTCCTTCTTCAATGAGTACCAGTTCCTCCATTCGCATATTTTTGGCTCTTGGTGAGTGGTCCATTCCCCACTACTCCTCGCAGAAAAACATGGCTCCGATCCAGGGTTTGCTTGGTTTTTTTCAGCCAAAGTTCATCTCTAATTATCAGAACCAGATGACGTGTTTAAACTAAAGCGCTTTCGCAAGATGTTTCTTGACTACACGAAAGAATTTAAGGTACAAAAGTTCTTGATATTTGAACCCTTTAATAACACTAAAAATTGCATGTCGGTGTACATAAAATTACTGGAACAGCAAGCAGTCCTATCCCCGAAGCCACTACTCCTCCTTTGAGTTGGAGTTTGATGGTGTTCATGTTTTAAAGCCTTTTCGTTAAGCTGGATCTGGTAAGCGACAGCCGACGAATGCATCGAATACTTCGAGCGAGCCTTCGAGTGACGCTGGATCGGGGTGATTAATGCCGTCTATTGATTGTTCATTGTGTGGACTGTTTCAGAGAGTACACGAAGGGATCGAAAGAGGGCTCGAATGAGTGAGTCGAACGACTGGTCGTCGTTGACGATGACGAAAAAATGGCACTTCTCTGTTGAGAATATGACAAAGAAATGCTTCTTTCTAGAAAAATCGCCGATGCTAAGGAATTTGCAAAGCAGGACGATGAAGAATTCGAGAATGATGGAGGAGCGATGGCGCACTCGAAAATTAGAAACCGAGATCTTCAGTATTCTTCAAAATACCTGACGTAACCATGGCATGTCGATTAAATTCAGGTGGAAACCAACACAAACCGGCGAGAAAGTAAAAGATCGCAAGAAATCGTCCGACAAGTATCTCATTACTTCCGAGACGGCATTTTAACGTTCTCTTCAGGCCTCCTGGAAGTACGTCCAAGGAACGCGAGGCATCTCCATATCTTAGAGCTAAAGACAAGCAGAGCCCTTATGAAGGGTGATTGTGTTGCTAACGCAATATACTGAGTTCATTTTCAGTCGTTCAATCGATCTCGATGAAGGAATTCGCAAACGTCGTAGGAGTGCTAACAGGAAGAAGAAAAACCTAGACAAGTAAAAAGGCGCGAGCTGCGCTGATGTACGGTGGCGTATGCAGGTCCGGAAAATCAGGCCGCTCGGGCAAGACTGAGAAGCGAAGCAGCAATCAGAGAGTAGGTGGAACAATCATGAGAACAATCTAAACAAAAAAAAAACCTATTTTCCTTTTGATCGACGATGTAGACCGTGGAGTATTTTCACATAGATAGTTGCCGTGTTATTTTCGTTGGATACTGGTGCAATTACAAATATCACTTTCATCTTAGCGTAAAGCCGCTTCTCGTGTAAAGGCTGATGACACAACAGAGGCGAGAAGTCCTGGTCGGAGAACGAGTCCCGCCAATACGAGTCCAGTGAAAGTTTGCACCTTAGATAAACATCGATATCAAAAGTCATTTTATTCAGACGGATGCCGAATCCCCAGTGCACGAGAATGCGCTAGTCACGAGCCACGAGCCAGCCAGTCGTGAACCAGTCAGTCGTGAGCCAGTCAGCCGTGAACCAGTCCGTCGTCTTACGGTGATGACAAAGATTTCGCTTCAATTTCAGATCGAATCGGAAAATGGTATTGCGCGCACTCCGGCTGCCAATGTTCAGCCTGACGACAAGAAGATTGAATGCCCTGAGATCGATGTGAGTTGCTCACTTATTCATACGTTACATGTTTTGATCGCTTAGACCACCTGCTCCGACTTCAAGACTGCAATCAAACTCATGGAGATTCTGAAGAGGAACAATATTTTGGAGAATGCTCTGTTCCCAGCTCAGGTTTAGATCACAAACTGATTGAAAATATAGTTTACTCACATTCAGAATGAGACCCTGCGAAGTTTCTTCGAAGGTGGGATGAAAGATCCTGATAGAAAGGTAATCTCGAGGCAGACAAATTTTCAGTTCACCTACAAATGTTTATTTTTGTAGATTATGGAACTTATCTCGAAAGCTATGGATTTCGTACTCGATGCTGTATTCTTCAAGGGAGAGGACATGGATTGTTTCATTGATAACGAACTGAAGACGTTCATCGTCGATCGATTCAAGGTAATTGTCATTCATGCCATCAGAAACACCTTCGCATTTTTTTTCCAGTCAAAACCCTTACTACTCGATGTGATCATTTCTCGTCCGGAATTCCTTCCTCAGTCGTGGGGCGGTCGTACTGTCGTACTGAGACAGACCGAGGCTACAGTACTTGTGCAGCCCGATGTGAGTTTCTGGTGGTTCGTTCAGCTCACATAGGCATGATTCAGAAGAAGGATAAGAAGTAGCGACAAGATGAAGAAATCCTCTCTGTCCTAAAACCATAATTACGTATTTCGATCAATAAAGAGATTGTGATCTTTTTTCATTAGAATTGTGCGTGGAAAAGTAATTTTCCGAAACATAGTGATTGTGTTCATTTATGGTCTAATAAGAAATGAACAGGACTCTTGTTAGCGATCGATATGGTGCTACGGCTGCATACATCGCCTTGTATCCGTCCCGTTGGCATAATGGCCAACGCAATTTGATAACATATGCAACATAAGAGAAATTTATCAGAAACGCCGTTTACCGTAAACGGTTTACGTTGCACCAACGGGATATTGGTGTCTCTAGATATCAACGCTGACCGGAGATGCGCTCCGTTTGAACTCGGAACTCCTACCTTGATATTTTTATAATTGATATTTAGTCTAATTTAGTCTAAAATTTGTCTAAATAATTTAGAATCTGGGTTGGATGCTTGCAATTAATATCAACATTGCTTCGCTCATTGTTCTTGTCACTGTCCTTTTTCAGATTCAGATTTTAACTTTCTCGGCTTAGTCCTTCCAAGGCTATATTGTTTGTGCTTACAGCGTCCTTTGCCTGATGAAATGAAGAAACGCAATGACGAATCGGAAGTGCTGCTTATTGATGAAGTGGAGGACGGTGAAAAACGCAAAGAGGCTGCTTTTGATGCTCGACCGCAGGTACGAAAATAAATTAATTTGTCATCTGATCTCACTCAATTTTCTATCTGGATTCTTTGAAAGCCAATATTCAACTATCATCTCACATTTGTACATGTGTATGTGCGTTGCATTCTAGGTTAATTGAATTGTTCCTTATTTCAGGTCTTCAACATCGTCAATTGCATCGTTGGCGTGAGCGTGTTGGCCATGCCATACTGCTTCCAGCAGGTCGGTATGTCTGCTTGTAAATGTCTAAAATATGTCTTACAGAAAATTTATCATGAAAGTTTCAGATAATTTTAAGTATTAAGTAAGAAATAATTTTAATGTACTTTATGACTAATCTGATTAATTATGTGCTCAATGGAATCTTCCGTTTCTTATCCCTTCAGAGCTCTCCGATTCGTATTAATTTTTTTCCCTCTTTTCTTACATGTGCTGAGAATTAATTTCATAAACAGTGCGGTATTTTGCTTGCGGTTACGATGATTGCGATCAGCTCTGTTATCACGAAGCTCACCTGCCACTTCCTCTTCCAGGCTTCTCTCTCGACGAACGTCAGGTAAGAGGGTTGGCTATTACGTGCTAAACATATGTATCTATATCAGAGTGCGTACATACGAGTCACTTGCTGCAGCTGCATATGGGCACATCGGAAGGCGAGCAATTGAGGTACGCAGATCTTTGAAATTTCGATTTCTCTAGCATAATTGACTATTTTCTACTTATTCTATCCGTTCAGATTCTTCTTCTCTTCTTCCTCATGTCATCGATCGTCGCATATACGGTAATCATTCTTCCATTTAGCGTTCTCGCTTTTTTCATAGATTTATGTATTAATGCGAATAAGTTTAAGGTTGTGATTGGAGATCTCGGGCCACATATCGTAGCGGACTATCTTGAATTAGCCGCCCCCACTGAGAGGCTTCGTGTGCTAGTAATGGTGAGTGGATTTAGAAATACGCACTTTTATAGACCCCCGGCCAGTAATGTTGCGATATTTCGCGCTTTCGTTTATGAATTCCAGCAAAACATAGAAATAATTTAGTGGGATTAAGATATAAATAATTCTTGGGATTCTGGGTTCAATCCGAGTGCGATTCCTGGTTATAACTGCATAGATTTCGTAGGAAGTGTACAAACAACTGTCGGACGCTGCTTTTTATTAAGAGACCCTCCATGAGAAAACATAACAACTGTGCAGAGGCCATATCCCCGTTATATTTTTCTTATAATGCGGGTGTCTCGAAGGAAGATCACAGGCACCATTAGGTCAGGCCATAGATTGCTTTTGGGTGAGATACGGATACCTCGTGTTTCTGGGGTCAACATTTAAAATTGCTCAGAACACCTTGTAAGATTCCGAATCGCCCAACTATGGAAACCGGCAAAGATATGGTCGAAAAACGATTTTTCGAGCTCCACGGAGGGGACACGTAGTGGAAAACCGCCGGTGAAATTATGATGCGCATGCAAATTTGTGTGCTCGGTCGAGGTTTTTCCGCCGTACTACAATACGGCTCACCTCCGGGCTATCACGGGAAAAAGTTCTATCCAAGCAGTTTTATTTAGTTAATTGAAGTCTGCTAACACGTCTATCTAGCTATTTATGTAGTTCCTGCTTCGTTGCATCATTCAAAACAAACCAATTGTATTTACGATGCGAATTCACGAAAAATAGCTCGACCTAAATAATTTCAAGTAGAATGGCACGTGCGCGGTTTTTGATAGCTTTATTTATTATTTTTTTGCGTTTTGTCACTAATTTGATGATCAGTTATCTAGAAGCTATCGAAATATAAACAAGAAAAATTGAATAAGCCAGAAACGTGAAAAAAACGGTCGCAAAGCGGTTACGCGTCGCGGTTTTTTGGTAAAAATGTTCACCGTCGCCTGTCCCCTCCGTGGCTCCAATGAGTGATTTATCCCCATTTAGAAAAAAATCAGTTGGTCATTGAAGTATCCGTTTTCGACATTACTATTCACTACAGGTCACAATAGGGTACTCTGAGCAATTCTAAATTATGACCCCGCAAACACGGGGTATGTCTTCCGGCCCTCCTTTCCGTTCTCTGATGGATGGTCTCTATATAATCAATGTATCAATGTATCAATGTATATATATAATCAATGTGTGGAAAATTATGATTATTCCTTAATTTCAGGTGGTCGTAATGGTTTTCGTCATAATTCCGCTCAGCACGATCAAAGATATCGAGGTAAAAAAATTTTGCATTTGTTTTCAAGTTGTGCACATTTGTTACTTCATGGGTTAGTAGTTTCATCGCATGTGTGTTTACAGGTATGTACTTTACTTCTAGTGATCTCCTAGCCGTTTAGTCTGCAAATCAATGTTGATGAATTGTTGAAAAACGTTTTGTTTTGAATATCCGTCACTCATATTGCCCTGTTCAGCTATTCTCCATCGTTTCATCCATTGCCGTTTTCTTCTATGGGATTTTCGTCCTCCATATAATTGTCGAGAGTTTAGAAAGTCTTCTGGAAGGCTCATGGAGTCAGCACGTTGTGTGGTGGAGACCCGAAGGATTTTTAGCATGGTAAGCAAAATTGAGTTATAAGCAGGGGCATTCATTAGCGCACAAGAAGTGATCAGATTGTTGTCACAATGTTTGGGCGGCTAAATTATTATCTTCAGTCTGCCTATCGTAACGATGGCATTGGCGTGCCAAACACAACTGTTCAGTGTAACCGAAGGTCTCATCAATCCAACGATTGATCAGGTAAATACTATGTTATACTGTTCGTGATGCTCGCTTTTGAGGTTCAGCATTTCTTGAAATTGTATAGATTTGTATCAATGACTGTTTTTAATTGTAATTGCAAACAATAGATCTTCGCAGGTGGATAGTGTGGTCTCTACAGCTGTCAATCTCTGCTCCGCCATGTATGCAGCGGTTGGGCTATTTGGGTATGGTGCCAATTATTGTGAATTTCCAGACGTGATAACCGATTCACCATATTCTCTGCTAATATGATGCCTTGCTTTTCAGATACGTTGCTTTTTACAATCGAAAGTTACATGGAGACGTTCTGGTCGAGCTAGCCCCCACATTCTTTACCCAAGTAAGCAGAATATGCATAAGAACGGGGATTGTTGACATAAAAATATTAGATACGCTAATTCATTAATTAGATTAAACTTAATCCGATATGTCACCTAATTCCTGGTTTTTGATCCAATCAGTATTATGTCAGATAGGGAAAACCCTTAGTATCTAATCTAAATGTACCAGATAGGTCTGGTCGGCAATACTTCAACTACACGAGAAATTCTCTCTGAAATTATAGTACTTCATGGATCCGAAACCAGGGATTTTGATGCGCTATTGCTCTTCAATTTTAATTTATTTTCCAGCTGCTCAAGTTAGCATTCATGCTGTCCATCGCAGTCTCCGTCCCTTTAATGTTGTTCCCAGCTAGACATGCTCTTTTCAATCTTTGCCTGAGACCGGTGAGAGCTAATTGTGGTGTCTTTACATTTTTTTCCTATTTGTTTTGCCATCGTACTTATCCCTAGGAACCGATGAATATGGAAAGATGTCTTTTTTCGGGTATTCTATATCAATGTAATTGCTGGAAAATGTTCCAGAATGGATGTGAGCTTCCGATGGCACGAATTCAGAGATCTACTTTCCATTGTCTCACCATAACCATTCTATTCCTAAATCTGGTTGTTGCGATTCTCATTCCTAATGGTAAGACACTATTACGATGTTGCTTGAAGTTTTTGGTATGACATCAAATTTTCCAGTCGAATTCATCCTTGGGCTAACGGGCTCGCTTATCGGATCGCTTATGACTATAATATTTCCCTCCCTTCTGTTCATCAAGGTTGCAAAATCTCACCATCAAGGCGTGGTCAATTTCGCTAAGGTATCGTTAGTGCATGATTTTTTGAAACGCCTGGATTTTTTTCCATGAAAAAATTAATATAATTTGTTTCCAATATTAACCGTCTCTACCGTCCTATAAAAATTACTTCAAAGCATCTTACTGTGGGAACGCGTCGGCGTTTTCTTTGTAGAGATCTCGCTTGCTCATGCTAGGTTCGGAACCGATATATGGAGGGGCGTTTAGCCAACCCTAATGTGTGCCAGTCTTGGTCAATAAATTAGAATACAGCACGACGATAGCTTAGACAATTTTTCTATGTCAGGTTTGTTTTGTTGCGGGATGCTTCGTATTAGTTGCCTGCACGTGGGTCACACTTACAAAAGAGCAGTGAGTTATCTTTGATAATCTGAACTTCGAAGCAAATATAAATCACCATGTAAGCTGATAAATATGACTATTGCTTAGAAAATCGGCGATGGCTGCTCATCCGGAGCCGAAAGAGAGGAATGACTCCCCTGAAGTGAAGGCACTGGAACACCTCGAACAGCTTGAAGAACGTGTGCTTGATGCAAATCTTAATCTATCGCAGGTATATTGTTCGTGTAAATTCGACATAGTTTTGGTCAGACCATGTTAATTTCTATGAAGATTCATGGAGTTCCTGCAATAGAGCTTTAAAGCTAGTTATGACTATTTTTAGAAACTCAGTGACATATCGGAACTGGCGGCACGAGGCAAGGATAGTGAAGCTAAATTGGTACTATTTTGCTTCTGTAATATATTCAAAAGATGAAGCTAAATTGTTTGTAATATTGGCAAGATGATCATAAAATTATTTCGTGTAGTGCTGTGACTCATATCTTGTATAATCTATGCATTGTCTGCTATGTACTGGCAATTGTACTCATTTATCGTTTCTTTGGTTCACCTTGAATACAAGGTGTATTTCTGCCCAATTAAGTAATATTTTTGCAGGTTATCGAAGAGATCAGACAACAGCAGGAAGAGCAGAGAGAGTTAATTCAAAAACAGGTATTAATGATCGGCTCTTTTACTGTTCACAAGGGAACCACGGGTGTTCACTCACAGTAACTAAAAACGGCGGAGGCAAAAATTGAATTTAAATCTCGCGCATTTTCCAAGAAATGGACAATATCGTATATAAAAATCAAAAAGCGCTCCCCTATTGCATTTTGACGCGTGCAGTAGCGTTGCGTGCGTGAGAGAGACCGCACGAATTCGAGAGAGCATTTCGTCGTCTGTGCTCTCTCGTGCCTAGCTCTCGCTCATTAGACAAACTACAAGGGGGCATGGCCGCCGCTCTCTGCGTTAGTTAGATGCGGGGAGGGAGCCGTTTTGAGCCCCGTGGGAACCACATAACTTTAATATGAAATTGGACTATGTGGCATATACCATTCGAAAGAGCATCAAAAGGAGGTCTGATTCACGTTTTCAAATCCTGCTATATCGACTTGTTTTGGGAGGTAAGCCATTTTTCCTTTAACACAGGGATCGGCCAAATTCTGCCTTTCCCATGACTCGAGCAGATAGCGCCTCTGTTGCTCTCTCACACACATGGCCGTGTGGTGAAGTGGTGCTCTACCTCTAGTTTCATTTTGGCGTCGGTTCGAACCCCGACCGCGACTATTTTCGTTTGCTCATTTTTAATGCTTGCTATGATAATGTTTGCTATGGTACGTTGAAAAAAAATGATTTGAGGTTTCTGGGTACATATCAAGTTCCCATTATAGCGAAAAAATACTATGCTAAATATTGGAAATTCACCTACAAAAATAATTGTAGATAACTATTAGTGCGAAATGTATCGTAAAACAATCGTGCAAGTTTATAAATGAATAAAATAGGCAAAAGAAAATAATCGCGGCCAGGGTTCGAACCGACGTCAAAATGAAACTAGAGGTACTACCACTTAACCACACGGCTATGTCTGTAACAGAGCAACAGAGGCGCTATCTGCTTGGGCCACGGGCAAGGCAAAATCTGGCCGATCCATGTGTTAAAGGAAAAGTGGCCTACCTCCCACCACAGGTCGCTATAGCAGGATTTGGAACTTTTGATACTTTTGATAGCAGGACTTTTGATGCTCTTTCGAATGGTATATGCCACATAGCCCAATTTCATATTAAAGTTATGCGGCTCCCTTGTCAGGTTTTTCGATTTTGTTTCAGTCTTATATCGTAATTGTTAGATCGGCTATTTAGGAACAAATAGTTGAGAAGCTAAATCAACATATCGAAGAGCACGAACGAGTGAGATCAGAGGAGAAGAGAAAGGAAAAGGAAATTGTGGTAAGTGAAAAAATGTGGTAAAAATGTAATCGCTCTTGTTTGTCAGGATTCAGACAATGTTGTCCCTGTGATGAGTGACACTCAGAAGAACACACCGAAGAAAGTTGAAGCTATGGAACTTGTACACAAAAAGGTAGAGCTAGATTCGGTCCAAATACATGAACCGAAAAGAGTTGTACTTGATTCTCAGAATTCCACAAATGATGAGGCACCGACGATACAACCATCTGTTTCCCCCTAAACAATCACGCATCAAAGTACTCTGTTCTATCGGTACAACTTTTTACATGCCCTGTGATATGCCATAACTTCTCCGGAGTTTTTATCAAATATATTTATCATTGAGGTTAAAATTTAACCGTTAAATACAATAATACTATTTCACTCAACATTCCCTCGATTTTCTTGAGTTGTAAAACTTTTTTGTTGTTGCAATTTAGACACATGATGTAGTTGTTCAATTTTAGGGGTACTCGTAAAACAAAATGTCGCTAATTTATTGTTCTTGATGTTATTTGCTTAGCAAATGTGAATTATGTGAAGTAATTACTCGAAATGGAGAAATCGCAATATAAAATATACATTTTTATTCACCTGATATTGAAAAAAAATATAAAATAAACAAAGCGCAATCGCAGATCCTCTTTATCTAAACACCGTAATAGCTTTCGATTGCTTTTACAATCTCGTCTTTCTTTTTGGCACCTCCCAAGGAAATTTCCTGATTAGACGCCGCACCTTTGAGCTGCGGAATTGTCCAAGAAGAGAGCTGTAAAACATTTTCATGAAATTGTGCTTCATACTAACAAGTACTTTCCCGGATTTGGCGGCGTCCTCCAGACTCGCTTCATCTGTATCTGCCTTTCTACCGCGCTTGACAGATGCAGAACTTTCACCCACTTGGGTCCCGCGTTTCGCTGAAATAGCACAAATCTTTCTGATATTACTATTTGTCCTATGAATTACTATTTGGAAACTCGTTTGCATAAAAACCAAGCTGACTTCCTGAATCTGAAGAAGTCAAATCTCAGAGGCGCAGGGTACAAAGTATGTAAACTTCCCTTCAAAACCAAAGATCGTGAGCGCAATTTTGCGAGCCGTATGAGTAATGTGGTCTATGATACTCTCAGAAAGGGAAGAATCCCGACAAAATATTCAGAGTTCATGAAACTGATGAGGAAGGAGGTTCGATGCTTACTCTCGCTCTACTTACACTACTCGCCCTGTTCTAGTGTTCTAGAGCCATATCAACAAATTCTTCACTAATTTAGATGTACATGAACTACATAACTACTAACACATGTTGAATCTCGGCAACGATCTCTGCTTATGACTAACCGGCTGTCTTCGTCGTGGCTCCAGACAGATCTCCAAATGCGTCCACGATGGTATCCAGGTGTGGCTGGACTCTTGTAAGAGTCTTCTCGTTGGAGAAGAACGGCTCTGCAGAATGGCTACACTAACACTGGTGGGCTTCAAAAACGTAAAAATAATTGCGAAGTGCCTCGATTGTTCGCACTGTAAAAATTGTCCTCTCTTCTCACAAGTTACACGTCACAATCAGTGCATGTTCAGCAATCACAAACATGCGTTTTCGTTGCCCTACGGGAACGAAAAATATATTGTGGTCTGATACTGGGAACCCCCAAATAAGGGAAGTATATAGTCCCCAAAAAGAGCTCCCAAAAAAAAGGAATATATAGTGGTCTGAAACTAGGAGCTCCCCAAAAAAAGGAATATATAGTGGTCTGAAACTAGGAGCTCCCCAAAAAAAGGAATATATTGTGGTCTGGAACTGGGAAACTCCCCGAAAATAGAAATATACTGTGCTATGAAGCTACTAGGAAGGCCCAAAAACGCAGGATTCTCCTCAAAAACCTCGGAAAACCCGTGAGCGGGACCCAAGAAAAAAAATATTCGGTGTTCTAATTGGGGGAAATATATAGTGCTCCAAACCTACGGCCCGGGGGTACCCAAAGGTATGATCACAAATAAAACTAACTAATAGTGTCCTCAACTTCCCGCGGCGCATCTCCGGTAGCATACTCGATCAGCATTGAATAAAATTTCTGCAGATCTGAATTTTAAAAAATATATTAATGAACGATTCCCCACTACAATATCATACAAAACTAACTGGGATTCTCGAAAGGCTCGAATTTGGCAGTAAGCTTTCTCACGAGGGCTCGCGTAGCGCGACGCTGTTCTTCTGATTCTGAGGAACAGTAATATTGAAAACAAACAACGACAGCAATATATAGCAAAAACAATAACAGTTGTACCAGAATGACCTAGACTAATATTTTTTGATCTGACCATCATCGTCGAATTTGGATGCTTTGTCAATCTCGCTGCCATCCACACAATCATCCGCCAGGGGAAGCTGGATTACGTGGAAACCGTCACATGACGAATCCGAGTTCTGAATTGAAATTGATTATGATCATGAGGTACTGCATACGATAGTAATATTGCTTATGATATGTTCACATACTCTTGACGGAACAAGCGTGACCAGTCGTGGACGTGTGTGAGTAGCCACGTTCAAGTAGCAGACGATCATCTGATGGAATATACAAATTACGCATATCTTTGAGAAAAAATAGATACTGAGAAGAAAAACTCGGCGATTCTCGACACAAAGGAACTACAATGATTATTTTTCATTCTGAAGTTTAATTTCTGCAATTGAACATGACAGCAACTTAAAACGTGATCCGCGTAAGAACGTCGGGATTTAGATGGCAAGTGGCACAGGAGCTAAAAATCGTCTCCAGGGGTTCATACTTGGTGGTTAGAGTCCCTAGGGGTGGGATACACTTCAGCCGGAGAATCGGACCCAAAAGTTGATCTTTGATCTTTGAGATCGATTTTTTTCTCTTTGCCTTTGACCTCACATGTGCTATACCATTCGATAGAGCATCAAAAGTTATGTATTCTGGCAAATTTTCAAAAGGTTTGAACTTCAACTTTTCGAGAAATTTGAAAAATAGTGAAAAATCGGCTCTCACAATTTTTTCAAAAAAATATTGCACCATGATGCAAACGATTCGCGGGTCTGGAAAGTTGACACAGTATGAAAAAGGCACGGAGAATTTAATAAAAATTATCCCGATTCAATACAACATATCTGGGGCCCTTATGTGAAAAAAATGAGGTTGGAGGTCATGTCGGAATCAACCCTAAGTATCATGTCTATGGTAGCCACAGATTCTCATCTTTGATATTTTTCACAATTATGTCACTTTATCATACATTTTTCCCCGACTCATTTTCACATAAGGGTCCCCCCTTATGTGAAAAATGGAGTTGACAGTTTTGACCGCATATCAAGTGAAAAGTTGGCAGAATATAGTCAATTCACTCTCTAAATGGATAAAAAGAGAAAACATGATGAAAAAACATCATTTGGGGCGAAAAAAAATCTGGCAAAAGATTGATGTGGGCAGGCGGATTCGAACCAACGCCCAAAAATGTTTGCTAGTTTTTTGACAAAAGATGAGGGGAAGGTATGTTGTATTGAATCGGGATAATTTTTATTAAATTCTCCGTACCTTTTTACATACTGTGTCAACTTTCTAGACCCGCGAATAGATTGGATCATGGTGCAATGTTTTTTTTTGAAAAAAATGTGAGAGCCGATTTTTCACGATTTTTCAAATTTCTCGAAAAGTTGAAGTTCAAACCTTTTGAAAAATTGCCAGAATACATAACTTTTGATGCTCTATCGAATGGTATAGCACATGTGAGGTCAAAGTCAAAGAGAAAAAAGTCGATCTCAAAGATCAAAGATCAACTTTTGGCTGAAGTGTATCCCACCCCTAGGGACTCTAACCACCAAGTACGAACCCCTGGGGACGATTTTCGGCTACTGTGCCACCCCCTCGTACGTTCTTACAGAGACCGCGTTTTAATGCAAACGATTCCTGGTGCAATATCGTATGAAAAAGTGATTGACTTGACAATATCTAAAAGTTTCTGAGATTTCTGTTTGGATCTCCATATCGTCCATACCATATTGGAAGAGGATATTTGGTTGTAACAAAAGTAGTACCTAAGTTTATTACGGTTGTGTCATTAAAGAAAACGATTCACTGACGATGTCCTTGCGAGAAACAATAAAACAAATGACTTTAGAGCATTCTGGTTGTAAAACCGTTAGACGCCAAACGACCGATTCCTTAATCTTGCCGAACAAAGCAGTAAAATTGCAAGGATTGCTGGTTCAGATCAAGGGTGTGAAAAATTTTACCTACGTTTCACGAAAAGTTTTTCACGCACAGCCTTGGTTCAGATAGGCACAAATATATCAAGGTCTCAACTTGCTTACAAGGGAACCGCACAACCTTAATATGAAATTGGATCTGGTGGTACATACCATTCGAAAGAGCACCAAAAGTAGGTCCGGATTCAGTTTTCAAAACCTGCTAAACCCCCGCCAGTTGGGAGATAGAGCACTTTTGCTTCAACACATGGATTTCCCTCAACCGCTCCTCGGACTCTTACTCACTCTGCTGCTCTCTCCCACATATGGGCTCGTGGTGTAGTGGTGATGCAATCTGGCTGCAAATATTTTGCCATTGGTTCGAATCCCCCCTTGTGCAAACTTCGTTTGCTACTTTATTTTGTTATTCTTTTATGTTTGGCATTCCTATCTTGCATATTTTAGGCAACTAGAGACCAGATTCTATGGGGTCATCTAGGCAACATTTCGAAATATTTTTTCGGAGTTTCATTGGATGGTATCAAAACTAGAACTTGATAGGCAACGCAAAAATAAATTGCTGACACAATAAAGTGGTGAGAATTAAAAAATAAAGTAGCAAAAGAAGTTTGGACAAGAGGGGATTCGAACCAATGGCAAAATATTTGCAGCCAGATTGCATCACCACCACACCACGAGCCCATGTGTGGGAGAGAGCAGCAGAGTGAATAAGAGTCCGAGGAGCGGTTGAGGGAAATCCCTGTGTTGATGCAAAAGTGCTCTATCTCCCTTAGAAAGAAACATGATGCTGACAATTTCGAGAAGTACGATGAGATGTTCAAAATGTGAAAAATGCTGTTCGTGGACTGCGATTAGCTCGTATCAAAATAATATCATGAGTTCATCGTCGCAACTACTTTAGTTGTCAACACTATTGCAAATCCTAGGGCCTTCGACGCGAACTCAAAGTAAGGAAAATGTTATTAGTTCCGATTCAGTCTTATTTTATTTGAGGCTTGGGGAAGATACTGGGACAGCCGTTGCTGGCTATTCTTTAGGTTCCAGTATCTACAATTGATCACGCTATGCCTTGCATAAAATGCGTCGGATTTGGCCCTATCACTGCTCTGATAGTGAAGAAAGTTATGAACCACGAAAATTACGATGCTCTTCTCTAGTTCGTTCATTTTGAATTGTCATTGTGTCCTTTCTTATAATCGGAAAGGCCCATTCAAATGAATAATAGATAGAGCATCATAGCCCTTAGTAATTAGCGAAAGCATGAGGTGGTTGGCCTAAAATGGAAAGTGTGAGAAGGTTGAACATTCGACGTGAAAGCTCAATTATACCGAAAAGTATCAATACCGAAAAAAAATTTAATATCACTGACCTGCTTTCGCTCTGAGCATTTTTCCAGTAGAGCCCGGAACAATTTTCGCGAGCCCTCGGTCGTCTGCAATTGCAGTTCACCAACTCATCCCATCCTACTTGATTTTGGAACGAAGTCAGACTGAGATTAATTCAATACTTTTCTAAGCGCTAACAGATGAAGCAAATGTTGTTGAGATATAGCTACAACGCTCTGTGATACAACCTATGGCAAATTCGATGCGAAAGTGTCAATATTTCCAAGAATCGATACCTTCTCGTTTGGGTAGATGAACTTAGGTGCTTCTACGTGACGATCCACCCTCAGACTCGATATTGGTTTAAATCCGAGCAACACTAGCCCTGTCAATATTCGAATCAATAACTTACTTACCCGAAGTATTCAAAATATATACTTGCGAATTAATATATTGCCTACCTTTCCTGAATCTCTTCAGCTTGGCCAATTCTTCCTGCGTAAAGATGATCTTATCTCCGCCCAACTCGATAGCCTGTTTCAACTCAGATCTAGCCCTGTCGGCATCGCCCACTACGAACGGCTTCACTCCTGCGCAAACATCTTTCATCATCGGAGACATTAGAAAACTACGGGGCATCACTATGGCTAGCAGCAAAACCCGTCCGAGATGGCGATCAACTCCATCCGACTTTTCGGACGTATACCTTGGAGTGATTCAGTAGCCCACTCGGTTTCATTTAAGAGACCGTCTCCGTAAAAAATCAGCATGCCCCGGACATCCTTCCAGGATATTCGTTTCAGGTCCCCATACTAACATTACAGGAAGGTGTTGGGCCCTTGTTCACGAAACCGGCCAATTTGGCCTTTCGTACTCCTAACGCGGCGCGCCAGGTACGCGCGAAATTCAAAAACTCAATTTTCATATCTTCTCAACCGAGCAAGCTAGACTCAAAATTCCTTTTGCATTGTGTTAGTGAGCTCAAATGGGCAAACATGCGACAGAGAAATTTGATTACGGTTGATTATAAAGTCTATTTCACCTATTCGAAATCGACATTTTCACGAATTTCGCCCGCTTTTCGAGAGGGGGGAGAGGTCTCACATAGCACACAGTGTGCCTCCACTGTGTATGAACATGTTCCACCACATTTGGAAGAAATCGGTTTTACAAGGACCAGGAAGTTTGCAACTCGAAGTTGGTATACTGCGTTATCCGAAAAACGGAAAATTAGCTTTGACCTTAACTGTACTTCTATCAGAATTGCTGGCACCTATAGAGACTAACTTCGAAGTTTTAGAGAGATTGAAACACTTTGGATATTTTTCATGAGGCGACTTTGGATTCTAGGACCATGACCCGGGGTTCATGGCTGCACTCTGCACCCCTCAACCATGAACCCCGCGTCATGGTCCAAATCGAGTTGGAGGGGATCCTGAGGTTACATACCTCATTCGATACTACATCATCACACACACTACTGTAGCCCGGTATACCGTACACTAATCAATCACGAACTGACTTTCATTCAAAAATGTGTTTCATTGTTTATTCAGCGGGTTTTCGCAAGAAAAATTTCGCGGAAAATTATGGAAACAATTTTAAATATTCGACTAGATCACAGGCTAGCACTTAAAAATGAAGGAAGCCAACTCAATGTCGATCTGATTCCACAGAGCAGAGCAATCAACGTGAAAACGGATTTTTGAATGGAATTCACCTCGCGATTGAACAGAGCACGGTATACCGGGCGAGAGTAGTATGTGTGGTACTGTAGTATGTGATGAGGTATGTTACTTTAGGATCCCCACCAACTAGATTTTGGACCATGACCCGGGGTTCATGGATGCGAGGTCCAGAGTGCACCCATGACCCCCGGGTCATGGTCCTCGACGACAAAATTGCCTCCGGAAAAAAACTCAAAGTACTTCAATCTTCCCAAAACTTTGAACTTAACACTTATAGGTGCCACCACTTCTCGTAGGGGTATGGTTAATGTCAGAGCTATCTTTTCCGTTTTTAGGACAATGCAGTATACCAACTTCAAGTAGCAAAAGTCCAGGTCCTTGTAAAACCGATTTCTTCCAAATGTGGTGGAACATGTTCATACACAGTGGAGGCACACTGTGCGCTATGTGAGACCTCTCCCCCCTCTCGAAAAGCGGGCGAAATTCGTGAAAATGTCGATTTCGAATAGGTGAAATAGACTTTAGATTCAACCGTAATCAAATTTCTCTGTCGCATGTTTGCCCATTTGAGCTCACTAACACAATGCAAAAGGAATTTTGAGTCTAGCTTGCTCGGTTGAGAAGATATGAAAATTGAGTTTTTGAATTTCGCGCGTACCTTGCGCGCCGCGTTAGGAGTACGAAAAGCCAAATTAGCCGGTTTCATGAACAAGGGCCCAACACCTTACTGTGATGTTAGTATGGGGACCTGAAACGAATATCCTGGAAGGATGTCCGGAAAAGTGGCGAAATGGTAAATTTTTACGGAGACAGTCTCTTAACATGATCGCAGCCCTGCCCGTAGCCAAAGGCTGACAGCAACGCCTGCCCGCGCATGAGGGCAAGAATAATTCAGGCGATATAGGAACATATTGGTAAGACATGATAAAAAGACCTTACCGAGGAAATCATGCTTTAAGAGAATTATATTCAATATTTCCTGTTTCTCGTATTCTTAGGTACGCAATCAAACGAACCACTCATTGCCGGCTTATCTTCCTTCTCTGTGAACTCATCGTCATCGATAGTGGATCCCACGTGTACTTAAAATCGATAAATATGAGCGAAAAATTTCTTTTTTTTTCCCTCTTGCAACTCATTTACACTAGCATACTGGAACACACACACACACATACGCACCTCCCATATCCTTTTCTGCAACTGGAACTTTAGGTTTGTAAAAAGTACGCGACTGCACAGACTGAAACTGGATCCATCACATCTGCCAAGGATAGAATGAAATGTGAAAGAAAAGGTTAGTGCATTAAGCACATAAAAAATAGTAGGGCAGACGGCAAACCAATACAACCAATAAAAAGATAGGGTCACCTTTTCAGTTTCTGCATCAACCCACTTGGCCGTGGGCCGTTTCGTCTCGGCAGCAAGAGTGAACCTGAAAGCAGGGCAGCATACGCTTACGCTTTCGGAAGTGTATTCCAATATTAAACGGAAGGTTTCAAAAAAAGAACAATCCGATAATCCCCTACTGGATGAGATCCTAATGAAAAGCGAGTATCGTTGTTATGAACTAAACGGAGTATGCGAATGGTTCTCATTCAGTAGGGTGCGTCCGACATAACTATCGAACGATTGCAAATTTGCGCTCACATGCCAACATCGAGTAGAACGCCAGGTGCGATTTCGAAAGGAAGAATGGAGTAAGCACGAGGAGCAAACGCTTTCTGATATACTCTGCAATTATACGTATTCCGGCCTAAACCTATAATAATAATAATGGAGTAGAAAAAAGGAGGAAACAGAAATTAACAACAACAACAAACAGAAACTTTCACATTTATTATGATAAAAGATGGATCTAATTTGTAAACTTACATAGTTTCCAATTCCTCGAAAGAGTCTAGCGAGAAATTAGGATCCAACAGTTTCTGCAAATAATTCAGAGTTTATATTAGAGTCGTATTTTGAAGTATGGTATGTAAGAAAAAAAACAGCGCGAGTATTCTGGACACGTTACCACGAGCAATTCATTGAACTTTGAAAACTAGATAAAAAAACTAGATAGTTCAATGTTTTTCAAGTGTTTGACCACTACCTTCAGCGATCTTCAATACTATAATCACAGCATATTTAAGCTCACCAGAGAGTCCATTTCTTTTTCAGTAGACTGCATCCCAATGTAAAGGCACGTAAACTCCCCATTGTCGATATCCCGTAGGTCAGCGATATTTTTGAGTGCAGAATTCTAAAAATCTTTTGTAGAAAACAAATAAAAACTCGGGGGAAATAAATTCTCGAAAAAATTGTACGCTCTTCATTCTGACCATATCTCTTCAAAACTTGCGGAACGTATAACCGAATGACCTTTTCAATGCAAAAGATTCAGTATTTAGGTCATCAAAATCGCAGGTCCAAATTTTCTTAAAACCTCTCACTGACCATGGCAGCTCTGCCCGTAACTCCTTCTCCACATGGTCGAGCGTTAGCTGTTATGAAATAAACCGACAGCTGTCGACTCGAGCGGGCCTTTCTGCCGAAATGCGATATATATATTTATATATAAATGAACGCATCATTTACCATTAATGATGTAATTACCGTTTAGAAGGAAAATTCACAAACTATTTTTCATGAAAGCTTTCTTTCAAAACAAATCTCACTTCTTTGCCACTTTTCTAACATAGTACACGATTTGCGCAAGATCAGCAGTTGCGTGGCCTCCAAACTTGTCGTCAAACGTTGCCGAAACGTCCTCTGAAGAAGGCTTATGATAAGAGAATGATCGAGGCGAGAAAACGTCGTACAAGAAGAATATTACAATGAATAAAAACAAACAAAAATCGTACCTGAATTTGCCAGCGCTCTTATCGTCACCGCAGCTTCACCAGATACGAAATCGAGCGGGAGAACCAGGAAACAGAATAAATTATTTGTTTAATATTAGACTGTACATTGTGACATGCACAATACATGTTGAGCGTGCCATTGATTGAATACAGATATTGCTTTTACCAAAGAAGGTTTCTTTCTGGACATGTTTCGGAAACGTGTTTTAGGGAATGCGGGAGTGCGAAATCTCAAAATACGAGCCAAGAACGACTAAGAATATGACAATTGATGATCGCAGTAACATCTTCGAAACAGAGAAAGAGAAAGAGAAAGAAAACCTCGTGAAAGTGCTGGACGAGCCCCGATTCAGGATGTGAAGAAACCGAAAATGCAGGCATATATATTATCGAAAATGCACAAACTCACCGTATTCGCGACGATCACGCTAACCATATGGTGCAAACCGCCGGAAGAGCTGCAGCCTACTTTGAGCAGCTGCTCGGAAATCGCCTGCAATACTTTGCTTACTTAATTTAAATTTACTTTCCCCTGTTTAGCCTGGCCGTGGACCAATCTGGCCGGGGATCTATAGAAGTGCCAAGGAATTTAAGATTCTTCTCCGATACTGTTTGAACATTTGAATGAATATCAGTTCCCCGTGGAATAATTGACTTTGACACTACATTAATTTTTTGGCTTGTAATAATAGCTATGTGTGTATATCGACACACTTGAATCAACACTAAATACTATTAAACCTTGGTCGCCCTGGTGAAAGGGGCTTCTTCTCTGTCGTCATGTGTCTCCAGCATTGCATTCCCACCATCGATGATGTAGAACGAGAGCGGAAAATAAACAATTGAACACACTGTTACATCAATCATCCGAACTAGGATACTTCATCATGGATTACCTTCTTGTTACTTTCAAAGACCCTGCCTCCTCCGTCAATTCCTTCATCAAATTCATCAAACATCGGCTGACCTTCTTCATCGAAATCCATTGCTTTTCAGTACCTACAATTTAAAAAAATGAAATTACTCACTACCACTGATGCGCTTCGAAAGGCGGCGGAAAACCAATTAAGCGTGCCCACCTATCCATCACCTAGCGATCCTACAATTTCTTATTACTCGTATCAAGAATAAATATATAAAAGACTCATTAGTCAAAAAAATCTCGAACGAAATCAAGATTCGGGAAGCAACAAGAGAGGAACAAGGGAATAGAGGAGGAGAATAAGTAATTGTCAAGAATATCAGGATCATGAAAGTGTCAGACAAACTAAATAAAGCGGACTTATATCAAGCGAGTGGTCGAGAAGAACCGCGTTTAGACGTGTTTCCACTCGCTTCTCTCTCGTTTCTGCTCTCTAACAACACACAAAACAGACCCACACCCCTCCCCCCATTTAGTTCATGCACGAACGCTATGATTTCAACAGCGTGCTGACGAAGAGCAAGAATATTTTTAGGTCATAATCGCTGACAGCACCAACCTACACGCATAGTGATAGGACCGGCCGTTTAACCTGATGTTTGATGCTCTGGTGTTCACCCCAGCTTGGAACCGAGATAAATAGCGTTTTCAACGTGGAATCAAGGAAACAGTATTTTCGATGTGACCGGTCACTCATGCGGGACCGGCGAGCACAGTATTACCCGCGGGGCTTGGTTGTAAGCACTTTTCAACTTGCCATGCAGATTGGAGGAAATTGGGAGTTTACTTGATTCTAAGTTGGGAGAGGAGTATGAGAGGAGTATGTGCAAATCACGAGAGGAGTATGTGCAAATCCGACATCAAGAACTTTTTTCCACGACGTTTATGAAAAAACTGATTCACCAGGTCAGTTTTGCTCATTTCTGAAACCGATAGCGACATCTAAACATGGATGCATAACTCACGTTTCCCACTTTAGATAGTTACTGGGTATCACACTAACCTTGGCGCGGTTATAGCCTTTTTTTATCTGATCGAGACGATGATTTTGAATAAAAAATTATCAAAAAAAGTTAAGTTTCAAGCGAGATATGGCCGTCTCCAATTCGTCCCCAACTTTGACAATTTCTTCACCACATATTTAAACACGCGGTTTGTTTTGATCGACTCGTTCTGACCTACTCTATCGATATATAACCGCGCCATTTCAAAAAATATAATTTATACCTAAAAACAACGAAAATGAAGTATGATTTCACACTCTCGTCGTCAGCCGCTCTCTCGCTTTCGCACACTATCTCACTTTTCTCTGACGCTAACGCACTCGACTCGCTCGCCTCAAAAATTAAAATTAATTTTTTTTTCCGAGGGTACAGGGGTTTTCCGGGGTCAAATTTCGCGGGTACACCCCAATATTGGTGAGGTCGCTCATCACTGTTATGAAAACTCCTGAATTTGGAAATGACGAATGATAAACAAATATTCGGCTTCAAACAGATATTCACCAACAGTTATAAAAATCACACATCTCAAAACATTTATTTGCCTGATCCTTTGCCTTTGTTTAAATCTTATGTGAACAAAGATCTCTAGATGAGCCAGCTCGTGTTTAAAAGATTGGATTTGGATTTTAACACATTTATCAAGAGTAGGCTCTGATGTGCATGGCAGGCCACTTCTGGCTTCTTGCTTGTCTCAAGAAAGTGGGCCCGATTGTTCGCATGAAGAGATCTTTCCATCTTGCTTGAGGCCTTCCACGTTTCCGCTTAGGCCCTCGCGGGGTCCATTCGATCACAGATCTGCTCCACTTCAAA
>LS499700.1:19421-56424 GCA_900490845.1 Pristionchus japonicus
TGACGAATGCAGAATTTTGTGCTCTACAACATACAGCTAAAACGGAGATGCGCTTTTTCGATATTGATTTTGTACAAATTAAAAACTATTTTTTCAAAAGTGAAAAACCACTTTGCGATCGAAATTTCGAATCGACCAAAAGTGCGTTTTGAAGCCCTAGGTGGGTACATAATATAACCACACTAACTTTGGACCCAGGACCCGCCGTTTTTTTATTACGAATTTTTCTTTTTTAAAGTTTGAAGCCCCGCCCCTTTTCGGGTTTTTGATCTTTGATCGTATAAAGTCCCAAACGATGATTAGGACCCATGGGGGTACCCCCACAGCAGTTTTGGTCGGGATCTGAGATGGCCATGTCCAGCGGTAACGGTCCAACCCTCGAATCTTACTGAGCTGGTCTCTTAATGGCCTTTGATTACCGTCTAAAGAAGTCCTGCAGTCGTGGTTCCAAAAGAAATCAGAAAGCCACAATTGAAAGGCATCGTGCAACGTCCGGGAGTGGTGGATTTTTATCACACCGGTCCTTTAGCTTACTAAACTTGCAACAGTTTGGATGTGCGACCAGCGTACTCCCCACTAGATGCCGCAACGATCACGGAAACAAACTACGATGCATTAGAAAGTCTTCGCGCATTGTCCGGGAATCGTGTACTTTTTGGAAGTCTCACCAAGCTTTAGCTGATCGAACAACCCTGCTGGTGGGCCCCACCTAGTCGTCTAGTCACCATTCGACAACGAATTCTCTTGAGTTGGATGCAGGGTTGCACCATTGCAACTTTACTTATAAAATTGGATACCTGGCAACGGTCGCAATGTGCGGCACGGCGTATTCGAAGCGCGTTTTCGCCATCGACTATAGTCAGCCCCAAAGGGCATGGAAACCAGAATATAAATGTCCGGGAGTGGTGGACTTTTGCAAACTACTCTCTCTTGTTTGTTATCTAAACGAGTACCTGGCAACGGTCGAAATATGCGGCACGGTGTGCTTGGCGCGTTTTAGCCATCCATCCCATTATGCCATTATCCCAAAGGATGCTGGTCCGGCGAAATCAACTAGTGTCAGCTAACTTACTAACCTGGCAACGGTCGCAATGTGCGGCACGGCGTACTCGAAGCGTGTCACGAGGATGATGGTGAGCGTCTGGAATTTGATCTTTGATCTTTCAAAATTTGATCTTTGATCTTTCCTAATTTGATCTTTGATCTTTCCTAACTTGACCTTTGATATTCCTAACTTGATGTTTGATCTTTCCCAATTTGATGTTTGATCTTTCCTAGTTTACACGCTATCGAAGCAGCGTGCGAGTGCACGCAAGAGGAAGCGTTAGTATAGTTGTTCGTCTGATCTCGATACAGTTTGCGATCGGGAGCTACAGTACTCTAACCGTACCTTAGCTTTTGCGATCAGTTCCCGATCTGCATCCCACCGTAACCCTACCGTACCTTGGCGGTTCGATCCGCTGACAGGATCGCCTGTCTGAGCAGGCGCTTGAAGCCGACCGGATTGGCGGGCGCGTTGCCGCGATATTTCACGGCGGGAACGGAGAGGACCTGAATGGATTATTGATTTATTCGGAGTCGACTGTATCCTTGCTACAGTACCCTACCGTACCCTACTGTACCCTACGGTACCCTACCGTACCCTACCCTCCTTGCTAGGGTTGGCTTGCCAAGCAAGATTGCAAGAATCTTGTAATGTATAACTCAATTATCTCTTCTTGCCAAGAACAGCGATTGTTTTTCAAGATTCTTGGTTCTTGAATTGTTCTTGAAATTGAGTCATTTTCCATCACTTCCCCCTAGAGTATCGACCGATTGCGACCTGCGCGCGTGCGAAATGAGATGAGAAATGATCCAAGAATCTTGAATCTCGAAATGATCTTGCAATCTTGAATTGATCTTGAAATTATTGACTTGTTATTCAAGATCATTCCAAGAAATGTGAATCTTGAAAAGCTGTTTGAATCTTGACAAGCCAACCCTACTCCTTGCTACCGCACCCTGAGTACCCTACCCTCATTGCTACCATACCCTACCGTACCATACACTCATCGCTACCGTACCCTGAGTACCGTACTCTCCTTGCTACCGTACCCTACCCTCCTTGCTACCGTACCCTACCATACCCAGAGTACCTTACCTGAACCTGATTCAGGTGAACAGTCTTAGATACCGTATCTTACCCTGGCAACAGCACTAGAGAACCCTACCGTACCCTACCCAACTTGCTTCCGTACCCTACCGAACCCTGAGTACCGTACCCTGAGTACCGTACCTGAACCTGATTCAGGTGAACGGGCATCACGCCGCCGCTTTCTCCTATCTTGTGCAGACCCTGATGCATCGTGGCCATGGGCACCATGTTGCCGATGCGCATGGGGAGGGCGGCCCAGAGCGAAGCCTGAAACAGGAAGGGTTACGGTAGCCTTGCTTCGAGTATCATGAACTGATCGATCTACCGTACCCTGACTACCGTACCCTACCGAACCCTGACTACCCTGCCGTACATCAACCATCGACTCCACCGGTCCGGCGAGCATCACCGCTTCATCGCTCTCCAAGGGAAGTTTGTCGATTCCCTACCATATCACATGCTACCGTACCCTGACTACCGTACCCTACCGTTCCCTACCGTGCCCTGACTACCGTACCCTACCGTACCCTGACTACCGTACCCTACCGTACATCATCCATCGACTCCACCGGTCCCGCGAGGATCACCGCTTCGTCGGCCTCCATGGGACGGGCGGCGATGCCGCGATGCATCGTGAATTTGTACAGTTCAGCCATTCTGGAAAAGATACTGTATGCTGACTACCGTAGCCCGGCATACGGTCTCCTGACTACCGTACCCCGGAATACCGTATCTTGACTACCGTACCACGGCATACTGTATGCTGACTACCGTACCCCCGAACACCGTATCCTGACTAACGTAACTTATCATACTTTATCCTGACTACCGTAGCCCGGCATACCGTATCCTGGCTACCGTACCCCGGCACACCGTATCCTGGCTACCGTACCCCGGAATACCGTATCTTGACTACCGTACCACGGCATACTGTATGCTGACTACCGTACCCCCGAACACCGTATCCTGACTACCGTACCCCGGAATACCGGATCCTGGCTACCGTACCCGGCATTCTGTATCCTGGCTACCGTACTCGTCATACCGTATCTTGACTCCGTACAACCGAATACCGTATCCTGGCTGCCGGTTATCAGTTCGATTTGTCAGATTAGTGGTGAAAACAGGGCGAAACTTGTGGAGATAAGTGCGGCCGAGAAGCGAGCGATGTTGTTTACTCGAGGGTGATTAGGTGTGTGAAAAGAAGTGAGACTGTGGTTCACGATAACGGAAAACCGTAAACCGTACCCTGACTACAGTACTCTAAGTACCCGCAATACAGCACCCTCACTAACGTGTTGACTACAGTATCAAGAGCCATTCACTCAAGGAAAGAAAAGGAAAGAAGTGATCGATAAACCAGCGTACCTGCTCAGTCTTTCCTTCCTCGAGAGACGAGAGCCGACCGCACGCGACGGGGGAGAAGGGGGTGAGTGAGGGAGGAAGGAGGAAGAATGAGGGAATGAGGAGTGAGTGAGTCTGTGATTGATCGATTTGCATTGATCATTGGATAATGAGAATTATTCGACGTGACTTTTGTGAAATTCAATAGTTGTGAATTCTTTGTCGTTTTGATTTCTTAGCCTTTGCGATAGTTCACGAACGGAAAAGTGCTTTCTGTAGAGTAGGTGAAAAGTGAAAAGTGTTTCCCTTCTGTTTGATCAATAGTACAACGTCATTCCATGCTCTTTAGTGGTGAAGCTGTGAAGGCTCCTCTACCCTTTCTTTGATGTCAATTTGATCTTTCTGCATTTTTGGAAGGCAGTACACACCTCACGGTTACGAGGGTCCATGAAAAGACCGCGACGCGTGACTGCGAAATCTTGCGAAATCGCCCTTACCCGTCGCGTCTAGAGTGCGCGCTGTTTACTTATGACCTTGCATCGCCGTTGCGAAACAAGGCCGATCGATACCGTATCACTAGATTTGAACGGTAAAACGCCCGGGAAAGGCCCACGCGTCGCGGCAAAAAATGGGCCGGCAGCCTCTTTCGTAACCTGCCGTGACCTAGCATCTTTTCCGGTCTTACAAGAAAGTCCAGAAGAAAATCGTATTAAAACGAAAGCCTACTGCCACACTGCAGATATACGAATAGATCAAATAGGCAGAAAAGGTATAGAGCCGGAACGTCTTGGATATCTGGCCAAGAACAACCGGTCGCATTGGCAAAACGGATCGGGAAATGAGAATGGTAGGGATAGAATACTCTGTGAGCGAAGGCTGGACCAGATATCCAAGAAGTGCCATACAGCCTTCACCGCTTCAGCACTACAGAGCATGGAATGGCGTTGTACTATTGATCAAACATAGGAATGAGATGTAATGGTTGAAGCAGTTTTCCGTTCGTGAACTATCGCAAAGGCTAAGAAAAGCTTAAAATCAGAAGACAAAGAACTCACACAACTAATGAATTTCACAAAAGTCACGTCAACTTATTTTCATTATCGAAAGTTCAATGCAAATCGGTCAATCACAGACTCATTCCTTCCTCATTCCTTCATTCCCTCTTTCCTGCCTCACTTACCCCCTTCTCCCCCGTCGCGTGCGGTCGACTTGCGCTCTCGAGGAAGGAAAGGCTAAGCAGGTTCGCTGTTTTATCGATCTTTCCTTTCTCCAGTGCAACGTTTCTTCCCAAAAGCATCATCGTGCGCCATCCGGGTTCCTGAAACAGTCCTTGTGAACCGCAGCTTCGCACCCTATCACCCTCGAGTAAACAACATCACTCGTTTCTCCATTTCTTCCCTTGGGGCCCCTTGTCAAAAGCATCTTAGTATGCCAGACTGGTTCCTCAAACTGTAGTCAAAACTTTAGTGAGGGTGCTTTATGGCTGGTACTTAGACTGCTGTAGGTTTACGGTTAACGGTATTCCGGGGTGCGGTGTATCGCGAACCATAGGCTCATTGCCCTTCGTACCTTATCACCCTCGAGTAAACAACATCACTCGTTTCTCGGCCGCACTTATCTCCACACGTTTCGCCCTGTTTTGATCTTTTTCATTGATCTGACTAGTCAAAGTGATAGCCGGTATTCAGGATACGGTATTCCGGGGGTACGGTAATTAAGAAACGCCATGCCGGAGCATGGTAGTCAGGATACGGTATGCCGGAGTACGGTGGTCAGGATACGGTATTTTCAGAATGACGCAACCGTACACATTCACGATGCTTCGCGGCATCGCCGCCCATCTCATGCAGAGAACTGAAGCGGTGATACTCGCCCAACCGATCGAGTCGATGCTGGCAATAGACAGGGTACTGTAGGGCAAAGGTTACGGTAGTCAGGGTACGGTAGGGCAAGGTAGATACGGTACTGTAGGGTACTGTAGAAGGTTACGGCAGGACCAGGGTTGGGATTTTACGTTTACGGATTTTACGGATTTTACGGTTTTACGGCACTAAACCGTAAAATAATTTTTTTACGGATTCCGTAAAAAAATTAATCCGTAAAATCCAATGAAAAATTTGAAGGTTTGGGCATTCAAAACGTGCAGTATTTCGATTTTTCCCTCGAAAAATAATCCCAGACTCCAGGATAGTTTCGCTAAAATGTTAGAAAATCGTTCAACATAATTATTTTCTTGAGCTATTATTGATTTCCAAGGTCGAAAAAAGGTTCTGAAGTTGACCGGACTGTGTTCTCATCTAATTTCTACGATTTTACGGTTTTTACGGTTTTTACGGATTTTACGGGATTTGTTATCCGTAAATTTTACGTTTTTACGGATCCGTAAAAAATAAATTTTACGCCCAACCCTGGGACACGGCGAAAGTTTACTGTAGGCAAACATACGGTAGAGTTGGTAGTCGATCAGTTCATGATACCAAGGCTACCGTAACCCTCCCTCTTTCAGGACCGCCTCATGAGGATTCTCAAAAGGCGCATCCACGTGGTGCCCACCGATACGATCCTCGAGGGTGTGCTCAGGATGGGACCAGGCGGTGGCGTGCTGCCCTTCTACACGAATCTGGTTCAGGTACGGTATTTCGGGGTACGGTAGGGTACTGTAGTCAGGATACGGTATTCAGGGTACGGTGTTCAGGTACAGTATCTCGGGGTACGGCGGGGTACTGTAGTCAGGATACTGTGCTACGGTAGCCAAGATAGGTAGGATACGGTAGGTACTCAGGGTACGGTATTCAGGGTAAGGTAGCCTTACAGTGCTTGAATGGGCGTGGTCCAATCAATATTCGGCATTATCCCCTTTGGAGAGGGAGGTCCTGACCCTTCAACAAACGTTCTAAGGCGGTTTAGGAAGCTTGGGCTTAGGCGTAAGCTTAGGGTTCTTAGGCTAATGCGTAATATTTCACCATGATCACGCCCCTTTATAGGGCACTTCTTGGATATCTGGCCCAGCTCTCGCTCACAGATCCCTACCATTCTCATTTCCCACCCCGTTTTGTCAATGCAAGCTGTTGTTCTGGGCCAGATATCCAAGAAGTTCCCTTTATAGCGGTAGGAGGCGGGGTCTGGCACGGAACTAAGCACGGAACTAGGAATTCATAAAATATTCGCAGGTCGTCTCCTTTCCCATCTCGCGCTCGCGCGGCAACTCGCCCGCCAACCCGGTCGCGTTCAAGAAGCTGCTCAAACAGGCCATCCTGGAAGCGGATCGAACCGCTAAGGTACGGTAGGGTTGCGGTAGGATGCCGATCACAAACTGATTCACGAGTTGATGAAGCAGCCTAACTCGTTCAATTCCGAATCGAAAGAACAACTAGGCTTCCTTTAGATATCAGCGTTGGACTGACGTTCGAGATTGTGCAGCGCACTAGGCTTAGCGCGTGAACTAGGAAAGATCAAAGATCAACTTAGGAAAGATCAAAGATCAAATTAGGAAAGATCAACGATCAAACGTGCAATTCCAGACGCTCACCATCATCCTCGTCGTGAATCGCTTTGAATACGCCGTGCCGCACATCGCCACCGTTGCCAGGTAACCAATTGGAAAATAGTTTGACATGATTAGAGAAAAATCCTTTGGAAAAGTACACCACTCCCGGACATTTCCTTTCCGGCCTCAATAACTTTTGGTGCTGACTAAAGTCGGCTGCTAAAACACGCCAAGCGCGCCGAGCAAGCCATCTGTACCGTTGCCAGGTTAGCAAGTTGGCTCTTCCCAGTTGAGCATTCCATCCCTACTTTACTCATTCCACGCCTTGCTCCGCACACAGAGCAGTCCTTGTGAGCGAGGCTCGGGCCAAACATTACAGAAGTTTTAGTAAGTTAGCTAGCAAAGGAACTGGCTTGAGAAAAAAGTCCACCACTCCCGGACATTTGATGAAGACTTTCCAGGTTAGAACGTTGCTAGGTATGTACACTAACACCACGGCGACTAGTCCTAATTCTGGCGCCTTTTCCCAGACCCGAGGAAACCGATTTCCCTAGGGATGGGAGGGGCTCTAGTAGGATTGTGAAACAAGGCCGCGTGGCGCAGAGGTAAGTTTTTCTATTGTGGATCGAAGGGTGGGGGGTTCGACTCCCGGCCGAGGCAAAGCCCTATTGCCGGCTGCACTGACTATTGCTGAATTTGTACAGGCCTGAACTGATGTGATGTAAGTTGCTAGGTTTCCGTCATGGTCCAAAATGTACCTTGTAAGTCATGTTGCAGAAACGTCAATGACTATACGGCGTTGCACTATGCACCAGTCCAGTATTATACAGTACTCACCGAACTCTCCGTTGGATTACTGTAATCGACCGGTTGCAGATGCTTCCCGATGTACTGGGCAAAGAATCAGCGCACAGCCAGCTACACGGACGTGCGCATCGAGTGCCACTTCGCGGATGAGAGCAGAGTATTCATCTAATGTTGATACGCTTTGTCGTGATCTTTGGGATCTGAGTAGAGTAATAATAATTTTTCGTGATGTTAACGGCATGCATACGTCTTTTTGGGCAATTTCCTGTTTTTTTTTCTGGCCCCAACCAAGTATACTCTCCTTACCATTCTCATGCCTACATGTGGTTGAAGTTGTGTGGTGTGGGCCAAAATCAGGATAATGCCATGTATATGATACTTGAATATTGAATTCAAAATTTCTCTCAAACTTTCGAAATCTAAGTGGGCGAGCTTGAGGTCTCTAGGTTTGCAATAGTTGAAGGATACTTCAAATAATTCAGCCATGAAGTGCTTTAGGTTTTGGGAAACATCCCATTGACCCTCCTTATATCTGGCACTAGGTCGGATGAGAACATTCGGATGATAACCTACTGGATGAGAACCTAATGAGGGCGAGACAACTGTTATGCAATAGACGAAATATGTGAATGGTTCTGATCCAGTAGATTATCATCCGAATGTTCTCATCCGACCTAGTACCAGATATAAGGAGGGTCAACGGGATGTTTCCCAAAATCAAAAGCACTTTATGGCTGAAATATTTGAAGTTTGCTCCAACTATTGCGAACCTAGAGACCTCAAGCTCCGCCCACTTAGATTTCGAAAGTTTGAGAGAAATTTCGAATTCAATATTCAAGTATCACGGACATGGCACTTTCCTGTTTTTGGCCCACACTACACCCTAGTCCCTTCTGTCTTTCCAGCTCGCCAGGGTCACGCAGTCGGACTGGGCCGCGCTCAATCGACTCGCGAACTCCATCCGGGCGACTGCATTCGTGAGTTGATCTTTGATATTTGGCGATTGATCTTTGATCTCTGATCCCTGCTCACCAATTAGCTATTGAGTACAGTCCACATAGGTTGTTCTATGGTCTTTGGATGCCATTCATCCCACAGCTTCAGCTCGTCAACTAGGCTCCCAGTTGATAAATTAACTGAATTGGCCTGGTGCTAACGATACCGTTTCCGGAGGGACTTTTGTTTGCCGCGTACGAAACACTACCAACATTTCTTAACCCCCTTGGTGTGGGTGGATCTGCACCGCCCGGGAGTCGAACCAGCGTCCCCGTGATTGGTACTCAGAGAGCTCAACCACTACACTAACCGGGCGGGCTTTAATAAATAAATTCCAATTAATAATAATAAATAAATTCCAGGTAGTCGATGCCCCGCCCAGCGCGCTCGATGTGGAAACGTTGGTGTTGATAGCGATAAGTGACGCGAATAGGACGGGAATCCAACCCACGGTCATCAAGGTGAGGACTTTAGTTGGGCAAACATTTGGGCATTTCTCTGTTTTTTTCCCGGGCTATTCTCACAAAATATTCTATTCCTATCATTGTCATTGTCCACCTTGCGCGCATTCAGAGCTGTCGCAGAACGGGCCAAAAAACAGAGCAGTTCCGAAATTGGTTGGCATCTCACTTTTACATGCTATCTCGAGTTGTCTGACTGGAGAAAAAACTTTGCGAAAAAAGAGACCGTAAAATTTTCGCTCACCTCTGGTGAGAATCGACATCATCTTAGGTTTCCTGAAAATTCCTTAGGCACTAGGTCGGATGAGAACATTCGGATGATAACCTACTGGATGAGCACCATTTACAAATTCCGTCTGTTACATAGCAGTTGTTCTCTCGCCCTCATTAGGTGCTCATCCAGTAGGTTGTCATCCGAATGTTCTCATCCGACCTAGTGCCGATACTACAAGATATTTAAATAATAAGAGTTTTTTCTAGGGCGACAGGCTGAAGGATTACGGCCTCAACGGGCTCTACAATGTGGTAAGACATTCTTGAAAAATTGAGTTAATGGACGCTTAACCAACAGTTCGGAATAAGGAAAAAAAGACGAATAATTTAGTGCGAACGAGAAAAATATAATAAAAGAAATATCACTTATTGCGCAGCAACTTGACAACCTGATTATATCAATTCAGGGCAAGGCTGCAAAGGAGGAGCCCGTATTCGTCTGCCTCAGTCACAAATCACAGGGAGCGAAGGTACGGTAGTTTGGCGTACGGTAATCCATGGTTTCGGTACTCAGTGGTGGTAGCATAGATTACGGTAGTCAGGGGATTTCGGAGGTTACGGTAGTCTACGTACTGTAACAATGAATTCTGAATTTAACTGTAAGATATGCAGGGTTGCTGCAGCATCTTAGATGCCTGCTATTACTGTATTATCGATCAATATTCTTGATTTATCGATCGATATTCCCCTCAGAAATCGTTCGCGCTCGTCGGCCAGGGCATTATGTTCGATACGGGCGGACTGCAGATGAAGAGCAAGGATGCGATGCCAGGTGGGTACGGTAGGGTACGGTAGTGGGCACTTCTCTGTTTTTTTCTTTTTTTTGTTTTTTTCTTTTTTTGCGGTCTCTGGTCTCCAATGGAAAAAAAAACCCTGCTTGAAACATCCAATTTTTTTCTTCGGCCGAGTTTTTTTAAAATAATTTTTGCCTTCAGGCTGGAAGTTCGACATGGCCTATGGCGATCTGGTCCATGTCTAAAGCCTGCATGACACATCTAATCATTTTTTTCTGAACATGTTCGGCCGAGTTTCGTACAATTTTGAAATCATGAAACATAATTCGGCACTTCTGTATTTTTTGCCCCCCCCCCCTCAATAGAGTATACTATCCCTACCCTCCTCATTCCCCGCCGCACTTCTCCAACAGAGCGGTCGTAGAGAGGGAGACCCTGGGCAAAAAAGGTGCAGAAGTTCCGATGAAACATAATTCTTCAGGCGGGAAGAGCCACATGGCGGGTGCTGCTGCGGCACTGGAAGCATTCAACACACTTGTTGCGGCGGGTTGGGTAATTGTCGATTGGCTCAAAGATCAAAGATCACCCCATAATCTCGCCACCTGGCTAAGAAATTCGGCAGTTTTTTTATAGGAGAGTTTCACGCATCAACTAAGCTATTGCACAAGTAGTTAGCTGATTAGTTAATTGACTAATTTACAAATTGACTAATTAACTAATCAACTAATTATCTAATTAACAAGTTAACCAATGCCAGGCTTCACGCAAGATCTGCATGTGCTCCTGTGCTGCGCGGAGAACGCCGTATCGGCTGCGGCGACGTGAGCAGGATTTATAACATCTGTTTCTTGGCCTGGGCTACGACCGCTCGGAGTGCGAGCAAGGCGGAGAATGAGAATGATAGGGATAGAATACTCTGTGAGAATAGCCTGGGCCAACTAACAGAGAATTGCCCAAGTGAAGTGAGAAGTGCACTGTGCTGCGCGGAGAACGCCGTATCGGCTGCGGCGACGTGGGTAGCTTTACCACAGCGTTCTATTTAGACAAACAAGGATCAGGGTTGACATAATGGAACTGCAAACTTAGGATTCTATAGGAATTTTGAAACGTATCTCGATTCTCATTTTTGTAACAAAAGCGATCAGGAGAATTGCGCTACGTTTCACAAATATCTTAAATTTTAGATAAATTTTGCAGTTCGATTACGATTTCGCGGAAAAATTCAAAAAGATATTCATCCTTGTCTGGAGAAAACAATGGGGGTCAGAACGCTGTGTTTACGCCTTATGCCTATGACTAGGGTTGGCAGTTTGTGTCCAATAGACTGTCTCAGACACTTCTTCAGTACGCCGGACCAGCATCACTCTCATTTCTGCCCCTGCGAAGGAGTTGAAGGAGGAGTGGGAATGAGAGGGAATCGAAGGAGTGAGAGGCTGGTCCGGCGAACTAAAGTAGTGCCCAGCTGTGTAACAAATTTTCGGAGAGAATTGTGTCCGAGAGGCGACAGAACATTTTTCACTAGGATCATTCATGTCTGTGATTTTGAAAGGAGAGCGGTTGTTTGAGTCACAACATGCAAATCTTACTTTTCCTTATGCTTGCGCTTGTTTAGGATGCGTCGGCTTTGGATTAGATAGGTGTGCACTTAGCAAAAATCCAAGAGCACGTGACAAAGCGCGAAGTTTCGAAAATTCTTGATTCGATCAGAATGTCCGACTTGGCCCGTGCCCCCATAAGTTCAATACCCCAAGCTACGGATTGCCTAGTAATGACGCAACCTCTGCAGTTGTCTTCGCATGTTGGTTGCCTAGTGATGACGAAAAAATAAAGCAAGTTAGTCCAATATTACAGCAAGCCCGACAACATCATCACCCTTCACTCCGGCAAGACGGTCGAGATCAACAACACCGATGCTGCGGGTATGTTCTAGAGTGCGAAATACGGATCGCCGTCTCTTCATTTCCCACACTCTCTCGCCTCTCTGACCGGTGAGAGAGTATGCGAAATGAAGAGACGATTACCCGTGTTTCGAACTCTAAAAACAATTAAATACTCGTTCACAGTGCAAGATCTATCGCGTACTGAAAAATGTGCACCTTTTGGCTTGATGCACTTGAGGGAAAATTGGAAGCTTCTATTTCTATAGTTGTAATCTTCAATTTCCAGGCAGACTCGTGCTCGCCGATGGAGTCTCCTACGCGAAGAACGAGCTCAAGGTTCGTGTTTTGACATCCTGGGCTTTAGCCAGCTCTCATCACTGGTTCATGCCAAATAGGTTTACGATTTTATTTATTTTTGGAAACATGTTGTAATGAGTAGTTAATCATATTAATTAGCATGGACATCGGCACACTTACGTGCGCTCAGAACTTCTTCGTCTTTCAAACGACCAATTAGTTCTTAATTAGTTTTTTCAGTTAATTAATGCTTTCTAATTAATTTGTTCATTACTTAATTAATCACTAATTAGGCCTCGACCAACATCGACCATTCAAACGTGCGCTCAGAACTTATTAGCTTTTCCAACTACCAAATTAGTTCTAAATTAGTTCTCAGTTAATCAGTGCTTGTGCTTTCTAATTATTTTGAAAATTATTTAAATTAATCACTAATTAGGCCTCAACCATCATCGATATCGGCACACTCACGAGCGAGCAGAACTTCTTAGTCTTTCCAACTACCAATTAGTCTTTATTAATTAGTTAATTAGTTAATTAGCTAATTAATTAATCACTAATTAGGCCTCGACCATCATCGACATCGGCACGCTCACGTGCACTCAGAACTACGTCAGTGGCAGATATCACGCTGCGATTATGAGCAATAATGAAGAACTGGAGAAGAAGGTAATCAATGCGTTAGCCTGAAAATAGGAGAACCAAAGTTTCGTTGGTTGGATAAACTAGAAAGCATGTGCAGGGTATTTGTAGAAAATAGTGAGGAATAGATCACGGCTTGGTGGAAGTTGAATCTATATTTCACATCACTTTGACGGTGTGTAATGAAGAGACAGGGCAGATATCACGCGGCGATAATGAGCAACACTGAGGAGTTGGAGAAGAAGGTGGGGGAATTTCGAAAATCTGATCTCCCCAAAAGGTGCTTAAGCAGGGGGTTATAGTGATTCAAACGGAACAGTTTTCCAAATTCTTGTCTTTTGAAAGAGTTGGTAATTTATAATACGATACCACGCGGCGATAATGAGCAACACTGAGGAGTTGGAGAAGAAGGATTCAGATTTGATTCAGATTTTCGAAGTGATCGAATCGTAAGGTTGATGGCTGGATGAGTTAGGTGGTGCGGTGTGAGAGTGTTAATGGGAAAGTATGCGGCGATTATGAGCAACAGTGAGGAGTTGGAGAAGAAGGTGGGGGGATTTCGAAAATACGTCGAGCCTAAAGTATGTAAATATGGAGCCAAACATAGAGGCGTAGTAATATCCTTCAATTAGATCTGAGGCTGTGAGTTTGGGTTATGAGAGAGTTCGACAAGAAAAAGCGATATCACGCGGCGATTATGAGCAACACTGAGGAGTTGGAGAAGAAGGTATAGCAATCGCTCAACAATGTTTTGGTTTATTGGCTATGAAAAATACCTTGAAAGGCGCTCTAGGAATGTGTGATTACCTGAAGGAAAAGGTATTTTTAATGCAGCTTCAGGGCATTTACGAAAAATGAGTGATGGTGAGCCATAGTCAGGAGTTGGGAACTTCTCTGTTTTGTGGCACGGGCTGCGACCGCTCGGAGTGTGCGCAAGGCGAAGAATGAGAATGATAGGGATAGAATACTCTGTGAAAATAGCCTGGGCCAAAAAACAGAGAAGTGCCAGGAGTTGGAGAAGAAACTAGCATACTCAAAGTGAACAGACTAGGAACGTAGAAATTTTGTCGAACAGAGGGCACTTCTTGGAGGTCTGGCCCAGCCTATGTACTCTATCCCTATCATTCTCGTTTCCCAGCTCCTTTTGCTATTCCGAGCGGCTGTTCTGGGCCAGATATCCAAGAAGTTCCGAGCAGAGTTTTGTCACATCATTAGTGCTCGCCAACTCAAATTTGCAGGCGATCCGGGCCGGCCTCGCCTCCGGCGACCTCTGCCATGCCATGCAGGTATTACTTAATTAATTAAGTTAATTAGCATATTTAATTAACCTAATTACTTAACTAATTAAGCTAATTAGCATAATTAATTAACAAATTAGGTTGATCTTGGCCTAGGTGACCTCTGCCATGCCATGCAGGTAAATTAGCCTAATTACTTTATTAATTTAGCTAATTAGCATAATTAATCTAATTACTTAACTAATTAAGCTAATTAACGTGATTAATTAACAAATTAGGTTCATCTAGGCCTAAGCGACCTCTGCATTTGCAAATTAACTTAATTACCTAATTAATTAAGCTAATTAGTCATTTTTATGAACCCTGATTAAGTTTTACCCGTAAATTCACTAATTTTATTAATTAATTTTACTTAATTAATTAACATAACTAATTACAGTTCGTGCCCGACCTGCACATGGGCGACTTCGCCAGCGACGTCGCCGACATGAAGAACGCGCAGCTGGGCGAGATGATGGTTCGACCTTTGATCTTTGGTCTTTGATGTCTGATCTTTGATCTTTGATTTTTGATCTTTGTTTTTTGATCTTCAATCTTCTAGAGACACAGAGAGTTGTTTAGTATAGAAATTAGGACAAATATTATTAGCGAAAATGAAGAACGTACAGATGGGCGAGATGATGGTTCGATCTTTGATCTTTGATCTCTGGCCTATGATCTTTGATCTTTGATCTCTCCACACCATTCCAGGCCGCTCCCTCCGAGCTGGCCGGCCTCTTCATCGGGGCGCAGATCGACTTCGGCGAGGGTGAGCGATGATCTTTGATCTTTCGTACCTTGATCTTTGAATGTTGATCTTTGATTTTTATCAAGAGCTCGAGTTAGTTTTCAGACACATTCATGCGTGCACGTGATTGAGTACATATTGTCTCATCATTGATGTTTATCCTCCGACCTTGGTTTTTGATCTTCGAATTTTAATCCTTGGTGCTTGAACTTTGTCAAAAACTCTAGTGATCTTTGATCTTTGATCTGTCATCTTTGATCTCTAATCCCGCCTCTCAGACGGCACCGAGTGGCTGCACGTGGACATGGACACGCTCGCGATGGACGATTCCGAGCTCGCGACGGCCTACGGTAGGGGATTATTGATTATCTCGTCGCAGTAGGATTATTGATTATCTGGCTACTGTAGGATTATCGATTATCTGGTTACGGTGGGATTATCGATTATCTGATTACAGTAGGATTATCGACTATCTGGTTACTGTAGGATCATTGATTACTGGTTGATGATTATTGCCGATTAGCAGGCTGAACATTGATTATCCATTGCGTATTGCTTCCCAGCTGTGATATGTCCGCTAGGGCTTTGGAGATGTACTGCCTTGGGTACCTTGGGTATTTCTCTGTTTTTGGCCCGGGCTGCAACCATGAATGAGCGCGATGACGAGAAAGAGACAAAAGCTGATGAAATACTGACACGTAATGACGAAATTGGGCATCATGAGAGATAAAATTCATAATAATAATAAATTTATTAAATTATAATAAAAAATTAAAATAAATATTGCAGGCGTGCCCCTGCTTGTCTCCCTGCTCGCCGAGCACACCAACGCCCCGATTCTCGGCGGAGGCAGAGATTGATCTTTGATCTCTATGATCTCTGATCTTTCCCTTTCCTGAGATTGATCTTTGATCTCTCTGATATGAGATTGATCGCTTGTAGATTCACAGTGATAAACGTAGTCTTGTTCAAATTGTTCTAATCCTTGTCTCAAATCATGAGTTCCAAGTGTTCAAAGCAAGATGTTTGCTAGAGTGCTCTGCTCTGTGGTAACGGTTTCGAGATTTGCATGGTACAGATCCGCAGGGTCATTCTGCGTCGCGCGAGAGGAATGAGCTGCGAGAAATGAGCAGTCTAGCTGTCTAGCCAGTCTTGCCGTGCATTTGCTCGAGCTACTTGAGCCCTCGATCGAAAATCGACATTAGGCCGCTTTTAAGTTCTGGGCGAAAGGTTTTGCTAAATTTCTGCACCGCTAGCATGTCTCTATCATTTTACGCTGAGGAGGAGATAGCTCTGGAAGGATCAAAACAGCTAATTGGGTAGTTTTCGATGCATTAGTCGATGTCACTACAGAACGGAAACTAAATTTGAAGAAATTGATAGAAATATAGCCGATTTCGATGAAATCTTTTGTGTTGAGACATGTTTCACGATAAGACCCACCCCTACAGCGCCCTCGAAAGCGCGAATGAGGAATGAATGAGAGAGAAGTGAGGTGTTTCACACGAACAATTTGGAGCTTCTTCGATTTTTGGCCCAGATCCTAGCATCTTGACCGATCTTACAATAAAGCTCAGCTAAAGATCGTATTCATCGATCAAAGAAGCAAAAAGCGTATGGAACGATTAGAGTTCGCTCAATAACCACACCTTGCGCAAACTTTAAAGCTGCATGCCCCATTAACTTCGCTCTTCAGAGGAGCTCCAGAGACCACCTTCTATGGCGCATCAGCGCTATAAAAGAGGCGAGAGCTCCAGGCAAGCATCGAATCTCGGCCCTTACGGTTTTCTCTTCCCCTCACCATGACTTTCGCTTTCTCCACCTCAATCGCTCTAGCACTCGTCATACTTGCGGCTTTCATCGATCACTCGGAGGTGCGTTTGAACTACCGTTCAGGGTCGCAGTCTGTCCCGATAGATCGTAATGGTTTCTATAGGCATGCGCCACGGCTCCGCCCTCAGCCTCGTCAGAAAGCGTGCACGTCACTGTTAAGAGCAATACCGCGTGGAGCATGACAACCAACGATGCTACTGTCACGAAAGTGGTCGATCAGGTCAGTTGTCTTCTTAGAAAATACCTAGCGCGATAAAAAAAAACGCGAAGCCAACTGAACGTGCACAATCGTGTGTGATTGTTCAACTTCGGAGCATGATTAAAAAAATTCGTGGTTACAGGTCAAAGAAGTCGCTACTGCCAGAAAAGTAGTTTTTTTCACCGCTAGTCAAGTAACCAAGATGGCCGAGATGGTTGACGACAAGCTGGGTGTGTGCCTGTACAATTGTTGAATTGTAGCTAAACTATCTCAGGTGTTCACTTCGAAATCTTTGGAGCGTTCGACAAATGTCTGCGCGTCATTGAGTTCTTCCAGGCCGCGGTTAACGACGCTGCCAAAGATCAGGTATGATGATGTGATTCATTCATTTTTATGCTATATTTTGTCAGTACTCGAACAAGTTGTTAACATCCATATTTCAGGTTGTCTCCGCAACTGTCAAGTGCGGTACCTTCGACACAGTTGAGGTCCGCAAGGTCGGAATGCTGTGATAATACTGCTACATCGACCAATAATACATATTTCATTTCAATAATTTAAGATTTTTGAATGCAGTAATAAATATTTGCAATTTCACTCCTGCTTGTTGGCAATGACAGTGATTAATGAAAAATACTCCGAAATATGAACAAACATTGCTTCTGAAAGAGAGAAAATTGTATTATTATTTTTTCAAGAGTGCGAAATTTCCTCCTTTTGTTTACAATCGAAATGGATTAGGTACAAATTCGCAAAAGCATGAACCGTTTCGCTAATTATTCCGTCCTGTGCATTTTCAAGTATTGATTGAGGGCTCTCACGCCTTAGCTAATGTGTGTAGTCGTTTCTCAGGAGCTCTATTAGCACTTCCTGCGAAAGTTGACAATTTACAGATATTCAATAACGCTCTAGCGAATAAAATATTTCGTATTTGGCGCTAAACACGGTATTACAAAATCTGAGCATTTGAATCGCACAATAATACCATTATGTTTTCTTCACTCAAATGCTCTTCGCAATCAGAATGAATATATTTTCAAAACGTCACTACGAACATGAAGAAAAATGATGAATGCTGTACTTTCACAACTCTCTTCATACTCATAGCGATCATTGCTGATAATGTATTGACAATTTGATTTTCAATAGTACTTTACCCTAATGAATCTATGAAGTTTGTGCATTACGGCATACGTTTCTACTGTGTTCCCACTGTGGCAAAAATGCGAAAGAGAGATAGGGAGAGCTCACAAGTCAACAGTTGATCTTTCGTTGATCTGATGGCCATGGATAAACATGTATTAAGAAATACATGCCATTCTATGCAGAGCACCTTCTGACAGAAGAAACGAGATATCATGCGAACTGAAGAGACTAAACTGTTCTCTCACGATCCCCAGGGCAAACTATCAGCCTGCACGGCCCATTGACTTTGATCAGTCAGAAATGACCGTAATAATGCCCCGAAAGAGGCAAATATACAGCTTTTCTGCACTATAAAAATACGATGGTCTCCAGGACGAATATCAGTCGTCTTCCATCCTTCCTTCTTTCACCTGTACGATTTGCCATGGCCACCACTTCGTTCTCAGGATGCGCACTCGTTCTACTCATTGCTGCTCACATGCAGATATCAGACGTATGTTAGATTCTAATTGTTGTATAGGAGATCCCTACTCGCCGTTCCTTCGCTACCACTGCACAGGCTGTAAAGAAGCCACGGATACAACACTAATTATTCTTCACATACTCATAAGTGCACAATGATCAAAATCTAACCATTACAGGCTTGTTCTTCAACTCCTTCCACCTCGTCTTCTGGCGACCGAGTGGTCGTGGTTGCGAACACCAACACACCCTACACGGACGCAGACGCGGGAGCTGCCGGCCTAAAGACGGCAGCTGATTTGGTATCTTTTGCTAACAGCATTAACTCACTAAATGGCAAAATTCATAATTCGGTCCGATAACAACATCTCTTTCGCAGCTCAAGAAATACGCATCGGACAAGGGTCACACCCTTTTCCTAGCGCCTATTTCGAAGTCGGTCATGAAAGTCGGAACGAACACGGGTCAGTTCGAGCAGTTCTCAAATCTTTTTTAACTCGAACATATTTTCAGCGATTCGAATTGAGATAATGGGCGCTTTCGACAAATGTCTACAGATCCTCGAGTTCTTCCAGATTGCAGCAACCATGCAAGAATTAACCAAATCTGGAGTACGTTTCATTGTGTAAAATTCTCCAGTTTCGCAATATCTAATTGTGATTCTTTTCAGGTCGAGTCGGCAACTGTACAATGCGGAAACTTCGACACAGTTGAGATCGCATAATAATAGTGTCGTCACTAATAATATTTAATCATTAATTTTCAATCGATAAATGTGTACGCTATACTTTGCAACTTGTGTTTCAGTATCACCGGCTAGCATCTAAAGCACTGCAAACCTATCCCTTCAATGCCGTCGTGTCATTGTCATCATACTTACTCAGCGTTTTAACGTAGTATCGCATCCCTTATCATTACTGATATTTGACCCTCATCTACTCTCTTAACTCAAAACATCCACGCAAATAATTACAAACTTCTTTTGACGCAAATAATTCCCCTTTTGACGTGTCATTGTCATCATACTTACTCAGCGGAATTTTCCGAGATTCGATGCAAGCAATTCCTTATCATTTAATCAGTGATCAACAAGATAAGTTATCGTCTCTCCATGTCACACTCTCTCTCACCGACCGGAGCCGTCAGATAGTGTGTCGAATGCAGAGAATTGGTTGAATGTCTTCCGGAATCGCCGGTTGTAGCCAACAACACTCCCGAACTGGGATCTCTCTCACTCTGCCTTTGTCTCTATCCTTTCCTGGCCCGGCAAAGATCCCTAAAATGACGCAGTGTTGCTCATTTTGCGCCATTTCGCAGCGCAAGCTTCCGATCCGATCACCTGATGGGGCCACTATAAATGGCCCTAGGAAAGTTAAGTGGAGACAATGTTCATGCCAGTCTGACCAGTTGCTTCTCATGTCTTACCTTTTCATATTTTATACATTCCAGAACCAAAATGACCACTGACGAAAGGATTTGCGTGATCAAGGGCCCGACAACTGACAAGTTCACGTGAGTGCATATGAACGTCAGCGACTCGATAGTAGGGGAGGACATCACCAACCATAGCTCAGTTGGTAGAGCGGAGGACTGTAGATCCTTAGGTCACTGGTTCGAATCCGGTTGGTTGGAATTGCTTTTGCCTTTCCACTTTCCATATTTGCTTCCTCAAATCATCTCAAATCTTATGTATTTTCTATAATTTTGTACTCCATTTTTGTACTAGCCGTTGTGATGCTTTTTTCAACACTTTAGACTTTCGAGAGAATCATCAACGTTACCTTTTCAGTAAAGACAATGCGATTATCTTTGCTGGTCAGTGTGCGATGCTCCGAAAGATCAAGTTCGATGCTACCATGAGCGCGAATATGAATGGAGTGGTTCGTTTCTCGCTTTGTTCTCCGTACTCTTTATTCGCGTGGTCTGTTGAACTGTTGATAGTGGGTTATGAAGGTTAGCGGTAGTCAAGTTATACGCGACCATGAGCGCGAACATGAATGGAGTGGTAATATTTCACGATATGTTTCACAATCAACACAAGTGCAGCGAAGTTGATGACCACGCAATAGCTCGTGGAAAATGGCTCCAAAAAATATTGACTCACTCAGGTCACCCAAACGTGCTGGAAATCCTGTATCGCACTTGTAGTCACATATTTGCTAACCACAGGACGAGTTCTTAGGACATAGTCTATCATCTATCCAGCATAGATGATCAATTTTATTGCATGAGGAGAATTTAAATATATAGGGCCCACACTGCACTGCTTCAACCACATGAATGGGGGTAGAAATGAGAATGGTATGGTCCATATTCCCTCCATACCGTATTGAGGGAATACTCTTTAGAAATAGGTGGGGACAAAAAACAGGCAAATGTCGAATATAATACTTCAGGTCACCGAAACGTGCTGGAAGTCGTGCATGGACGCACTACCGGAGAATGGAGGATCACTGCCACTGCACGCGAACAAGTACAAGGTAGCGTGCTTGCTTCACAACTATTCTACCTAGATAACTTCGACTTCGCCCCTCCCCCCTCCTTTGCTTCATGCATTCATATATTCCATATACAAAACATTATATTTGCGTTTCAGCACCATTGTAAATTACGATGAATATTCTCGCGTCGATAGTCGCATGGCTACGGATAGAAATAAATGTCCACATAATTCCATTCGTCCAATTGTTTCAGTTCATCGCCCTCCCTTCCCGTCGCTCCCGCTACACCTCTCGATCCAATACGCACGTGCTGGCCAAGGAGTTGTGGGAGACGAAGTTGCCTGAGCAGTGCACGGTTAGTTAGTAATTGAATTGAAAAATATGTAGGGTACAGTCAACCAATTATCGATATTTGCTTGCGAAAGTAATTGATTTGTGAAGTAGTTGTGGGAGACGAAACTGCCTGAGCAGTGCACGGTTAGTTGGTGATCGAACTACTGTTGAGTGTTGATCGGAAACCACTGTATTTTGTTCTCTAAAAAAAGGTAGAGGCAGCGGTTCACATACTTTACGCTCAGTTAGTGATAGAGTTGGAGTATCCCCGTAACAAAAAAGACAGTTGTTGATCGAACTACAATTGGCAGGATACGGTTGTTTACTGTACTAATCATTTATTTGTTCCAGGACATCCGCGTCATCATCGTCTGTGAGTACTCGCACGCACTGGCGCTGGTGTCGTCGGTGGCGAGGTTATTGATTTTTTTTTTATCGATTTTCCGTAAATATGCGATTATCAATCAGTACATTTCAAAAATCTTCCAAAAATATGATTCAAACTTGAAACTCAACTCATTTTCACACTATTGTCCGGAGAGGTGCAGGAGCGCCGATTTATCTATTGATTGTTTTTTTTTTCCTACCTGCAGAGTGCTGGATAGCACATTTCACAGCTAGTCTTGCATTTTAGGGCACGCTTGAAACTTAACCACATCTATTAGTCATAACAAAATAATTAATAGGACCTACCCGCTCTACTCACGCAAGAAGGATTTCACGCCGATGAATGTTGTGGTGGAGGTGGTGTGCATAGATAAGGTGAGCAATTTTACGCTTACCCTGAAGTTCAAGCGCTTTGAGGGAGCCGGGTTTTAGTGTGTAGATTAGAACGGTTATAAGATACGGATATCATAGAATGATTAGTATTAGTGCAAGTGAGATTTCACGCCGATGAACGTGGTGGTGGAGGTCGTGTGCATGGATAAGGTGAGCACTTACTAATCATTCTCATGGCTAATTTCCCACTAGCGCGAACCGAGTCGAACAAGTTTGCTTTAGTAAGAATATGAGTTTTTGACTGGAATGGCTGAAGAAATCAAAACAAAACTGCAAGCGAAAACCTATGACTAGACCCTGAAACTCAATTGAGAGTTGTTTCATTCAGGACTAGGGATGGCAGAATGAAGAATGACTCTCCTCATTTTCCGCACTCTCCCACCAATCAGGCAAGCGAGAGAGTGTGTGAAATGAGGAGAGCCATTCTTCGTTCTGACATCCCTACCAGGGCTGTGCCAAATTTATACGGTCTCTCACTTTCACACACTCTCTCGTCTCTCTGACCGGTGAGAGAGTGCGTGAAATAAAGAGACTATTACCCGTATTTTGAACTCTATTCCAGGACCTCACGGCAGCTGATGTTTCCATGCTCACGGACCTCGCAGCTTCTATCAGGTAAGCCTTGCGTGACTACTCATTATCCAATCATCGCTCCATTTTGCCCTCGTCAGAGGGTGGAGAATTGGTCTAGTTGTATTCTGAGCTTTGGATGTCGATAGTGCTTCTATCAGATAAGAGTTGTGTAGTGGCCGAGTAGTTATTATCCCACTTCTCATTGGGAATCATCGCCCCGTTTGGATTGTTGAGAAATATACTTCGAATTGCAATCTGACTATTGATCTGAATGAGCCTTCCATAGACGCTTCCATGTCCGGTTGAGCTCCTAAGTATCACTGTACCTAAGCACCTAAGTACTGTATCACGGGCACCTGACAAGAACTGTCTCACCGGGGAGGGGAGAGGGAGGCGGGGGAGCCAAACAACTTACTGACTCTTAAACATTAATATCCTACCCCAGAACGACCGCCCGACTGGCCGACACGCCCGCCAATGAGCTGACCACGGACAAGTATGTGGAGGAAGCAGTGGCTATTGGAAAGAAACTGGGCTGCACGAGCACTGTGATCAAGGCATGTTCAAACTCTCCATTATTGTACTCCTAGTATTCTTTCTTAGTGACCAAAGAGCTAGCATATAAAATATTGTGAGGCGTGATAGCTTATGTGGAAGAGGCTGTGGCGATTGGAAAGAAAGTAGAAAGTTTGAGCACTGTGATCAAGGTTCTATAGAACAAGAATTTGTATTTTTGGTAGTTTTTATGTACTATGTCCAAGGAACATTGTTCGGCAAGTCGATTGTCGTTTCTCGTAATGAGTTTGAAACTCAGTTCCTTTACTTTCCAGGGCGAAGAGCTACTCAAGAAGGGCTTCGGTGGCATCTATCATGTGGTAAGTAATTAATTAATTGCAATTAATTAATTATAATTAATTAATTAATTAATAGTAAATAAATAATCGGCGACTGCTTCAGGGCAAGGCCGGACCCACGCCGCCCGCCTTCGTCGTGCTCAGCCATGAGCCGAGTGGAGCCAAGGTGGGGTAGTTGCTTTACACTTTGATCAGTTTGACCAACCCGTAAAGAGGTGTTTGACCCGGAATGAGAAAGGTGGAAACTTAGGTGTGTTTCACATTGTGCAAAAATGATCTTGGGCACGTCAAGCTGTAATATTGCTTCGATCTCATTGGCAGGAAACAATAATCTGATTCTTTGTAGTGAAAGACTCGATTCAGTGAACAGTGTACCGAGATGACCCCTTGCTGATTTTAAAACGCATTTTAGGACACGTTCGCCCTGGTCGGAAAGGGCATCATGTACGACTGCGGAGGCATGCACATCAAGAGTTCCACGCATATGATTGGTACGGTAACGATCGATACGGTAGTATACGATAGCATACGGTAGGCGAGGGAAATCAATCGATAATCTGTGATAACACATCAAGACTTCCACGCACATGCTGGGTACGGTAGTTTTCAGTATCGATTAGGGGTACTGTATAACGATTAAGGGTTTCACTCATATGATTGGTACGGTAGCTTGCAGTATCGATTAGGGGTACTGTATCACGATCAAGAACTCCATTCACATGCTGGGTACGGTAGTTTGTTGTATCGATTTTGGAATGCATCTCCCTGATCAACCCGGCCCCACCGGTGTGCCCCACCAGGCGTTGTCGTCGCAAGATGACAGTGTCACCTTGACTGTAGCATGATGGGTGCACTTTTGGATACGGTAGCCCTCTAAATCGATCGATACCTTATCAATCAATTATCAGGCATGAAGCGAGACATGGCGGGCAGTGCGGCACTCCTCGGCGCGTTCATCGCCCTAGTCAAGGTATACGGTATCATTCGAATTTTGAATTTGCCGCCAAAAATAATAAATTATTGATTTCAGGCCAAATTCACCGAGAATCTCCATCTTTGCCTATGCATCGCGGAGAATAACATCTCGCCGGCGGCTAAGTGAGTTTCACGGTCGGTTCTTGTACAGCGATATCGCTCCTTAGTAATCGACGTTTGGAATCCGGTTCAAACACAAAAAATACATTTAACAGAAAAATATTCATCTATAATATTCTTATTCGGGCATTTATTTCCAGCAAACCCGACATCATTCTGTTCATTAGACTCATAGACGATTTCGTTTTTTGTCTCTTTCTGCCGGTCTCTAACGACCATATATTTTAACACTAGAATATAACTACGAAAAAAAGCGTTGCAGCAAGCCCGACGACGTCATCACTCTGCTCTCCGGCCGGACCGTTGAGATCACGAACACGGATGCGGAGGGTAATTATTTGATGTTTCCTCTTTGTTTTTGTTCTTCTTCTACTTCTTCGTTTGCTTGTCCTTGGTAGTTTTCATTTGTCAAGAATTTGAATCAATGAACAAATCATAGCATTAGATTATCTGCATTCACGCATTCTTGCGCAGGAAGACTCGTGCTCGCGGATGGAGTGTTCTATGCGAAGAACATGCTCAAGGTGGGCTGATTCAGCATTTTCCGGTCCTCAGTTTCGGTTCCGACACTATTCCGGCCCCGGTTCTGAAAAATAATCGATAAGCCATTTCCCGGTTCTGAGTTCCGGCTCTAGCCCGGCGCTGGTTCTCAAAAATAATGGATAAGCTGATCATTTTGTTCAGGCCAAGCACATCATCAACATGGCCACGCTCACGGGGTCGCAGGTAAATTTTTTTGCTCATATTGCTAGCCTTTTCATCTTCTGAAACTATTCAAGAACTCTGTAGTGATTTTTGAACCAAATCGTCTAAACGCAATACTACCGTTGAGAATATACTTTGCTTCTATGGAATTGTTGAAACTGATCTGAACTGAGACTCTGAAAACATAGTCGTTAACTTGATTCATTGAAGGCCTACATGACTGGGAAGACGCACGCTGCGATTATGTGCTCGCAGGAGGAGAGTGAGGATAAGGTTTGTTTTTGGTATTGAAGATGTGCTGGGTGTGTGAGGGTTTTTTTATGTCAGTGCTGTTCACCGGCTGCATAGGTAAAAGTAAAACAGTCCCAATAATATCTGAACCTCCTACTTCCGCATACAGTCAAACCGTGTCTCTGATGCTCTAAGTCATTCTTGTACCTTCTATTCGAAAAAATGCCAATTTAAGATGGTCACAGCCGGTCTCGTCTCCGGCGACCTGGTCCACCCCATGATCTACGCCCCGGATATGCACGCCATCGATCTCTATTCGCCTGTGGCTGATATGAACAACGCCAATTGGGGAGATGTGCAGGTGAGCCTTATTCCTAAGTCCCTGGGATGATAAAACTAAGTGCCTTAGACTAGGGCTGGTTTGGGGAAAAGCTCCTGATATGCACGCCATTGATCTCTACTCTCGCGGACATGAACAATGCCAATTGGGGAGATGTGCAGGTAAGGATGCTTAGCCTTAACTCAAGGCCCTAGAGATGATAGCTCTTACGGTCACAAGAAATTTATAGTAGTAATGGTGAAAGCCCATGACATACAGCTTCTATTTCAAAGAGGCAGTTTGCTCAATACCTCTAACAGCTCTAACAACCGGGTCCTACCTCGCGTTGTCGTACGACTGTAAAATCACTTGACGTAGCAACACCTTTACCTTTCTCAATTCTTCCTTTGATTCAGAACCTCCTCCCGCCCCGTTCCGCAGCCGCAGCCCTCTTCATTGGGTCGAACATTGAATATGGAGAGGACATCGACTGGATCCATGTGGACATGCTGGCGCCGAGTCATCTGGATGGTAAGAGCATCATAAGAGTGTCGCACAGGAGGTAGTCTACTCCGGGATGCTAGGAAATAACTGTCAAGCTTCTGCGGTGCCTCCCTAGCTTATTTTCTCAGTCAATGTGTGTTTCAATATGAATGGAAGAGGACAGTGTAGTCGCAACTGCAATCGATGGCATCCAAACATTTCAACGCATACAACTCTCAGGTCGCTCCACTGCCTTTGGCGTCTTGCTGAATGTTTAGAATACGTTTCACGAATAGTTGAATAGGATAGAGCGATCGGAATTATGATCGATGGAGGAAAAACTGTTCTCAAAACACAAAATCTGTATAAAATCACAGGTCGCTCCACCGCCTGGGGAGTCTTGCTGAAAATTGAAATGTGTTTCACGAATAGTTGAATTACATTGAGCGATAAGGAGAGTGATCTATGAAGGGAAAATGTGATCAAACTATTTATAATAACTTTGACATATCCACAGGTCGCTCCACCGCCTGGGGAGTCTCCTTCGTGGTGGCTGCCCTTGGAAAGGCTACCGCTGTGCCCCTACTGCAGACTCTTGGACAGTAGACAGACTTCCGCTCCCCAGCCATTTCAGCGCACCATAATCAGCATACGATATCCAACTTTGACTATAATAGTATGTAGTGGTGGCAGCCATGTGGGCAATGACCCACCGTATTCTTCCTCGCGAGTATACCGTTGTCCACAACGTATTTCCTTACCGTAATCATCCTACCGTAGCCAATCCGTTCTACAAAATTTCAGTAGATCCAGTAGTCTGTCAAGTCTTCGATCATTACCATTCCACCCTACCTCATCACCGCTCGACTCTGTTCGGGTGATTGTGACATTTCCATATTTTATTGTATTTGTAGCCTAGATGGCGTATTCCCGGGAGTTCTACGATAAATATTTGCATTACACAAGAAAGGTACTACGAAGACGAAGTCAACATTCGACAAGCTTACGCTCGTTTCCGCTTCGATCTTCTTACGAGAAACACCACCTGGCTTCTTCAAGATTGAGAGAGGCGCCGAACAGTGAACTGTGATGTTATTTGCGATGATTGTGCTGGTGTATTTTTCTTCCAAAACACACACTCACTCCTCTCTCTTACTTGGCATTGAGTGTTCGTTGATCCACTCTCTTCTTCCTCTTCTCTTCTTTCCTTACTTACTTATTGTCCACATTCATCTCTTCCTACCTTTGTAAAGGCAATGCCTGAAGAGACAGAATAGTCACAACTTCTTCTTCTTGAATTTGAGTTTCTGTTCTCATTCCTTCTCTTCTTTTCACTTCGTATTCGTCTCTCTTACTCTTCCTTGCCCATTTCTCACCACCTTTGCAAAAAAATGCCAGTGGTAGAAAACACTTACATCTTTTACACAGTCCCGCGTTCTTTTCGGGAAGCAAGAGATTTCCTCCTGGCTAAAAGCTCTCTTCTCTTCGCCACATCAACCGAAAGAAAGATGCTGCTACAATCCACACTCTAATCGTTCTCTGAGCCTTATCTCTGATCACACACCACTCCCGTCTTTCTTCCTCCTCCTCTCCCTCCAACCCTTTGTGAGCTTGCATCTTCCCTCCACGTGCTCCCAAGGCCAAGTATCTTATCAGTGAGCCTTATCTCTCTTTCTCTCGTGCAGTGTTGCGTTTGCCCCTCTGACCCCTGCACGAAGAAAGAAAAGGCCAATGGCAAGTTTCCCTGCAATCAATCAAGTTCAGCTTCACTCTGTCATTCAATCAGAGTTTCTCTGTTTTGTGGCTCAGGAAACGATCACTTTGAATGCGAACGAGGCAGATGTTCTATATGGCATAGAATGCCATTTGAGAATCGTCCCCCGCCTCGTCGGTTATTTCTAACTTCATTGATTATGACTGCTTGAACCAATCTCGAGCTATTGATCAACTACTCTTTCTTGCCTCAATGCCATCGCTCTAATACCAACCTCCCCTCTCTCTATCTAACTCTCGCTCATTGCGTGTTCCTTCCTCCTCTCTTTCTCTCATTTTCTCATTCCCTCTCGTTCTCTTTCACGTATGTTTGTTGTTTTCGAGGCGGGTGTGTAGCCATTACTCGTATCTGCTGATATTGAGCTTGCAAGATGTGTATATCTACGATATTTATAAAACTTGATCGTTCCATCTGTTGAAATTCACTAGTTTTCGAAATTTCCCACTTATTTTACATGATTAGTGTTTGCTTATTGTATTTTAGAGCAGCCCTTACTCATTTCTGCTCAATGCAATACTTTGCTCCACCAAAACTCGCTGTATTGTTATTGCTGCGCCGAAATAATCCGTTTACTTTCACGTATGCGAGTCGCCGAACAATTACTTTTCCTGATATTGAGCTGAATTGTAATTAATATTCGTGAAAGTATAATCTTTTTACCGGAAATTCGCTAGGCACAACGTTTTTTCCACCAATCAACCTTTCCCTGTGTAGCCGTTTTTTCCTTGCAATTATAGAGGTCGCTTCGCTATACCTCAGCAATTTTTGACGTTTTGAGTTTTCAAACAGAAGGATGTCAATTTTCAAGTAGCACTAAGCTATGTAAAGTGACTGTCATGATGTTTAGTGGTGCACACAGTTCACTCATTCATCGCGCCTTACTCAATATGCCTTCCATTTTTTTCCTCTCGTAAAAATATGCCTTCCTTTTTTGTCTTGGAACCCTCGCCAACCAAGTGTTCAATGCATCTATCTCATTCGCAAGAACGAATTACATGCAAATTCATACTGAACTCACTGCTAGAACTTTCATTCTAGTCCGTCGCTTTGTTTCTCTCTCCTCCGGCAGTATTAAAACCTCTCTAGCTCCCATGGTCACTAATCATGCATCCTTCGCGATTCTAATTCTCTTTCTTTTTTGTTTCTGTCTCTCTCCCCCGGCAGTATTGGACCTCGCTCACGTGTCTCATTTTCTCTAAGTCACTGAATAATTCGAGATAAACATAGAGTCGGCCGGGGCAGTATTTGATCACTAATCATGCATCAATCGTGATTCGAATTCTCTTATTTCTTTGTTTCTGTCTCTCTCTCCTCCGCAATATCGGAACCCGCTCACGTGTCTCATGCACACGGCTCGCCGGCCAAACATTACACTCCCTCCGCCTCTGGTTCTTGCATGAGTTCTCTTTCCCGACTGATTTCTTTGCCTGGCCCTCTCGCTTCGAAACATTATTGTTGAACTCCTCACCTTCTTAGTGAAATATCAACAATTTTATTAAAGTTTCATGAAAACATTACACCGCCAGTCTCCAGTTCTTGCATGAGTTATCTCTGATTTCTCCACCTGACCGCTCCTCAATGAAACATTCTGGCATTACTGACTCAACTTCTTAGCGAAATATCAACTATTTTATCAGTTTTATGTTAACATTACACTCCCATTCTCTAGTTCTTGCATGAAAACTCTTTCCCGGCGGATTTCTTTACCTTGACCCTCTCGTTGAAACATTCTCCTGGTGAACCCTTTTCTCTTCCCCATGCTTATGGCCTTTGTCACTTTTCAATCGCAGTACTTCTGTTTTGATATTGATCACGCGTTGTTCATTGGCTTTTCTGTGCTTAGAACTCGCCAGATCCAACTTGATGGCTAATTTCCACGTTTCCAGAATGGTTCGCAAGGTCATTTCGCTCTTCTCCGCGTTGCAAAGGCCCGCAATGTTCGGGATGATCCACGTGCCGGCGCTGCCTGGGTGAGTATTAATTTAGTCATTACAATGGAGGCATTATCAGCGCAAAAGTATGAGGTAGTAAACTTAAAAAGTATGCGGTAATAAAGATGGAAATTTTTATTCTTGCTTTCTCTCTGGAACAGCAATGGAAATAGATAGACATGCATGGTAAACCATCAGTAAGCTAGATAGTCTTGAAATGGCCCGCAATGTTCGGGATGATTCATGTGCCGGCACTGCCTGGGTCAGTTTCTTTAGGACTAAATCTAATTTATTAGATATTCATTTGTTTGTTTCTGACTTGGCTGCAAGGAATCAGCCTCTTAGGCGTGCTTGAGCTAAGCAGGAGTGTTATCCTATTTGTTGGTGGAAGTATGGTGGAATAGTCTAAAATGCAAAAGCAAGTATGTTTCAGCACTCCAAACAACACCCTCACCGTTCCTGCCATTCTCGATGTAGTGAAGAAGGAGGCGGAGATCTACCACAATGCGGGAGTTGTGAGTAGTTCTTCTTTCTAATTTCGAAATGGCCTTGCAAAACAAAGTCACAATGAAGGGGTGAAGATGGGTTGATGTTTTCAATATTAATTTCATTAATCGCCTCGACAATAATCATTTCAGGACGGAATCATCGTGGAGAACATGCATGACTTGCCGTACGTCCGGGCGGACAAGATCGGACCGGAGGTTAGCAGTTTAAGAATTGTCATCCATACTTCTTGAGACAAGCAAGAAGCCAGAAGTGGCCTGCCATGCACATCAGAGCCTACTCTTGATAAATGTGTTAAAATCCAAATCCAAACTGCTTACTTGTGAATGGAGCGGTGCAGCGTGGGCCAAATTACAGGAAAGTTCCCTGAGTTTATAGCACCGCAAAACTATAGAGATAGTGAATATACGTTTCAACAACACATCGAATTCTTTCAAATAGTTGTACATGTATAGATGCGATGAAACTCATTCGAATCACTTGAATCGGCCTCGTAATTAGAGTGCGGAAAGCAAGAGTCGCTTTCTTAATTGCATACACTCTCTCATAGTGGAGAGAGAGCGTGCAGAATGTGGAGAGTCAACTCTTGCTTTCCTCTCTACTCTACTCGTCGACTCTCTACTCGTAACAAAACAATTTACAGATCGTCTCCACCATGTCACTAGCGTGCTCTACAGTGGCGACCGTTTGTAATCACGGAAAGTCAGTTATCTTCTCTCTACTGATACTGATCTAGTCTAACAGCTGGCCTTACCAGTGGGTTCCATGTAGCGTTGTCGTACAACTGTAAAATCGCTAGACGTGGGAGCACCTTTACCTTACCTTTACTGATCCAGTCGCATTAGATAGTTCAGAGTGTTGCTAAAAATTCGTTACTAGGTTGGATGTGAGCCTTCTGGATGAGAATATCCAGTCGGCCAGTCGTCCAGTCGGTTCCTTTTCCATCGTTCTCATCCGACCTAGTTCGCTAAATTCAATAAAAAAAGAGCAAGTTCTCAGAAAAGACGTCGTTCTGGGCGTGCAAATACTCGCTGGCGCCAATCGAGAAGCGCTGGCCGTGGCACATGCAACGGGTGAGTGCAGTGATCTTTAGTTTTTGATCTTTGACCTTTGATCTTTGATTACTCAAGAGTTTGAAATAATCTGAATCCTTGAAGGTTTCGACTTCATCCGTGCCGAGGGCTTCGTCTTCTCGCATGTAGCTGATGAGGGTGGGGGGGGGGGGGATTTATTGAAATGCAATAAGCGTTGGTTGTCGGGGATAGATCGAAAATAGTGCAGAAAAGACAAAAAGAAAACCTCCCGCTTTGTTGAGTCAACACAAACTATATTTATCGTTTAGTCTGGATGGATGCCTGCGCCTCAGATACCGGAAATTGATCTGAGCGATTTAGGGGCCACAGATAGAAAAAGCATAGAGAAACTGCTAATAATAGTCAGAACCAGTGAAAAATCTCCTTGGCTCATAGATAACCAACCGCCTCATGAACATTAACTTCAGGCTGGATGGACGCCTGTGCCGGGGATCTGCTCCTATACAGGAAAATGACCGGGGCTAATTAGGGAAAAAAGAGTTAAAAATTCATGGAATACGCGGTTGAGGATGATTAACCGCCTCATGAACATCAACTTCAGGTTGGATGGACGCATGCGCCGGGGACCTACTCAGATACCGGAAGTTGATCGGAGCGGACAAGGTGGCGGTGTTCACGGATGTGAAGAAGAAGCATTGGTGATTTCTCATTTATTTTGTCCACCTTTCGACCACACTTGAGTGAGACCTTTTAAAAATGTGTGCTTACTTTTTTAAACTCAAACGGCAAGGAATGCTGACAGAATTTGTTTCAGTGCCCACTCAGTCACATCAGATGTCTCGCTGGGAGAGACAGCCAAGGTTGGTATTCCTTGCCTTTCTGCCTTCTATGAGGCACCAGCACACAGCGTTCTGACCCCCATTGTTATTTCCAGACAAGAGTGAACAATGGGATTATCTTTTCGAATTTTCCCGCAAAACCGTAATCGAACTGCAAATTGATCTCGAAATTCAAGAAATCTGTGAAACGTAACGCAATTCTCCTGATCGCTTTTGTTACAAAATGAGAATCGAGATGCGTTTCAAAATTCCTTTAGAATCCTGAGTTTGCAGTTCCATTTTTTTTCCATTTCAACCCTGACCCTTGTTTGTCGGGATAGAACGCTGTGAGCACCAACGCGCTGACAACTGATTTCGTTTGAATATGCTATCCTGACATTTTGTTCTAAAAACTGAGAGACGTTCTAGAGAAAACTGTGATTTTGACTTAAAAAATCAATGCCAAGTCACTCTCATTCAAAACCTAGTGAGAGATCGGAAATTCAATCGACCCAATTCATTGGGTATTGTTTAAACATCTCTGATGTTGAGTCACTCAGAGCTGATTGACTTCTTTCAGGCAGCCGAGTTCTTCAACGCCGACGGCGTGATCCTCACTGGCGTGTCCACGGGATCAAAGGCGAACTCGATGGAGTTGAAAGGTGATTAGTATTTTATCGTTTTTTCTTTGACAAATTATTGGACCCCTAGAGCATGACTAGAGTATACATGAGTAGAACAAACATAACTGATGTCCAGTCTATTTTTTGAATATCGTTTGTTGCGCTTTCAGAATTGGTCGACGCCACTTCCCTCCCTGTCCTAATCGGATCAGGAATTGACGTATGGAACGTGAAGGAATACAGAGCGGCGAAGGCGTTTATTGTTAGTTTCGATCCTCGTTTTTTTTCTCCACTCTCCAGATCTGAATGTGTTTCACGAATGCAATAATAGAAGCTTGTGCATAGGCTATTTAGTAATTCCAGAATAAATATTTTAGGAAAAGCAAAATACTAATTCCAATCCGATGAGGTCCGAAGAATAGATTAGGCCCTACGTACTGAACTGGCCTTTAAATATAGCCACTAGCCTAGCAGTGGGCTCCCGCAGGGCGCAAGTGCCTTGACTACGGGGATAACTTTACCTTTACCATATCAGGCCTCTCCACGGTCACCTTATACTTCTCAGTTATTCAAGGAGAAATATTTCAGAAAACTTAAAATAATATTCCCAGGTCGGCTCATCCCTCAAGAAGAACGGTGACTGGCGCGGGGAGCTGTGTGCGGATAAAGTGAAGCGACTGGTGCATGCCGTGAAGAGACTGTATTAGATTCCGCACTTCTTCGGTTACTGGCATACCATAATTACAAGAGTTTCCCTATCATTGTCGTTTCCCGCCTAGCATTTGATTCGGAGCGGTCAAGAGTCGGCCAGAAATCAAAGAAGTTCCCTTGATTCACTGTTGAGTGTGCTCTTATAGTCCTCTCTGTACTTCGATGTTCACTTGTATTATTGTAGTAATGGTAGAGTATCCCGTGGCGGGTAGAGCAGATATTGTAGTTGCATGCCTATCGAACTAGCAATATAAACAAATTTAGTTTTTGTAGATAACTAACCATTTCTCACACTTCTCAGCGGTTGTATTCTTTGCTTCACGGGATCGTTTCATTGATAAATTACGAATCAGTTTCTTCTTTTTCTTCTGCAAAAGGAATCTTCCTTTGAAAAAAATTTCTGTGTAAGCATGTCAATTCGTACAGTCTCTATTGCAGACTAAGGATGGATATGATTGAAAGCTCCATATCCTTCCTTCCGTTCCCACACCCTCCTTCTCTCACCCTTTCCTAATGACCCCTGCCATTTAGTCACCCACCTTCCCCTCCGGTCCTCTCACTCTCTAAAAGGTAGTACTCCTTCATTTCGAGTGATCCTCTCAGCTGTGAAATCGCACTTGCGAATTCCGGTAACTCAGCTCATTCATACCGTCAATTGACTCATCCATTGAGAATTGTATTATGATAGTGCCAGCATTGTCAATTTACAAGTTTACAGCGAATGCCAGGTCTGATATTTCTGGTCGCCCTGATCTCCCTACTCATCGAGACAGCAGTGGCTGCTCCGACAGGTCCAATTTCATTTTTTTTCGCTAACGGCTCCGATCAAAATCAATCCTCACTTTTCAAGTTACCTCAATAGTGACTGTGAAATCATTTTGCATCATCCAACGCCGATTTATACACATCGAGGCTCCACTCATTCGTTTTCCAATTTTTCATTAGCGCGTCTTGATCGAAAATCCCAATGTGTTCACAGGCCTATCCACCGATGACCTCCTCATTTCTCCCTCAGAAGGCGTAACTGTAGCCATTCCCGAGCACGAGGATGATTATGATGGGGGATTCTTCAAGGTACGCCGTTGGTCAGCTCTTTTGAATAGCTTGACAACTGTTGTGCATTACCCTCCGCAAGGAAAGCTTCAACTAGGATTCAGTTGTGTTTCAGAATTCTTAATTAGACGAAAAACAGAATCAGTGAATGATTCTCGGCAGTTTTTCACACAAACCATCAGAAAAGTTTGTAAAATCACCGGATGTGAGGAGCTCGTGCCTGGAAAAACTAAACTCTCACTTTCCAGTTAATGCCCCTACGCGCGACTCCCATTCCTCACTCGGCACCTAGACTGAGGGAGCACCTGACACATAATCAGAAGCGGGAGAGCCGGGTGAGATCGATAAGATCGAGGGGAGCTACCTTTCTTTCCATTGCATGCCTTTTCACGCTCAATAATTCCTTTGGTTTCCTCAGTTATAAGTGAACCTTTCTCACACTTAACACCGAGACTTCGTGAGTACCTGACACATAATCAGAAGCGGGAGAGCCGGGTGAGATCAAATAAATCGAGAGCATCTACTTTTCTTGTCTTTCCATGTCTTCTCCTGTTAGTTTTCGTTGGCTTCCTTAGTTGTCGGTGAACCGTATTGACACTTAACACCCAGATTGAGGGAGCACCTCACCCACAATCAGAAGAGGGAGAGCCGGGTGAGATACAACAGATCAAGAGGATTCACCTTTCCGTCTATTTTCAAGTGCATCACTGGTATATGTTAGCTTCCTAAATTGTATCTGAACCGCATTAACACGTAGCGCCGAGACTGAGGGAGCACCTCACCCACAATCAGAAGAGGGAGAGCCGGGTGAGATACCACAGATCAAGAGGATTCACCATTCCATGTTTTTTTCCTGCACACTAGTTTCATTTTGGCTTCTTTAGTTGCTAGCGAACCCTATCACTGAAATGTCGTAAACACCTCATCCACAATCAGAAGCGGGAGAGTCGAGTGAGATCAGACATCCATTTCTTTGCTACTTTCGGTTCTTCTCTTCAGCTTGTTCTGCAATTCCAAGCAGAAGCTCTGTTAGAAGACCTTGATTGATAGCCTTTGATAGATGTCATGATGAGCGTCAGGGGAGTGCAAAAAGTTTCACGCCCTCCTCATTTTATACACTCTCTCTCCAGTCAGAGAGGCGAGTGAGCACGCAAAATGATGAAAGCGCCTCTTCATTTGGCATCCCTACCGAGGATGGCACGATGAATGTACTCCAGGGCCCCTCAACCGACCTCATCTCCGATATCTTCTACATGACAACGGTCGATTCGAAGATGGACGATCTACTGGAGAGGATGGATGAGATGAAGGTGAGAAAGCCATTTAAAACTTTGTTTTTAACCTTAGGGGGCATCCAAATAGCCAGATGGAAGGTAGCAAATAGTATTAGGGGAGGGGCGGTAGACATCTTCTACATGACTACCGTTGACTCGAAGATGGACGATCTACTGGAGAGGATGGATGAAATGAAGGTGAGAGAAAGTAAACTATAATGCTGCATGCAAGCTCGGGCAGATAGGAGAAATCCAAATGCGTTTAGCATTCCTATTTTAGCTCAACGTTGAAGGAGTGAACAATGTTTCCTCTTCGTAGAAGCGACCGATAAAATAAAATAATGCTCAGGACCTCATCTCTCGCTCCCTTTCCCATAGAAAACACCTAGGATCACACTATTACATATTTACAAAAAGTTGTTTAAAGTTCCGCGAGTAACAGTTGTCAAAAAAACTATCCGTGCACTTTCGTGACAAACGCGCGGCCAACGCGCATTCACCCATTTACCGGTCAGCCTTCTGGAAGGCAAGTATCCGGGAGGTGATATTTTCTATCGATTTGCTTTGTTTTCTCGTGTTTTACTGCTAATTTATTATTGCTTTATTCATAAACTATCACAGTTGACGACGCTAATGCGTGTGATGCTCGAGGAGAAGCGAGGAGACGCCGGATTTGATCAGGTTTGACTCGTGTTTCTTCTGGGTCGGGGTACGGGTGATACTGGTTGCTTGTGGAATTATTTG
>LS499700.1:59696-98540 GCA_900490845.1 Pristionchus japonicus
CAAATAATTCCACAAGCAACCAGTATCACCCGTACCCCGACCCAGAAGAAACACGAGTCAAACCTGATCAAATCCGGCGTCTCCTCGCTTCTCCTCGAGCATCACACGCATTAGCGTCGTCAACTGTGATAGTTTATGAATAAAGCAATAATAAATTAGCAGTAAAACACGAGAAAACAAAGCAAATCGATAGAAAATAGCACCTCCCGGATACTTGCCTTCCAGAAGGCTGACCGGTAAATGGGTGAATGCGCGTTGGCCGCGCGTTTGTCACGAAAGTGCACGGATAGTTTTTTTGACAACGAAATAGCGTCGTATCTTTTTAATAATGTGATAAGTGCTCTTCCAAATAGTAGCTCCTGATTAAATATTTGTCAGATCTGTTGGTGGAACATTAGAGTGTTTCCTTCTGAAAATACTACCTGCATTCACAGGACCTCATTTCTCGCTCCCTCTCCATCCGCAAGAAGACTCGACGGGAGTTGCTCACACAGATACTCACTGCGAGTCAGAATGAGAAGAGAAAGCTATAATAATCCACTGATTACTCATGAACTAAACGATAAATTATTGGATATGACTAGTTTGTGCTGTTTTCTAGTGTAATTCAGTATTATCCTTTCACAAGAAGACAAGACGGGAGTTGCTGTCTCAAATATTCACTGCGAGCCAGAGTGAGAGGAGGAAACTGTGCATACATGAATAGAAACTGTGAATATTCGGCAGCATCCTTTTGATAAACTGATAAATTATTGGAATTACGATGTGATACTGTTGGTCCTATTGGATCTTTGAAGAAAAGAAGGGAGTTGCTCACACAGATAGTGACTGCCAGTCAGAACAAGAGCAGGAAGCTATGAAGAATAGCTTATATGTACATCCATTTCATAACCGGATAAATTATTCGAATTGTGTGGTTTGTCTTGTTCACATCAGCACGTTATGTTCCACTTTGAACAAACTTGCAACAAAAACAGCTTTCGAATAGTTCAGTTGAGAACGGAAACGTTGAAAATTAAAACCCATCACATCCCTTCTTTCTACTGTAACATCAATCAACATTGCAACAAAAACAGCTTTTCTTTGAGATCACCCCCGATTTGGTTGATCTAATTGAGAGTTCCTCGTTACTTTCCTTACTTCCTTCTCCATCTCTTGAGTAGAGTGCGGAAAGCAAGAGTTACTCTCCTCATTTCACTCCCTCTCTCACCGGTCAGAGTGACGAGAGAGTGTGTGGAATGAGGAGAGTCTACTCTTGCTTTATCTCTTGAGTAGTTCACAGGGGTAATCTGCACTTACTAACCTCCGTGCCAGGCACTCCTTTCCAAATCGGTGATGACCCCTTTGAGAAGTTGCTCGTTCGAGCCGCCATCTCTCCTTTTCGCATACTATCTCGCCTTACTGATTGCGGACTCTATGAGAGAAGTGATTGGAGTTCCCAGTCGTCTCTCCATTTCGCACACTCTCTCGCCTAACTGATCACGAACTCTAGGAGAAATGATTGAAATTCAGTGGCCATACCGCTGAGAGTGAGTGCGAAATAGAGAGACGATGATCCTACTCAATGAGAAATGATTGGAGTTCATCTCTTCCTTCCGACCGCCCTCTAAGGCTCGGAACTCTTAGAGAGCATTCGAAAGGGAGAGAGGGTCAGGGATTGCAAACTCTCCGAAACACACAGATAAGAGCCGATCAGATCACGGGAAACCGCCACAAACTACCCTGACCTTCGTTTCGGAGTAGTAAGAGTATCGTTCACTCTTGAGTTGTGCTTATCTCTCTGCGATCTTGTAGTCAGATGAAGTGAGAGACTGTGGGCTTTTACTGGAGTATCACTTGAGCTCTATCAGTACTTCCCGCATGCGATATCACGCGCTGTGCGATAACCTTAGCTCTCGGTGACGGGAGATTTAAGTTACTCGAGTAGACATCACGAACAAATGTCTTGCCGGAGCTCCTCTCTTATTTTCATTTCCCGCTCAGCTTTCCTGCCAGAGGACCAGCAACCGAAAATGATCCATATTGCCTTCTTCTGTAACTAGCCTTCAGAATATGGACATTCAGTATCTTCTAGCAGCTAACAGACCCCTGAGGCACTTTTCCAGCGTTGGTGTCGCATTATTGCAATGAATGAAGACAGTTACTACCCCCAAAGCGTGATGCCATCACAATTAGGCTACAGGCATGAAAGCGAAACCTACCACCCCCTGTTCACCCCCACACTCAGGTTCAAGTGGTGTCATCACAGGCTCGTTTTGTTGTGTTTGTGATAAGTGCTGCATAACACTTGTGCGCTGGAAATGTCCAAAACAAGGAGATTTCGACACCCACTTACTCGTTTTAGAGCGTAAGCGAACCTACCTGTTTCAATACTGCTGCTTTTTCAAGGCGAAACCGTTTTGCGCTAAGATAGCCTAATCCCAGCGTCATTTTGTTCTATTGTGCAACTTCAGTGAACCAACTCGGCATTTTTCTGGTGGAAAACTTGCATCATTCTTCCAGACTGTAGGCCAATCTCACTAGGAAAGGCTCGTCAGTCCAGGTTTTTTCGTCTGACCACTCGACTTGGAAAGGCAACGTTTTTGCGCACTTCCTCTCACTCTCTGACCTTCCAGAGACCAGAGAGATCGCAGAGACCCCTTTCCAGGCAAGAAATGCACTTAGGTTCGGGCCGGCCGCCTCAATGGCAACTAATCAGGGCTAGAGCGCGATGGAATTAGAGGGAATGGCAAGAAATCCTCAATCCTAGTGCTTTCACTTTCCAACCCTCTTTCGCTTGGATGAAGGTTTGGGGTTTAGCACGCTCGGTTTGGCCAAGGAATCTCTATTTGTTTAGGTCTCGTCTAACGTGGATTTTCACATGAAAGTGAAAACCTTTCTGCTCCGGGGCAGTTTTTACAGCTTTTACAGTCTTTACAAAGCCCTTTTGTTACAAAAGCACACTAGGGCGCTAACGAGCTCGCATCCAATGGTAATTTGCATGTGATAGGGTGGTTCTACAGCCCTCATTCCCGTTAGAAGGTGCCCTGAGGGCCTTTAGAGTACGCACGGGCCCTAAAATAGTATCGCGAATGTGAGCTGCAGTAGAGTTAGTGTTCGGTGCAATCTCGCGTTCGTAAACTCTTGTTCCTCATTTATCTTCTTTGTGCTAGCCCATTCCATTGATTTTCGACCATTTAACGTGTAATCAAAAGCTTACAGATGCCAGTAATATGCTTTCGTGAACGATTTTCGTCATTATTTCAGTATGATGATTGTAGCTTTTTTTCTTCCAGAATGATACCCACCTCCCTCCTACCCCTCATCCTCATCCCCTCCACACTGGCCTTCCCCGCTTTCTGGAGGGACGATGCGACGCGTGAAGTGAGGAGGACAGGTTAGTGATTTATTATTCTTTTATTTGTGATCCCTTTTGTAAATTATTAGCCAAAAAAATTCGAGCAGATAAGTTTCACAACGCCAATTTCCCATGAAACCACTCTCAGTCCCTCGTCTCTCAGTTAGGTTTCAGAATTTTCTTAATTGCTTCACGGAATCTCATCATCGATACCGTTGCCATCACTAGCTTTCAATATCAATAATCGAGCTTGTGAAAATCTGTAGGGATTGCATTGACCTTTCTCGTTTACGAGAGTTGTTGGAATTTCTCAACACTAAGTTCAAAGGAGGAGATAGCCTGTCCGACGAGAGAACATTTCGAAATGAGAGAGTCTACACTATCCCAAAGTGCGTAAAGCCGAGTAGTGAGTAGTAAGTTCGGCCGACCTAGTTTTGGAATGGGAGAACTGCTTCATATCTCGCATTCCTCTGTTGGAGTCAAGGACTTTTGCACACGAAATGGAATGAAATGTCACACCATTCTCCGCTTTTGAAACATGGGGATTTGTCCTTTTCTCGAGGTTCACACAATTAAATTCTGGCTGGCCTTAATCTTCACTTGGCCTTCTATTGGCTCCAAACCAATCAAAACGTCTCAAACTTCCCCTAGAGTTGATGAGATATACCAAGGACACACCATCTGTGATTGAAAAGCGAGATATAGTGGAAATGTTAGAGATACGTTTGATTGGCGAAAAACACATGCGAGAGTTGATGAGATCAGTCGGCCTTGATCAAGCAACGACTATCATAGCAGTGAACTGTGAGTGATCTTGAGGAGAAAAAATAGAAAAGTCTAGTTCCGCTATAGTCTGTAAACTCACGCTTAAAGTTTTCGAAAAAGTCTTGATAGAACATCAACAGACACTGAACCGTGAATGATCTTGGTGATAAAAATGGATCTAGTTCCGTAGAGTTCAAATCACCTTCGTGTGTCTAGTGCCGCCTATCAGTAGATCGAAAATTCATTAAAAAAATGTTGGGTCAATGATGAAATTAAAGGTTTCTTTGACTAATGTGCAAGCCAATTTCTGTGTCAATGCCAATTTGATCTGATTCGATCTGGATAAATGATGTGGTGTGTGATGTGAATTATTAGCATAAATAATTTTCTATTAATTTTCAGAAGTGCAAGACGAGGTGGTACCGTGGGGACCTAAAAGATAAGCAAATATAATTTAAAAAAATTATTTCCAGAAGTCCAAGACGAGGTGGAACCCCGCGAGCCGGACTTCTTCCTGGACAACGATCCCAATGGGCTCGATGCGAATGAGATCTATGATAGTATCATGGACAACCCGGAGATGGAAAGGAGCGAGAGGGTGAGCTGTCTGATGGGATAAAAAAGAGCTCTTGGATCATGGTATAATATAATGATTGGATAAGAATGAGATCTATGACAGTATCATGGACAATCCGGAGATGGAGAGGAATGAGCGAGTATGTTTGAACAAGCTAGTGATCTTAGAAGCCTAAAAGCCCTTTGATCGGTGGGTAGTCAATGATGCAGTATATTGGGGGGGGAATATTGAGATCTATGACATTATCATGGACTAATAGAGATCTGTATAATCGATTTGCCATATTTCCATAGAATTTGTTTCGCAATCTCCTCAAGTTTATCCAAATCCCGAAACACTGATCGATGCAGCTCATCTGATTCTCAAAATGAAATATTTCGGTCCTCATAGGTTTCATAATCACCTAAAGTTGCCACTACACCATTAAACTTTGATATGTGTTCTTCACATTGCCCAAAAAAAAATTCGACATAATTAAAGGAGTTCTTCAGAGATTCTTCGACCGTGCCCCGATGGTCAACGTCTTCCACAGCCAGCACAATCCTACGGAGATTGGGTTCAGCGCCTTCCCCACGTAAGTATCGAGAAATGGCGGGCACTGACAATAACGTCATTGTATGTTTCAAGTAACCTTCAAGGCCCGTCCCTGAATCTAACTTTGATATTGTAATCATTGTGTAATAAACTAAATTGTCTGTGAATATTAATCCTTGTGCTCTTTAATCCTCTCCTCCCAACCTCAGAGACATTCCTTACTCTCCCCTGCGCGGTCGCGTCTTCGAGTCTATCAAATCGATGAAGTCGCGGACTTCCGCGCCGTCCGCGCCCACGCCTCCCTCGCGGCCTCCGCTTAGCGCCGGCTTCTTCGGCGGAGGCGGCCCGCCGCCTCTGAACACGACGAAGGCGTTTTTCGGCGCGATCGAGGGCGCGTCCGCGCCCTCGCGGAGGCCTCCGGCGCCTCCACCCGCTCCGTTGATGGTATTCACGCGCGCGCCAGTCGCGCCAACTGGCGCGACCGAGGCGCCGCCTCGGCGCGCCAAGAAGCTGTTCTGGCCGGTGTGGAGAAGGAACACGATCGTGTGGGTGCGGACGCCGCCTCCTCCTACTGAATCGACGACCCAGGCGGCGTTTGTGAGGAGGTGAACTAATTTTAATGCAACTAACTTTGGGGAAATAATAACCTATTGACATGTGTGCAGTCCGTGTACGTAACATAGACAACAGTCGTGGTTCTAGTGTGGTTGGTTCAGGTTTGAGGTGCAGTAACAAAAGTACGTGCAGTAGAATATCCATGGCTCGTGACTAGAGTGCGGAAAGCAAGAGTTGCTCTCCTCATTTGACACACTCTCTCGCCTGCCTGATCAGTGAGAGAGTGTGAAAACTGAGGAGAGTCATGCTTCACTCTGACATCCCTACTCGTGACCTCTCAACCTGAGCAGAGTGATAAAACTGGAGGGAACATCGCTTTTTGTCGCGGGAACTCGGCGATAAAACAGAGGGTAATGACCACTCAGTGCGGGTGTATTACATGTGTCCTTGTGCGAGGTTTAGTGAGCTTCCGTGCTTTTCAGCAAGTCAGAAGAGTAGAAAATTAATATAAGAATGATTTCATCATTTTTTTGTACGATCGAATAATGAGGAATGATTGGTTTCCCATACGGTTCACTGCTGATCATCCCTTGATGAAACCTAATTTGCACGCGCTCTCGGAAATTTGATTAGTCGGAAACGTGACTTGACGAGAAATCAGGAAACATCATGTGGCCTTGTGTTTCTGTTGATAAAAATTGCGAAGACGGAGACGCACAACTTTAGAGGGGGGGGAACACTTGCTAGAAACGTAACAAAAGTACTTGTTGTACAATATAAATGGCTCGTGACCTCTGAACAAGCAATAAAACAGTGACTAGAACATCGATGTAAGCCGAGAATAGAGTAAGGATTCATCAGATCTGTAAAATAGTAGTTCTATCTCAGCACCACTCCTCGTCCTCTGGCTCCCCAACCGCGTCCAGCAAAAAAAAAACAGAAACGTGCTACCCTAGGCTGTAGGGGAAACACTTGTCAGGAACAGTGAGGATTCAGATGAGCTGTGAGATGAAGCATTTCTATTTTAGCATGACTACTTGAAGCTACATAGTCCATTTGAGTACATCGTCGGTTGAAAATAAAGTTGTTGAGAGTTCAATAGTGAAATCACTTCAGCACCACTCCTCGACCGCTTGCGCCCCAACCGCGCCCGGCGTTCCGCGGCGTGACATCCGCGCCCAAGCCGGTGCATATTCAGAGGAATAGAGGTGAGACAGATTCAGTCACTCTACATGCAAATGTATATTTCCAAATTCAAATGTGCTTCACCAATTGCGCAAATGCAATGAAGTGCATTATCCCATCAATCAGGTCCAAATTTTCAACGGAAAACATATATTTTAGGTCCCACGTTCAACTGCCGCGTGTTGAACCCGGAGCTCGACGGAAAGGCGTCCGTGAGAAATGACTGGTCGTGCAAGGTCAGTTATCAAAGCACCCGTGCCTTTAGGGCAGCATCTAGTGTCAATTCACGATGAAGTGACTTAGAATTTTCTGTTCCGTCTTTACAAAATTAACTTTGAGGAAAAATGAAAATAAAATGATTCCAGATGCTCTTCCCGGGTATCCCTCGCGATAACACCTGCAAGTGCTTGTATGAGGTGACTTTTTTTTATTATTTCATTTTTTGTTGCAAAAATGCTGGAACGATGGCATTGAAAATGAAAGGCGTGAACTTTCGCGATTTTCTTTCGAAACGTCACGAACTTTACATCTGTGTATCCTTCACAGCTTTCTGCGAAGTTCTCCGATTTTGAAATATCCAACAATCAATAAATCAATAATTCCTCCAGGTCGAGGGCCGCGACTCGCACGGCTGCGCCACCGGCTATGTCTACACTTGCAGTCGGGTGAACTAATCTTCTCCACTCTGCTTCTCCATTCTGGCGCCAAGTCGGCGTTCATTAGCGCCCTTCTGGTGCTCTCTGACTTCGTCGTAGCTGACGCCCCACAGGCGCCAAATTTCGTATGTGACTGTAAAATTCTTCCTTATTTCCCGAACCGCCATAATTGTGCACATTTCGACCCCGACTTGATAGTATTGCTCACATTTTGTATATTTTTTCTCTATTTTGAAATTATTCTTACGAACGATCTTACCATACCGATACTCCTCTGTCTTATTTTGTTTCCAAAATCAATAAATAGTTAAAATCAGTCCGTGTTCATTGCAATTGCAAGCGTTTTGTTCTTTCGAACTCTGTGTTGAGCCCATTTCGGAAGACTATCACCAGTTAGACAGAGCTAGACAGAGCGAGAGAGTATGCGAAATTGAGAGAGTCAGACCAGCTAGACAGAGGGAGAGAGTATGGAAAAGTGAGAGAGTAATCCAGAGAAACAACAGATAGAGGTAATCCCAGTGGATTTCAGTGGAATCCAACGAGATGGGCGGAATTTAATTAGCCTTCCTTCTCTCTTGAAAGTCCGCCAAGCCGCTTCTGCAGGCTTTAGCCAGTCTTTGAAAGAACTTGCATTGGTCTCGCGATTTTCGGATGAGTCTCACTTACTCATCCTACTAGATGCCAGGTACCTCCCATAAGCAGCAGGCAGCTTCAGTTCTCTCCCTGTTTCCCACAGTCTATCACTTCACCTAGTCAATGAGAGAGCAGGTGTAATGATGAGAGCTAGCTGACTCTATCACATACTCTCGTTCTCTCGCTTTCTCTGATCTCCGAAGGATCAGCTTCGATGCTGAGGGACAACTCTTCTATCTCTATTACACATGCTGTCTCGCTCTGTCTGAGCGACGAGAAAGACGAGGGGTAAAGAGACTTGAATTATCAATCCGTCTCTCTCTCTTTGAGTCTCTCTAATTCGCACATTCACTAGCTCTGTCTGATCGGTGATAGACAACGTCTCGTTCGCTCTTCATTCCGCCAACTCCCTCGGTTTCTCTAACCGTGGAGAGAAGCAGAAAGTAGAGTCCCAGATCATCAATCCTTCTCCCCTCGAGCCTCTCTCCGATCCTGAGCGAGTCAGTTGCTCATTTCACTCTCATTTCTCCCCCTTCTTTCTCTCATCGGAATCTCTCTCACTCATTCCCTCTCTCTTCCTCATCCTTCTCGCCGCGACATCCGTAAACATGTGCCGGCTTTCAGGCCCGGGATATCACCTATTTATCTCAAATACTATTTTGACTGCAGTCATCGAGTTGAGACGTCCGTAAACACGAAGAAACCGCTGGTTTTGAGCTCAAAGTACGGAAATTGGACATTAATTAGTCCCAGAACACTGCTTACCTCCCGTCTCTTCCTTCCTCATCTTTCTCGCCGCGACATCCGTAAACATGAGCCGGCTTTTAGGCCCGGGAAATCACCTATTTTTTCAAATATCACTCTTGATATTACTGAAGTGATCAAGCCGCGACATCCGCAAACATGCTTTCAGACCAGAAAATCAAATCCTATGTTTAACCGTTGTCCGCTTGATAGTATGCATTCTGTTCTGACTGTTGCACCCTTTATTATTGCCACCAGTCTTTTACTGAGCCAGAATCAGAACAGACAATTTTAAGCCCAGCTCTCTGTTTTCCGGTTCCCTAATTCACAGTTGTTCTCACTTCAAGGTCTCGAGGCTTCTCAGGTTACGCCGACGGCTTTTTGAAACCTCTCGCGCCTCGGAGGTTCTCGCCTCGGCGCCTCTCTTCCCCAGCGAGGAGACATGATACTGAGATTGGCTGCATTAGGTAAGAATTTTTTTTCATTTGCGAGCGGTCGGGCACACGGTTCCAGAGCATAGTGTGAATTGCCCTTACGTTCTTGATGAAACATAACTGTCTTCATTTCAGTCCTCCTCCTCACCCCCGATCTCTCCCTTGCCAATCGTTATGCTGACCAGCTATATGAGGACCTGCTGTATTACTACAATAAGAATGTGAGTCTTTCTGATTCTAATAACATGCCAATCAAATTCGAAGTGGAGAAACGGAATCTTTGATTAGTCTGAAATATCTAATTTTGTATTCACTTTCAACTGAAAGACCATATCAGGTCCGACCAGTCAAGAACGCGACTGAGGCGGTGAAAGTCAAGTTCGGCGCATCACTTATTCGACTGATTGACGTAGTGAGTTTTTTGCAAATGTAGAGGCTAACCGTGAAGAGATGTCGTGAAGAGAAGAAGAGATGAGAAGAGAGAGTGGGCAATAATTTTGTTACTGAAAAGAATCAATCGAACCATTACCAGTAGCGGAGTCTGAAACAAGTCGAGAACCTGTGAAACTCAACTAAATCGAAACTGCGAACGAAACATCCCAAAATCTCTGCCGGAATGCTACGCCTCTCGCTTGAACTTTTCACTGGCATTTATTATGACATGCGAGCTAGTTCTCATCAATATGAGCGTGTTAAAATAAGAATCTGGCGTTTACATTGAGAAACATTTCTCGCATCGGTGTCCTTCATGTATCACTTGTAGTGTGCTCCTTCCAATGGCATGAATTTGTGAAACTCAAAAGTAATCCACAGAATTAAGAGATTTACTCAGAAAAAAGAATTTATTACTGCACGTATGTAAATTATTAACAAAGATTAGCTCATCAATCACACTCTCGCCATCATCCGCATGTACTCCTCCTGCTTTTTGGGAAAGTTTTGACGCTGATATTATAACTTTTATTAACACAAATATCACAACTTTACAAATTAAATCACAATCTGGCCATAAATCTCATGTACTCCTCCTGCGCGTCCTCAAATTCCTGGTGCATCTGCACCATTTTCGCCATCTCGGGAGCCATCGGCGATCGCGGGGCTCCGGATGGCGCGACAGGGGCGTGCGCTCTCGCGTGATCCGACTCCGCAGGCGCCTGGATAGCGTAAGGAGAATGGACCGTTTCTGACGCTTCGGCTTCGTAAGCTGGCGCTTGGGTAGCGTGAGGCGGCACAGTGACGCGGGCGGGCGTCACGGGAGCGTGGGCCGGCGTCCGCGAGGTTTCGTTTGGCGCTTCGGGTTCGTAAGTCGGCGCCTGGGTCGCGCGAGCTGGCGCGACCGGAGCGTGAGCCGCCTCGGGCGCGTACTTGACGCTCGGGCGCGGCGTCGGCATCGGCGGCGCCCTCGGCGCTTCGGATGGGGCCATGGGGTTGAAGGGGAACGCGAGCTCCAGCTCGCTGTCGGCCTCCTTTGATGTCTCTCCATCAACTACTTCATAGCCTAAAGTTGTGGGCTTGCGAGTGGCCTTGTCGCGCCAGGTGCGTGGGGCCACCGGGGCAGTGACTGGGCGCTGGGGCTCCGGGTGCTCAACGGTGGCCACCTTGATGAGTTGGGGGAAGGGCGTGGAGGGCGAGGGGAAGGGTATAACAGTGCTCGGTTGGGCTGAGGGAGGAGCGGTGGTCGTAGAGTAGTCTGCTATCGTTGCAGCAGCACTAGTTGTCGTAGGGGCTGCAGTGGTCGTGGGGTTCGAAGTTGGGGCTACAGGAGTTGTTGAAGGAGTCGTGGCTGCAGTTGCTGCAGGGGTCGGTCGGGCAGTATCGAGTGAAGCTGGCGCGGCTGCAAAATAGTTATGTTTCGCGTGTAGTTGAAGAGCTCTTCGTGGTAGGCATTATTAATAGTTCGTCAAATGTCTTTAAAAATAATTATCAATGAACAGTTTTCGAAGCCTTGTTGCTCGTCTAACCTGCTGAAGTAGAAGTCGTAGGCAGATCAGCGATGATCTGCATTACTCCACAATCAGATGGGCAGTAGAACTGTGGCGTGCCTCGCGCTCCGATCTCCCCCGGCTGTCCAGCAACTCCCGGCAAGCCGGCATCGCCGGGCGGGCCGGCCGTGCCCGGCTCCCCGGGCAGGCCGTCGAAGCCGTTGCGCTTCGCCCGCCGTCCAGCCACTCCGGTCACGCCAGCAGGTCCTCGGGCGCCAGGCGCGCCGGGCGCGCCCTTGCCGCCGACGCCCTCCACGGCGTCGGTGCCCGGATTGCCGCGGAAGCCGGGGTTGCCCGGGAAGCCGGCAGGGCCTGCGGGCCCCGGGGGCCCGTCCGGGCCAGTGGCGCCCTCGCGGCCGTCCTCGCCGTGCGTGCCGTGCACGCCGCGGAAGCCGGCGGCGCCCCGCTCGCCCTGTGGGCCGCGCGGGCCGACAGGCCCGGCCGCACAGATGGTGCAGGGCTGCTCCGGCTCGGGTAGGGGCTCGACATCCTCACCATCTGGACCGGGAGCACCGGCGCGGCCTGGAATTGTGCGCATGTTTCAAGAATACTTGAATTAGGATCGATGTTGAATAGAGTCAGTAGTTACTCGTTTGACTCTTGAGAAACAAATACTATCACCAAAGAAGTATGAATTGATTCATAAGTACCAACCTGGTTCGCCATGTCTCCCTTCCGGTGCCGGTTCTCCTACTTGTCCTGGTGGTCCTGGGGGACAGTGAAGGGCGTGACAGCCTGGGAAAACAAAATTTTTAATTTTTGTAATGGATTGATCTGTTTTTTCTGCAGCTATGATAAACTTGTTCCAAATGCAAGTTGAGTTTCTTGACCATTTATTTCTAGAGCGAAAACTCAAGCAACTTTTCGATTTCCTGTGCGGTCATTCGTATTTTAGAAACAACATAATATCTTCTACTTCTTATTGTTTGAAACACTTTCAAGCGAACAAAGAACATGATCAACGATCACTCACCCTTGCACACGCTCTCCCACGTCTGTTCTCGCATCTTAACTGCCTAGTGGTTTCTCTATCACGCATTCGTGCATTAGAACCCATCCCATGAGAGTCCACTGTTGGACATGCTTTCAAAAGGCCAAAAATCATAGTTGAAGTGATACTCAACCTTGCACACGCTCTCCCACGTCTGTTCTCGCATCTTAACTGCCTAGTGGTTTCTCTATCACGCATTCGTGCATTAGAACCCATCCCATGAGAGTCCACTGTTGGACATGCTTTCAAAAGGCCAAAGATCATAGTTGAAGTGATACTCACCCTTGCATACACTCTCCCACGTCTGCTTCCTCGCCCTTGCATAGACCAATCCACCCTCATTGAGACTGTGCCAGACACGATTGGAGTCATCCTGATGAGATCAAAGTTTAGAAAATGCGTATTCTAGAACCTAGTGAGTCCAACAAATGACAATTCACTCTGCCCCTAATCAAACAAGGGAAAAACTAGAGTCGGGGTGAAAAAAGAACAAGAGGATACTCAGGCTCTCAAGAATAAGCTCGACTCATTACCTTGAACTTCGCCGCCCGCTCCTCCATCCACGACACCTGCCGTGCGGCTCGCATGTAGAGGGTGGGCCGTACCCCTACGGGTCCCTACCGAACCCCTCTGGTCCCCTACCGTTACCCTCCGGGTCCCTACCGTACCCTCTGGATCCCTACCGTACTCCTGTAACTGGCTTCCGCAGGATTTTTTTAAACCTTTTTCTCACCTTGAACTTCGCCGCCCTCTCCTCCATCCACGTCGCCTGCCGTGCGGCTCGCATGTAGAGGGTGGGCAGGGCAATGACGAGCATCACTAGGGACAGAGATGAGAAGACGACTGTGGTGACGGCGAGGCGGGTGAAGAGACTACTCCTATCCGAGCTCCCCATTTCTGAAAGGAGGGGAATCAGAGTTCAACAGATTCGACAAGAATATCAGTGAATATGTGCGACTACTCGAAAGAGCAAAAAACGATGAGAAAACGACTGTGGTGACGGCTAGTCGGGTGAAGAGACTGCTCCGGTCTGGGGAATATTGAGGCAGAATTCCGGCATAAAGTGCATTCAAATAATCAGGACTATTGAACGAAAGCAAGATAACTACTAAGATTGCGAAAACGGAGGTCAGAAAGAGTTTATGATGTGTGCAAAATCTGTCACTGTAAGTACCAAGCTAACGATTGCCGAACCAGGAACGCTCTAAGATCACTATCAAATCGAGAGGGACAACGTAATCGCCCCTGCGCAAGAGAAAGCGCAAGAAAGTGAGACAATCGCCTCTCTCTCACTCGTTTTTTGCCCCGGCGAGAGAGGGGGGGGATGAACGGGATTTGAGAACGGCACGGGCGAAAGATAGAGGAAAGAGATATGGCAGCCATTTTCTCGCATTTCCCCCCAAGCGGAGGGCAAAATCCAAACTTGCCATTGCGCATTAGGCTCAAATGAGGCATTTTCCGAGCCAGCGGTTTTATAGTTCCCGTTCGTTGAGGAAACGGAACCCATAAGGAAGCGAAACGTTAATGAGAAGATTGCATGCCGAAATATGCGTTGGGCAAAAGGGGTATGAAAGGGGACACTGATATTTGATGAGGGAAGATTGGGAATGGAGTGAGTTTCACAGGTTCTTGAGAAGGCAACCATGTTCGAATGATAGACCGGAAAAGAATGTCTGATTAGAAAACATTAAGTCAATAACGAATTCCTTGCAGGACGAGGTCAACCAAGTGCTGACTACCAACCTCTGGCTGGAGATGGTGAGCTGTTTCTTACCCATCGAATTTGAAGGAGGGCCATATTTAACGACTGAACTTGTCAAGCAATGGTTCAGCTTCATAATCCTTGTAGCTTGTTGGACGAGAGTAAGAGCAAGTGTTGATTAGACGGAAAATAAAAGTTGTCACTGATTTCATTATTAGTTAGAGTAGAAAACCTCTCTCGCGAGTAGAGTGTGAAAAACAGCTTTTATCCAGCTATCAGCTAGCTGGTTCAAAATGTAAACAACTAGCTGGATAACATTCGACTATCCTCACTCCCTCATTTCGACTATTCAGCTAGTCGACAAGCGGTCGACTGGCTGAGTGAGGAAGGACAAAATGAGATTGAATCGATCGCCCGCTCGAAACTCAATTTATTTTCCTTTGTCTCGACCCCTCCGCACAATGGAATGAGGACGAGTGCGAATGATTCAACTAGTCGGTGGATAAACAGCTAGTTGTTTACGAATCATTCCAGCTAGTCGATTTGCATTTGACCGAGTCTAATCGACTAGCTGGTTAGAAATGAAACGACTAGCTGTTTGTTTTTGACACTCTACTCGCGAGTCAAAGGCACTTTGAGACATAATTTGCAAAAATGAGATCAAAATCTACGAATGTTTTCAGCAATGGTTCGACTACAAGCTATCCTGGGACCCCGAGAAGTGGAATGGAATAAGAAAGCTGCACATCCCATCGGATCAGATCTGGATTCCGGATATTCTGCTGTACAATAAGTAAGCGACCAGGAAATAAAGCACCTATGTTTCACATAATCTCGAATAAGGGAGGTGGAGTGCGAGAACGATAGAATCTTGCCGGATTGTGTGGAAATTCAGAACACAATGCTTTGAAACAAATCCATAGCAATCCCTATCAAACGAAACTTCTCTGCCGTCAGCATCCCTGCGATAGCAGTGGGCGTAATGCAAGTGGCGAGAGCCGGAGCGAAAGTGAAAGTTGAAATGGAGCCCTTTTTTGCCTGCTGCCCTTGCCCTATCTCGCTATCCTTTCACTATCACCCTAGGGAGGGATGTGATCTCTCGTTTCCCTGACATGTCAGAGATAAGGTTGGTTGAGTAGGGTAGCTCTTTCCTCTTATGCAAGAAGCAACGGTTAGAGAAGCGAGAGTGCAAAGGAAAGTAAGAGAGAGCGACCATAATCATCCTAAGAGACGAACGGGAAAGGGAGATGGGCATCGCAAAAACGAGCTGCCCTATCCCTATCCCGCAGGTATCACGAGCCATTTTCTATTGCTAGATTGGCTTGTTGGTGATTCAAACTGACGGATTAGAAGAGGGGGATTAGAGGGGTTCGCTTCAAACAAATAAACTTGATGAAATTGACCGCGTAGATCATATCGTAAGTCAGTTCGCGATCCAAAACCGTTCTGACCAACCGTACTCCAGTGCCGACGGCGAGCCGCACATCACGATCATGAGCGACGCGTTGGTCTACTTCACGGGTCTGGTCGTGTGGAAGCCGCCTTCTATCTACAAGAGCTTCTGCCCGGTAAAACCACACTACGAAAATGAAACGTCGCTTGTCGATTTTTTGACTAGAGTTGGGATTGGTAAACATCGACCACACCACGAAAACGAAGCGTCGCCTGTCGATTTTTCGACTAGAGTTGGGATTGGTAAACGTCGACCACACCACGCACTTCCAGATCGACATCGAGTACTTCCCTTACGACTCGCAAGAGTGTACGATGAAGTTCGGTGGTTGGAGTTACAATGGGTTCTTGTTGGATGTGCGGCAGATTCCGGTACGTCCACCTCGGAACAGTTGATGAAATGATGATTGGGTTATTAGCCATTCGGGTTGAAAAAATAAGGAGGCTGGAGTTACAATGGGTTCTTGTTGGACGTGAGGCAGATCCCTGTGAGTTTCCCAACACTATGATCAAAAGTTCTTCATTTGTATTTTGGCGAACACAGAAGAATTGGAAATTTCAATTATTGTGTTTGTCCAGGAAGACAAGACATCATTGAAGATGTAGCATTCGAGGTTAATTGAAATTGCAGTGAAACTCACCTAATTTTTCTCGCCAAAGGTGTCTAAATCTGTTCCCTCATGCATATTTTTCGCGTTTAATGTGTTTTTTCAGAGCAAGAACAACTCGATCAAGACCATGTACGACAAGGATCACAAGGAATACCACTTCTTGGAGAGGGGCATGGACTTGTCGGCTTTCTATCCGTATGTTTGAAAGCGTTTTTTTTTTGTGAAACCGGGAAGCTATTGGGAAACAATCCACAAGGAATATCATTTTCTCGAGCGAGGAATGGACCTGTCAGCTTTCTATCCGTGAGTTAAAATCATCAAATATGAAAGTATGAAGACGTGGATAAACACTACAAATAACTACCATGTGCCCATGAGCTTTTTTCAACTTTCAGCACCTAAAAGATTGAAATGAGCCGTGTAACCATCTGAACATCCGAGACGAGATTTAATCTGCTCCCCCACGTCTTATCTTATGAACCTTGCAGTAGTCTGGAGTGGGACCTGCTCAAGCTGACGTCGAAGCGGCACGAGCAGCTGTATCCGGGATGCTGTGGACAGGTCCGATTTCGACTTAGACCTTATTTTTCGTATTGCCAATCAAGGATCTGCTAAGAAACACTTACAATAGGCGCTTTGACATTGCTGTGAAACATGTATCACGAAAAGTCAACTATCGAAGTCAATTGAAATTGAAATTAAATCTAAAAAAAGACGAATTTTAGGAATTCTACATCGACGTCACCTTCGACATCAAACTGAGGAGGAAGACGCTGTTCTACACTGTGAATTTGGTGATTCCGTGCATGTTGATTGGTGAGTGAGATATACTAAACGATGCTCGTAAAATGAGTTCCCAGGAATGCTGTTTGCCCGAAATGGAACTCATACAATAATTGCAGCCATCCTTACCACCTTCGTGTACTACATTCCACCGATCGAGCACAAGGTGATCTCTTTTACGATCCTTAATTCATTTTCCCTGCGAAATTCATTTCGAAAATTACAACAACAAAATACTCAGATGACATTCTCCATCTCCATCACCCTGACTGTGCTCTCTTCTTTGTACCAACTTAGGCTAGAATACAATCCTAGAATGGTTAATAGGGCTTAGATTAATGAGATTGAACATGAAAGGAAAAATATAACATCATCATAAATAACTGATGCCAGATGACGTTCTCCATTTCCATCCTCGTCACCTTGACTGTCTTCTACTTGGTGCTGATCGAGCTGATTCCACCGACTTCGTTGGTGAGACAAAGCAACAGTTATTTTAATTTATTTTAATTTTTCGAGGGCTAAATCCCAATGAATTGTTGATAAGATTCCAATAGAGCTTTCAAAGCACTGTGAAACGTATTGCGAATGCATTATTATTATTCTATTAATGAACATTCCGAAATAAATCCCCGATTTTCACTTAGCTTTATCCTCCAAACCGATCCGACACAAATGATGACGGGCCTCCACCACAATTTTACGAAGATCTTTGAACTTCCCATGCTCATTCTCTATGGCGAATGAATAATTGAATTGAGTTGAATTCCATGTCAGGTCATCCCTCTCATCGGCAAGTACCTTCTTTTCACAATGTTCCTCGTCTCACTGTCGATCATCTTCTCTGTGATCACGCTGAACTTCTTCCGGCGGTTCGTGAATTCTAAAGTTCCCTTCCTCACCTGACTCAGGAAATTCGAATTTGAATTCGCGTAGAACAATCAACTAGAATCCTCGCGGATAAGAGTTAGGCGCTAGATTTATGTCCAAAACGAAGTAGTAAGTCGATTGTTCCTCGTCTCACTCTTGACCATCTTCTCTGTGATCACGCTGAATTTCTTCAGACGGTGGGTGAATTCTCATTTTCGCATTGAGAAGCTACATTGATGATTGAATAGCAGTCGGTTTACGGAATCGAGGGTCCATACTAGGGTTGACAAAATGAATCCAATGACGAGTCTCACTGTCCATCATCTTCTCTGTGATCACGCTGAACTTCTTCCGGCGGTTCGTGAATTCTAATGTTCCCTTCCACACCTGACTCAGGAAATTCGTATTTGAATTCGCGTAGAACAATCAACTAGAATCCTCGCGGATAAGAGTTAGGCGCTAGATTTATTTCCAAAACGAAGTAGTAAGTCGATTGTTCCTCGTCTCACTCTTGACCATCTTCTCTGTGATCACGCTGAATTTCGTCAGACGGTGGGTGAATTCTCATTTTCGCATTGAGAAGCTACATTGATGATTGAATAGCAGTCGGTTTACGGAATCGAGGGTCCATACTAGGGTTGACAAAATGAATCCAATGACGAGTCTCACTGTCCATCATCTTCTCTGTGATCACGCTGAACTTCTTCCGGAGGTCAGTTAAAATTCGAAAATCAATGATATTCGGTTCCCATCGATCGCCTATAGACATTTGATTTTTTTTCAATTCCGGACACCTCACTATTAGAAAGCTTTTGAAATCAATGCTTTTTAGAGAATCTTTGAAACTCAATCGATTCTTGCAGGTTCAATCTCTTTCCTTTCCAGTGACGGCTCCGCTCATCCCATGCCCTCGTGGATGAGGACTGTATTCGTGCACACACTTCCGAGGTTAATGATTGTGTTCTCACAAGAAGAAAATATGAACCTTCCCTTAGAGCCGTCACACAGATCCGAATGAGTTTCACCTAACTTTCAAAGCATCTTTCATTTCTTATCGTCAGTTTATTCTTGATAAGTGTGTTACAACAAACTATAAATTCGCTCAGATACATTCTGCTCAAACCCGCCGAGGAAGGCCCGGCGGCGAGTGACGATGCGAGCAGTGCAAGTGGTGAGTAGCACTTTCGAAGTACACACCTAGGCATTTAAACAGTGTCTTGCCTGGCCTGCTCAACTGTATCAATAGATGCACATGCTAGTACTGTGTTGCATTTATACTGGATTTGCAAGAGTAATCGCTCATTTCAATGGCTACTCCATTATTCTCAGACATCCACCTCGGCTCCCGGCGCCCCTCTCCCTACTTCCTGTCCGTGCCCACAATCGGGGATGGCGAGTGCAGACTGTCACAGCTGGCGCAGCTAAGAGGGATGCATCCGGATATATTGAGGTAACGTTTGAATCAGAAGCAAAGGAGATGGTGGGCTAGGGTAGGATAGGGTCCGCCTGAGACGGCGAGTGCAGACTGTCACAGCTGGCGCAGCTAAGAGGGATGCATCCGGATATATTGAGGTAACGTTTGAATCAGAAGCAAAGGAGATGGTGGGCTAGGGTAGGATAGGGTCCGCCTGAGACGGGGAGTGCAGACTGTCACAGCTGGCGCAGCTAAGAGGGATGCATCCGGATATATTGAGGTAACGTTTGAATCAGAAGCAAAGGAGATGGTGGGCTAGGGTAGGATAGGGTCCGCCTGAGACGGCGAGTGCAGACTGTCACAGCTGGCGCAGCTAAGAGGGATGCATCCGGATATATATTGAGGTAACGTTTGAATCAGAAGCAAAGGAGATGGTGGGCTAGGGTAGGATAGGGTCCGCCTGAGACGGGGAGTGCAGACTGTCACAGCTGGCGCAGTTGAGAGGGATGCATCCGGACATCCTCCGGTAGGTGACAGTGTAACTTATGGATACGCATAAGTATGGTATGGTGTTGCTGTCTCGTAAGGTCCTCCGAAGGATCACTTTATAATTTTTGCAGGAGGATGGTCGACAACATCGCCTTCATTGCTGATCATTTCAGAGCGAGGAAGAAGGAGGATCAGGTGGGTGTCAAGAAACAATTGGGCTTTTCATCGCAGAAGGGTTCTTAGGGAACAAGTCGAGAAACTTGTTTCGGGCCACTGAAATGTGAAGGGGTGTGCGATTAGGGAAACTTAACCTTCAGTCTCAGAAAATTGGATAAACAACCTCGATTTGTACAACGTTCTAATCGCTACAGGTTTCAACTCAAGAATGAACATATAATAGATGATCGAATAGGAAGCAATAAAAAGAACTTTAAGCTTGAAATCTGATTCGCAGGTCTCCGACGACTGGACCCATGTTGCCAATGTGATTGATCGACTGCTGTTGATATTCTTCACGGTCGTCAATATTTCTGGTAATAATTTGATATTTTCTCATTTATTTACTGTAGGGACGACACAAAGTACATTAAAAAACATTACTGTTCAAAATTCAATAAAATATTTTCCAGGTACGATCCTAATCGTCGCCAACTCTCCCGTCTTCTTCGACACCAGTGAGCCGATGGCAGTGGAGTTCTCGGACAAGCCCATTTCAGGTCTGTTGGATATTCGAAAATCTGTCATGAGCATTGCAATTCTGTTGTTGATCTTCTTCACGAATGGTACTATCTTGAGTGTTAGTCCTTCGATTAAAAAAATAGGGCACTTGTTTAAAACAGTAGAAGTGAAATCGATTGAGAGTGAACCAGTGGCCGTGGAGTTCTCGGACAAGCCTATTTCAGGTATTCTTGCATTATTTCAGTCGTTCATAGGTGAAACCTCTTCTTCAAATAAAATTTTTGCTTCTTCAACGAGCTAGTCGTTATTCTAAATCGGCTACTTCGGTTATCAATTTGATGGTTTTTCTCAATATCAATGTCGATCCCAAGAAACAAGATCTCCAGTTTGCAATGTTTACTTCTTCTGAAACTAATTTCAAAATCTTTAGGAGACACCTTCGAGAACCTCCTACGCGAGTCGAATTTCACGCAAGAAGCCTGGTGGGACAACTCATATCTGGACGAATGATTCGTGTATCATATTATTTATTCTTACGCTGATAAAGCAATTGTGAAAATGAATAATGGGAATATTATGGCGGTCGTTTCGAAACCTTCTTATGCGTCAGGCGCCTCCGAAGAGAGTTGCTGCAGGACTCTGCGCAGGACTTTGCCCGAGGATGACCTCAATGTTATTTGATCATAAATACCAATTAGTTAATTAACTAATTAACCAATTAACTAATTGACTAATTGAGTTGGCCTCAAACACTCACATCGGCAGCTCATCCATCACTCTGATGCTTCCCTTGAGGTGCTTGTGCGGGGAGAGGCGGTCTGAATGCATTTCTCAATTATGAGTTCTGCAAGCTCATTTTCACAGAAAGAGATGGGTCTTATGGTCATTCTATTCGCTGTAGACGTTGATCGCCCTATATATAGGCGCTCAACGAATTTCTTGTGAGCAAAAACTCGGGCGATTATTGGATTAGGCGAGAGACAAGGGAGGGAGGGGAGAGTGATCCAATTAGGGAGGGAGAGGGGAGAGGGAGGGAATTCTTTTCATTTCATTTCATTCGTGGCCGTGCAAGTCGCGCGGAGCGGTTGGCGCGCCCCCGAAGGGGGCAAGCCGCGGCGGAGCGCGAGGGGGCGAGCGTAGCGAGGCCCAGCCCGCGGCAGGCGCCCCCGGAGGGCTCAGCTTCCGCAGGAAGCTAGTATGCCAATAAAAAGAATGACGAACCTTTGACGAACTGAGCGATTTCCTGCACGGTCTCGGAGGAGTCCTGGAAGTGTTAATGTTCGTGAAGCTTGGAAGTGCCGGAATGTACTGGCTCTGACCTCTTCCCACCACTGGTTATTAATATTGGCATCAGTGGTTGAACGATCCAGAGACTCTCTAGTCGAATAAAATAAAATAAAATGAGACTAGGCAGTGACGCTGTTGGAATCATAGAGGACAGCGGAAGTCTATTGATTGGTTCGATTTCAATGAATCTTACCTCTCCCCTCAGCACAATAAACGCTCTGGGTACATGACCAGCATGCTCGTCAGTAACGCCGATCACTGCTGCCTGAACAAGTTTCCATAACCAATTAACCATATTTTTCAAGCAGCTTTTTTCAATGACCGAGTATTTCGATATGTTTCACACAAGGCATTTATAGCTTGGAGATTTTGCCGAGTAATAGTCTGTTGAATCCGAATTCTTTGATAAAAAGCTACCTGAGTAATCGCAGGGTGCGTGAGCAGGAGGTCTTCCTGAAAAGTTATGATATTAGAGGACAATTCAGAAGAATGGATCCTTCTATAGCTAGGGACACTAAGCTCCGCCCACTTTGAGGGGATAGAGGAACGAGCCAAACCTGCGCATGGGCGGTACTCTGCGAATACTTAACCGATTTGGCTATTCTAAAACGATTCAGTTAGGTATCATCGATCTCCACAATGATCCCCGGGAGCATCCTGATCGGACAACTTTGGGATGGTAAAAATCGATAAATAAGTTTTAAAATTAGCGATTAGGAGGGTTCTATTGATCGGGTCCAGTTGCTCCACAGGAATTTGACTAATTAGAATATTTCACGATTTTTAAAGAAAAGATCAGAATTTTAGCATGTTTCCTCGAAGAGTACCGCGAGCGCGGGGAGAGGGGAGCGAGAGAGCGGGGGGAGGGAGAGAGACACGTGAGAGAGAGGCTCCGCCCCTTTTTCTCTCTCACCTCTTCCCTTCCCTCTCGCTCAAGGCCAGCGCGCGCGTGGTTTTTGAAGCATAACTTTTCACAGAGAAAAGATAATCACAAACGGTAAAAAGTATGATGTTATTGGGACCATGAGGGACACATTGAACCCAGATTTGGTACCATTGCAACAAATCGGAGATCTACGTTGGGGTCTCTATCTATAGCACATACGCGAATAGTGCTGCGTATTTGGAACAACCGCGTCATTTTACATTATATTTTGCGATATGTTTCATGCCTTCAACAAGGGCCCCAACAAATGCATTGAGTCGATTTCGCAGATTTTGCCTCTATTTAGCTTAAAACTCACAATCTCCGCCGGTGACACTTGCTTGCCATGCACCTTGAAGACGTCCTTCAGTCTATCACTACTATCTCTAAGCCTCACACTCTCTGCTCTACTCCCATAGTGTTTCAGAGTCCGGTATTCTTAGTCAGAAAGGCAGAATAAGCTCACAATCTCCGCAGGTGACACTTGCTTCCCGTGCACCTTGAAGACGTCCTTCAGTCTGTCAACTACGTAGTAGAAGCCGTCGTGGTCGATGCGGACGAGGTCTCCTAAGTAGTTAATCAATTAAATGAGAAATAGTTAATTAATTAATTATTGATTAATTAATTAATTATTGATTAATTAATTAATTATTGATTAATTAATTAATTATTGATTAATTAATTAATTAATTATTGATTAATGAACAGAATAATTAAGAAGTAGAAACCGTCGTGATCGATGCGGACGAGGTCACCTTATATTTATTGGCGTAGCTCTCGAGTTTATGTTTATCTGGACTTCTCGAGAAAGCAGTTAACACTATTCATTCCCAGTTGCCATGGAACCACCCACCGACCAGACAAATTTGAATGCGATTTCATGATTGCTAACCAGTTCTAAGCCATCCGTCCTTGTCAAGAGGGGAACCGTCGAGTAGGTAGGAGCGAATGACTGCGCGGCCTGAAAGGAGTGAAATATGAGCATTGATTTCTCAAAATTGTCCATCTCATATCCGTTTCACTGTTTTCGAGAGGACGCAATTTCCATACCGCTTCTGGGGATTGGGTTCTAGAAATCTTTTTTAACAACCGTAAATTTCAGAGCCGTGAATTAGAGGCGGGTGCGTGCGAAAAGGTGATAAACCACACCACGTTTTTACACACACCGTCACATCGTTACCAATTCAGTGTAATCCCGCGCGCAGTTTATAATTTAAATTTTTTAAAATATTTCCATATTTTATTTTGCTTGCACAAGAGCGGACTTCTCAGTTGTCACTCCCAGCTGCCATGGCATCATCCACCGACCAGAGCGGGATCGAGGTAAAGTCTTTGACTTCGCTGGACGCCAAGCTTGTTTTTTACACTTGCGAATGCGCGTCAGTGATTTATTAACCCAATAAAGTCTAATCATTGTTTGAATGCGTGGGAAAACCCTCGAAGCGTGAACAGCACATATTTTGAGCTATTTTCGCCTGCAATTTCCCAGACTATATGGTAAACATTAAATGAGTTTCAGTGATTAACTGAAGAGTGGGTTTTTTCGAAAATCTGGGATGGAGGAGGTTTTGGGGGTTTGGAATTGTCGAGGAAATTCCAGGAGAAGATCCTCGAAGTCGATCCGGCTGTTCGCGAAGCAATAATTGCTAACTTTTTGATGGAGCAGAAGAAAAAAGAGGAGGCTCAGAGAAAGCTTGGTGAGAAGGAAGCAAGGCTGGCGGAGAAAGAAATGGATAAAGCTGAGTGGATAATGAAAGAAGTCGAAGCGAAAGTGGCTAGAATGAAGAAAACGAAGGAGATGGACGATGAGAAGAGAAAGGAAATACTCGAAGGCATTCAAAAGAATGTCACGTACCATCTGAACAAGTAAGAACATTTCTTTTAAAGTTTGGAAAAATATTCATTGATAGCATCTAAAATCGAGCTGTGGATGGGGATGGAAGCAAGAGTGAATGAGTTAGCACCGGGCACTCCTAAGAACGCCTATGCAGCATTTAAACTCCCGATATACTCTGATCATTCGGGGACTCTCTAAATAGGGTTGAAAGAGTTTATCCTATACCGCAGCTTCTTCCTCTCATTTATGCTTGTTTGCTCTATTCCCATGAAAAGCCGTTTCAGATAGATTCCCTCACGAAAGAGCACACTAGGGCGGATGAGAAAATTCGGATGATAACATAACATCCTCCGAATGCTCTCATCCGCCCTAGTGCTTACGAAAGGCGTGAAAGAAGGAATATTTTCTCAACGAACAATTATTCCAGATACACCGAATACTTGAACCAGAGAACTGACTATGAAAAAACGTCAGAGGAAGAGGCGCAGAAACATCTGGTGGTGATCAAGACAGGCGAAGCAATGATCGTGAAAGCTCGCAAAGATTTTGACATGAAGGAGCAGAAGGCAAACTCGCTTTCGTGAGTGCAATATATTCAAGGAAAATTTGAAGTGGGAGTTTGGGAGAAAATTTTCGAGTTGTTGTGATCATAGGACATAGGTACTTGTGGAGTTCCCCGGATATGTTTCACACATTCTATAAATTTGATTGACGCTCTTCAATTCCTATGACATTAATACATTGATTGATTACAGGGCCAACTCGCTGCGACCCGTATCTCGCTCCTGTCCTATCTGCTTTTCCGAGCACCCACTCCGTCGCGCCACCTGCAACGCGTGCGGTACGTTTGAAATTCTGTTCGCAAAGGCAGTTCGCTTTGTACAAGTTCAAATCGGACTCTGTTCGAGCTTGTACTATATGCGGCTTTCTTGATGACCTTCAGTTGGGCTTTATGTTGAGAGAGTGGAAGAGAGACAGGCTAGACTCTTGTCTCGATTACCCTAAAATTTCAGGCAACAGTCTGTGTCGTCTATGTTTGCGTAAAGCCATCGACGAAGCCAAACCCAAGCCTCTCAACTGCCCCATGTGTAAGAAGGAAGCTGCAACCTTTGTCCACCTGCACAACGATTATGGAGATTTGGGCGCGGAGGCGCCTGAGGAACCTGAGGAACCTGAACCTCAGGTCCCGGAGGTCCAACCCCAAGTCGCTCCTGTCGATGTACCCTCGAGTAGCCAAGAGGGGAAGCGAGAGACGCAGAGCGATGATAAGGAGGGAGAAGAGGAGGACGGTCCCAGTAGGCCGAAGAGAACCCGTGCATGCACCAAACAGGCTAAGGCTACGAAATGATAGGCACTTAGTACAAAAATTGAGCGCATTATGCTTCCTCACTCTATGGCCCCCACTGAATCTCTACAATGATCTGAAAGCAATAGATGTTTTTCGATTGCATTCTGCTTGTATCACATATTGCACTCTGTTTGTAATAGATATCCAATTATGTTTATAATTGTTGTTCTCACTGTATGTTTGCTGGCTCAAAGTTCTGAGTATCTTTCATTTCACGCTCAGTTTTCGTTTATCTCTTCATGTAGTCCCATGTATCATCCGCTTGTCCTTCCGAAAGCTTTCACGTTTGAGATTGGAAGATTCCGAGATGTTCCATGTTATCCTCATTTTCCCTACTTTATCAGTAGTTTCAATTTCATATACGACATGTTTCGATAAATCTGATATGTTTCACACTAAGTACTGCCGGCATGGAGAAATTTTTTTCTTCTTGAATTAGCACGAACCCTCGCATAAGCAAATAATTCAGTTGAAATACAATACCATTAAAACATCTTGAAGACTCTGTAGAGTTGCCGCATGAATGAATTCGGGAGTGCGCAAGGCCCATTCAGCATCTCGGGCTCAAACCGCGAAATTTCAAAGCCGTGAATTAGCCGCGGCTGCGTGCGAAAAGGTGATAAACCACACCACGTTCACACCGTCACAACGTTACATACTCAGTGTAACCCCGCACGCAGTTTTAATATATAATTTGTATGAATATTTCCATATTATATTTTGTTTGCTCAAGAGCGTCCGTTTCAGTTTTTACTTCCAGTCGCCATGGAAACCGCCAGCGAGAAAAGCACGATCGAGGTAAAGTCTTTCACTTTCATTAGCTGCCACGCTTGTTTTCTCCACTTGCAAATACGTTTAAGTGGCTCAAAGTTAAACAAAAAGATCATATAAGGCGACCGAAACTAATATTGGGTGATGGTGGGTTGAGTTTGAACACAACTCAAGTCCCCGAGAAAGTGAAAACACGGGTTTCAACAAACACATATTTCCTCGAATTTTTAACTTTTTGCGTTGTACTTTTCCGAAACTGTTCTTCTTTTTCAACCTATATTTTTTCATTGTTCTGTTTTCGCAAATCATAGCTCGTATGTATTTATTTATTTTTATCGCGATGTTTTCATGGAATAATGTACTTCATTTCTTCTTTAGCTCAGATGATGTGAGACCTTAGTCCTCGCAACTCATTTTGAGAGTCTGAAATTGCGTTGTGTGCTTGCGTTGTGTAATTGCGTTGTGTTGTGTAATTGCGTTGTGTTGTGTAATTGCGAAATTGCAGATGTAAAAGAAAGGGTATCGTCGTTTCGAACAGCCAGTAGACAGAAAAAAAGGTTGAATGCTCAATTGTAATACGATAATCTTCATAGTACACTACAATGATCAAAACCCACACGCAGAATCTTGCTGTCGACCGATTTCAATGAGCGAAGAGAGGTGAAATGAGAGAGAATGAGAATGTGAACAATTTTAATTGAGTATTCGCCTCATTTTCGCCCTTGTCTCTCGTGGAGAATGGTTGGTTCCCTCTTTAAAGTTATTCGGACGTCTAAAACCACGCATTTAACCTTTTTTCTGTCTACTGCCTGTTCGAAACGACGATACCCTATCTTTTACATCTGCCAGGAGAAATGCACAACTATCATTCAAGTCTACTGCCTGTTCGAAACGACGATACCCTATCTTTTACATCTGCCAGGAGAAATGCACAACTATCATTCAAGGGTCGCCGTTCAAATGCCCTCGCTCGTAAAGGTTAGTGTCATTGACAGCTTTCAGACTCTGGATGTTCTTCTGTGTCATTGATTGAGGAGAGGAGAGAAGAGTCGAGAATCGATCACTCCGGTGAGAGGAGGGAGAGTGGAATGAGCGGAACAACGCAATTTCAGACTCTCAAAATGCGTTGTGAGGAGGAGAGACGACCACACCGGTGAGAGGAGGGAGAGTGGAATGAGGGTAACAACGCAATTTCAGACTCTCAAAATGCGTTGCGAGGAGGAGAGACGACCACACCGGTGAGAGGAGGGAGAGTGGAATGAGGGGAAGAACGCAATTTCAGACTCTCAAAATGCGTTGCGAGGACTAAGGTCTCACATCATCTGAGCTAAAGAAGAAATGAAGTACATTATTCCATGAAAACATCGCGATAAAAATAAAATAAATACATACGAGCTATGATTCGCGAACACAGAACAATGAGAGAAAATTAAAGGTTGAAAAAAGAAGAACAGTTTAAAATAGCACATTGTACCAACAAAAACGCAAAATCGTCGAAAATAGTATATTCGTCAAAAATCAATAGAAATTACCTGAAAAAGTTATGTATTTTGAAATTTGCTAAAATGCGTTGTGAATGCGTCACTGCAACAAGAGTTTTTGTTAAACTCACCCCACCATCACCCAATATTAGTTTCGGTCGCCTTATATTATTGTTTGAATGCGTGGGAAAGTTGCGAAGCGTGAAAAGCACTAATTTTGAGCTATTTTCTCCTGCACTTTCCCAGAGTATATGGTGAAAATTAAATGCGTTTCAGCGATTGATTTTTGGGGATGTTTTGGAGCTACTAGTAGCGAATGAGGAGGAAAACAACTAGTTGGCTTGTAAAGAACTACATGCTTACTCACTATGCAACTAGTTGAATAAAGAAATAAACAACTAGTTGTTTATCTTTGAAAGCCTAGTTACGATCTCTTTCCAGGAGAAGATCCTCGAGGTCGATCCGGCTGTTCGCGAAGCAATAATCGCTAAATTTATGGCGGAGAAGAAGAAAGAGGAGGAAGACCAGAAAAAGCTTGGAGAAAAAGAGGCTCGACTGGCGGAGAGGGAGAGGGATGAGGCTGAATCGACATTGAAAGATGCACAACTCAATGTGGATAAGATGAGGGATCAAAAGAAGAAGGATGATGAGAAAAGGAAGAAACTGCTTGAAGCTGAGGAAGAACAAAGAAAGAGAAATCAATCAATGATCGAATTTTACCGGCGACAAATAGAAGATCATCAGAAAAAGTGAGTTATTAAGGGACTAGGTCGGATGAGAACCGACTGGATTAGAACCTAATGAGGGCGAGAGACAAGACTTATGTAATAGGCGGATTATGCAAATGGTTCACATTCAGTCGGTTCTTATTCGACGGTTCTCATCCGCCCTAGGGCCGTTTTTGCCCAATTCGATGGAAGATTGATTAGTTGCAGTCAATAGACATTTCTCGAGTGAACTCAGAGGTTAGAAGTGTCCTGGTACTGTTAGGATCAGAAGCAGTCTCAGCCGTTTTCGGCCTATCCGACTTTCTTCCAGAAACATCGAGATTGGCGCGAATCAGTCAACACGCGCGCGCGAGGCGGCCGTTCAAGCGGATGCTCTCAACGATGCGGAGCAAGTCGTTTCGAAATTACGGGATGAGTTCTATGCAAAGGAGACAAAAGCGAACCAGCACCCGTAAGTACGGATATCCTCAAGCGCATTACCCGCTCCGTACTACAAATGCTAGCCCCTCCTGAATTCTAGCATTTTGTACGTCGAGGGCTCCCCTTATCAGAAGAGAGCCGTAATGATTGATGAATGAAGCAGTCTATCCTTCCCCCGAGTTGCATAGGGACCATACCAACATGGACAGGACTCATGGGCATATGCAACGCTCCCCATAAATGTTCTGGTGGAGTGCGAATATTCGGCCACCTAATGGGACTGCCAGCCTCATACTTAAAAAATTACGGCTCTCGTCTGATAAGGACGTATCATTGTCTCCATCAAAACTCTAGAACGCTCAGGAGTGGCTAACATTTGTAATACTGAGCGGGTGGTTCGGAACCGGCCGGCTAGGAGTGGAGAATGAGAGTTAAGCGGGATAGGGGCTGCGAATTGCCCAAAGCATATTATGCCAGTTCCGTCGATTGCAGGTTCAACTCACGGCGCAGCTTCTCGCGGTACTGTCCCATGTGCACAGCCGACCACCCGCTGAGACGCGCCGCGTGCACCGCGTGTGGTCAAAGCATCTGCCGACTGTGCTTGCTCAGGTGATCACGGCCCGTTATGAGGTTCCAGATCGGGACGCGTGGTTGACGCGTCGCGTCTAGAGTGCGCGCTGTTTAGCTTGCGACGCGCCGCGTGCGACGCGCCGCGTGCGACGCGCCGCGTGCAAAGCATCTGCCGACTGTGTTTGTGCATCTCGAAACTCACAGCACGTTACGAAAGAGCAAGGAGATCCATTTTTTCGCAACCACGCGTCGGTGTCTTTTCATGAGGCCTCGTAACGGGCCGTGAACTAACATAAACGGAAAAAAAGGAAATGTCGGAAAAAAATGATGAGCGCGAACTCCTCTTTGGAAGCTATTTCAATCAATCGATCAATTTGACATATCAGAGAGTGACTGCTAGTTGAGGATGGGGTGGACATCTTTGTGAAGTGTGTTCCACCAGTTGCCAATAGATTTTGGACGCTATATTTCCAATTCCGTTTTTCCTCGAAGCGAAGAATCTCATAACAAAATGTATATTTCAAGATATCGAAATGGAATTTTTCGAAACATCTCTCCTAACTAACTAATCGCCTTTGCTCAGAGCCGTCGACGGGGCGAAGCCAAATCCGCTCGCCTGCCCTCTGTGCATGAAGGAAGACGCAACCTTCGTCCATCTACACAATGATGATGGTGATTTGGGAGTGGAGACCCCGGAGGAGGACCCCAAGGACCCCGAGGATCCCGAGGTCATAGAGATCCAGCCCGATTCCGCTCCTGCAGAGGGGTCCTCGAGCCAGAAAGATGTGAAGCGAGAGGCACCAAAGGAGAATCAAGAAACGGAGGATGGTCCCAGCAGGCCGAAACGCGCCTGCACTAAACTTGCAAAACCAACGAAGTGAATAGGCACTTGGTATGAAAACTGAGTGTTTTTTGGTTTCTTAATTTATGATCCTCACTGAATCTCTACGCTGTGCTGAATGCAATATTTGATTGTACTCTGATTGTAATTTATGCCGTATTTCTGATTGTTATGGATACTCATTGTCCTCAATCCTTGTATTCTCCTGTGCATTGTTCGTTAACACTTATTCTTATTCGACGCTCGCAGTTTTCGTTTGTATTCCTTCGTAGTTTCAAGTTTTATGGGATTATACCTCCGAAAGCTTTCATGTTTGAGATTAGAAGATTCAGACCTTTCCGATATATGCCATGTCCTCATTTTCCCTATTTTATCAGTACATTTTCAATTTTAAATTCGACACATTTTGATAAAGTTGATATGTTTCACACTGTCTTACACACCGGTCAGTAGAGAATATAAATTTTTGAATTATCTCGGATTGTGCTTCAGAAACACTAACTACTCTCTCTTAAGCAATATTTTCGTTGAAATAGCATTAAAGAATCTACTTTGGACTTTGACAAGACTTGGACAGACTTTGGAGAGTTGCCGAATGAATTCAGGAAAGTGCAATGCCCATTCAGTCTCTCGCGCTCAAAACCGTGAATAAGCGGCGCATGTGTGCGAAAAGGTGATAAACCACACCACGTCCAGTCACAGCGTTACAACTTCAGTGTAATCAAACGCGTTTTATCCATGATTAATTTGCATTGAATTTATAATCAGGTGTGTCATCATTACCCTGCTTGATAGCGCCCATTTCAGTTGCCACTCCAAATTGCCATGGAACCACCCACCGAGCAAAGCTCCGTCAAGGTAAATAGCCTTTCACTTCTCCTGTTGCACTTATTTTTTCATTAACACTCGTGGTTTAAAGTTAGCCAATATCATTAACACTACTCAAGCGTACTAATTTCAGGCTTCGGTCGCAGTTGCCATGGAACCACCCACTAATCAGAGCACGATCAAGGTGAATAGTAGGGATGTCTAAACGGAAAACGGAATTCCGTAAATCTCCTCTCTCTTTTCAACAACTCCGTAATTGAGAGAGATCGCCTCATTTTCTATGCGGATCGATGGAGAATTACATTTTTCTGTAATTCTCATTCGTCTGTAATCGCTCGGGGCCGCTCGGTCTAGTTCATTCTTGGGGAGTGAGGGTGAGAGATAGGGGAGAGGAGAATTACATTTTTCTGTAATCATTCGGAAAAATGAATCGAAAGTGAAGGGGTGAGTCTGCTTTACAGAATAATGTAATTCTGCGAATGAGTATAGAAATCGATTCGGAATTCCGTTATAAATTCCGTTTAGACTCCCCTAGTGAATAGCCTTTCACTTATCCTTTAGCACTATCTTTCACTTCATAACGCTTCTTAGTGGCTTAAAGTTACCCAATAAGGCTAATTTTGAGTCTTTTGTCTGAATAAGCCGGGATTGCTACGACGCGTGAACCATACGCGTCGCGGTCATTTTTAAAAATTAGTTCTCTTGTTTTGAAACGAAAAAAAGGAAATTACAAGTCGAAAAATCGAAAGAGTAGCATGAATTCTCGTTTAGACGCGAACATATTTTTATACCATGAAACCTCGTCATACTAAGCTTTAAATTCGAACTCATACTATGGTCAACTTACCTGACCTAAGACGCTGACCGGGTTTTGCAGCCAGCTTTTAGGATGATTATCGATTTCTACCTTTTAAACAACTCGAATTTTCAGGAGAGGATTCTAGAGATCGATCCTGCCCTTCGCGATGCAATTGCGCAAGAAGCGATCGCCAAATTTATGGCGGAGAAGAAGAAAGAGGAGGAGTCTAAGCGAAAGATTGGAGAGAAAGAAGCTCGTCGGGTGGAGAAAGAGCGGGATGAGGCAGAGAGGATTGCTAGAGAAACGCAACTCAAATCAGTGCAGCTGCAGAAGCAGAAGAAGGTAAAGGTATCCCCGTACTGCGTCCTGCGGGAGCCCACTGCTAGGCCAGTGACTATATTTAAAGGCCAGTTCAGTCCGTAGGGCCTAATCTATTCTTCGGACCTACTTTACCTCGTGATCTAATCACTACCAATGAAGGTTGATGATGAGCGAAGAAAGAAGGAGCATGAGGAGGATGAAGTGCAGTGGAACAGTAATCAAGCGGAGATCGATGAACACCAACGGATCATTGAAGAGTTAAAGAAAAAGTGAGCCTTTTAACCCCCGCTTGCATAGTTCGATCTTCGATGAAACTTGTGAGGAGGTTAGAATTGTGTTTCAAATTATGGCGATGGGACGGTTAGTAACTCTACGAACCTCTGCATTATTCTTATTTTGACATGCTGAGAGTGTGTTTCGGAACCCATGGGAACTGTTTTGGCAGGAGTTTTCAAAAGGCGTCCTAAGCGTCACATCATCTCAAACTTGACTTTAAAATGTAAAATATTAAACGGGACAACTCTCTACTCACTCCTACCCGAACTACCCGCCTCGTAATACTAATAAAGACGTAATAAAAGACGTTCCGTAATAAAGACGTATTTTACTGGGCTCGGCGCAGCGTTACAATGTTCCGATAGTGTCGTTCGTTTCCACCCTATAGCCAGGCTTTTTGACGGCTCCTTTTGCAACGGCTTCGATTCTCACAGTAATTAAGCTTCAAACTGTTCTTGCAGAAACGCCGAGCTTCATGCCAAAGCGCCGGAGCGCGTCAAAGAAGCAAAGGCTCAAGAGGAAGCAGTGGAAGAAGCCAAGGGAATCGCAAAGAGAGCTAAGAATGAGTTCTACTCAAAAGAAGCGACGGCAAATCAGCTCCCGTAAGAAGATTTTTTTTTCAATTATGGTGGGGAGAATATTCGGTAACGCATTGCGACTTTGATCTAATAAGAACGACACATCAGTGGGCCTAACATTACGTTAGAAATTCGGTGTTTGGGAGGGACTATCCAGATATCGGTTGTATCGAATTCAGTTCTCGATCGCAGGTTCAACTCTCTCCGCACATTCTCGCGATCGTGTCCCATCTGTTTCTCGGAGCATCCACTACGTCGCGCTGCTTGCAATACGTGCGGTGAGTTCGAAACACAGGCAGTCGAGACTAGAGTTTAGTCTGTCTCTCTCCGTTTAACACACTCTCTCGGCTCTCTGACCGTACACAGCATGTGATTTCCCACCTATAGAGAGTAATACTCTTCCTACCATTATCTTTCACTTCTCTTGCACGTGGTTAAAGCGGCCATGAGCAGGCCAAATAACTGGAAAATTCCTCGAATTCCAGGAAACTTCATCTGCCGACTCTGCTTGCTCAAAGCAACCGACGAGGCCAAGCAGAATCCGCTCGCCTGCCCTCTATGCAATAAGGCTTCAGCAACCTTCGTCCATCTGCACAACGACGATGGCGATCTGGGCGTGGAGACCCCGGAGGACCCTGCGGACCCCGCGGAACCTGCTGCGGGGCCCTCGGGCCAGCGGGAGGTCAAGCAGGAGCCGCTGAGCGAGGATGAGGAGGCGGATGGTGCGAGTAGGCCGAAGCGGCCATGTACTAGGAGTCAGGGAAGTGAGCTGACCGAGGGGAATAGACTGTTTTATTGAGACGCTGAAGTGGCTGGTATATGATCCAGTTTTTCTCATTGGAATAGATACCCCTTTTTCTTAATTTTGTTCGATACAATATTTGCCTAATTGATTGTTCGCTTGTATGCACTGAAGTGACTAGTATATTGCCACTAGGATTGTAATAGATCTCTCTGTTTCTTAATAATGTTGCTGCTTGATACATTATTTGTCCAATTATTTGTCTCACATGTTTCGCTTGTATGCACTGAAGTGACTAGTGTATTATATTTTACCTCTCTTCTGATTGCAATAGATTCATTATTTGTCCAATAGATTTCGCTCGTGTTTTTCGCTTGTGTGCACCGATCCTTATTGATCTAAGCATAGTTCCCTGGTCTTGTCAAAAGCTTTCTCGTTTGAGATTGCTGCTATTGAAATCCCAACGTTTCCGTTAGGTATCATGCTGTTATCTTTTATAAAGGCTTACATAGCTTTGCCATACTTTCCTTCACCATCATTGTTAAAAATGCCCAAATTTGTTTCACCACGTGCCAGCTCTCACAGATGGATAATTTTCAATAAAATTTCTGCTATCATGTCGTTCCTGGTAATGCTCTTGAGCCGATGCTGATGAGTCTCCATTGTTCACTTAATTTTTCGGTTTTCGACTAAACACTCATGAAATTAACCGCCTCCGATAAGGAGAAATTTGCATATGTTTCATGGGCGCATGCCGCCTCTTTGATGGGCTACACAGCTTAAAGCTTCAGAGCCGTGATTAAGCGGCGGCTGCGTGCGAAAAGGTGATATACCACACCACGTCTTCACACACACAGTCACAACGTTACATCGTCAGTGTAATCAATCGCGCTTTATTCATGTTATATATGCATTAAATTTATATTTAGTAGTACTCATTTACCCTACTTAACTGAGCCCATTTCAGTTATCACTCCTAGTTGACATGGAACCACCGGCCGAACAACGCGCAATCAAGGTAAATTTCCTTTCACTTCCCCTGTTTCGGTTATTCTTTTATTTGCGAAAAACGCTATGCAATATGAGCAACTCTAGGCATTTTTGTATGAATGTGCCGGGAAAGCCACGTCGCAAGCGTGGCGAGAACCACACGCATCGCGGCCCCGCTTTTGCAGCATGTTTTGAGGCTGATGATTGATGTTTTAACTTTTAAAATAGTTGAACATTATTAAGTCGAACATTCACAATCAAACACAAATACGAAAATTTTAGGCCAAATTCGTCCTTTGTGGCAAGTTCAATCAGCACAGTGTTCAATTCTAGATAGCAAAGCACGATTTTGATGGCTGTTCGAACTATTAGATGAACTTCGTTATAGGAGAAGATCCTCGAGATCGATCCTGCCATACGCGAGGCAATCGTGCAAGAGGGAATCGCTAAATTTATGAGGGAGAAGAAGAAAGAAGAGGAAGAGCGTAGAAAGAGGGCAGAAAGAGAGGCTCGACTGGTGGAGAAAGAGATGGATGAAGCAGATAGGATGATGCAAGAAGCCGTATTGAGCGTGGCTAATTTGAAGGACCAGAAGACGAAAGATGATGTGAAAAGAAAGACAACTCTCGATAGTCTTGAAAATGAAGCCGATCTCCATTGGAGAAAGTAAGCGTCTTTCTTGCAAAGGTTTTCGAAAGCTATTCTGATGATAGCATAGAAGAACTACTTGCAGATACCTGGAACTCGGTCGACTGAAGGACGAGTCTGAAAGAACAGGAAAGTTGGAGATGGAGGCTCAACTTGAGGCTATCAAGCAAGCCGAAGAGCAGCTGATGCGCGCTCGCAAAGATTTCGACATGAAGGAGCGGAGAGCGAACACACTTTCGTGCGTGCAGTCTCGCAGATTCCTGAGGTTTACGATAATGAAACGATTGAATTTGGATTTTAACACGTTTTTCAAGAAAATAGCAGAATGTAATCATGAAAAATGTAATTGCTTGATTGCAGGGCGAGCTCGCTTCAACCCTTTTCTCGCGCTTGCCCTGTCTGCTTTTCGGAACATCCACTCCGCAGTTACTTGCACAGCTTGTGGGAATAGTCTCTGCCGACTCTGCTTGCGCAAAGCGACCGAAGAGGCCAAACCTCGGCCTCTCGCCTGCCCTTTGTGCAAGAAAGAAGCAGCTACGTTCGTCCATCTGCGCAATGACGATAGGGATCTAGGAGTCGAACAGCCTGAGGTGCCGGAGGACCCTGCGGTCCCCGAGGTCCAGCCCGCTCCCGTCGATGGACCCTCGGGTAGCCAAGGGGCGAAACGCGAGGCACCGAGTGAGGATGTACAGCGACAGGGGGATAGCGTGGACGGTCCCAGCATTCCCAAGAAAACTCGCGCATCCACTAGACTGGCAAAGCCAACGAAGTAACTCGCTAGATGATGCCATAAAATTGACCGTGTTTTGACGTTGAAGTGACTAGTACATTTTTCCTTTTTCCTGATTGCAATAGATATATTGCTCGCTTTGTTCGTTTGTATGGACCGATCCTTGTAAATCCAAGTATCGTTCGCTTGTCTTGTCAAAATCTTTCTCGTTTGAGATTAGAATATTCTCCAATTGCAGCAATTGCCACTCCTATGTTTCCGATAGGTTTCATGTTGTCCTCCCCTTCACCATTATTGTGCAAGATTTCTATATTTGTTTCAAGACGTGCCATGTCTTACCGATCGATAATGTTGATAAATTTCATGCTACGATTTCGTTCCGGGCTACATTATTGCGCATATTCTGATTAGTTTCCTTTCTCTTTTGTTGCGTCGTTGTTATATCATGTGTGGGTTGTCCTTTAATTTGGTAATGCTTTTTTTGGTGCACCAAGGGAACTAAGAAAACCGAACATCCTTATAATCCCCATTTTTGGCCCGCTCCTTTGTACCAATGACCGCGCGACCAGGGATGAGAAATTTTTCATATGTTTCAATGAGTTAGCGAGGACGCATGCCTCCTCTTTGTTAGGCTGAGCTGAAAGTATCAAATCCGTGAATAAGCCACGGCTGCGTGCGAAAAGGTGATAAACCACACCATGTCTCTGCATACAGAGTCACAACGGTACATCGTCAGTGTAATCAATCGCGCTTTATTCATGTTCAATTTGCATTGAATTTATATTCAGTTGTGTAATCAATTTCCCTGGGTAACAGTGTCGATTTCAGTCACTCACTGCTAGTTGTCATGGAGCCACCCGCCGAACAACGCGCCATCAAGGTAAATCGCCTTTCACTTGCACATTTTCATTTGCGCAAAAGTGGTTTATGCAATAATGCTTTGCAATATGGGCAACTTTAGGCCTTTTGGGAGGGAACCTTCTGGGGGGAGCTACGCGCGTCGCGGTCATTTCTTGGCGCGAGCGTTGCCTGGATCAAAGCCGGGTCAGACCCGGTTTTGCAACCTGTTTTGATGCAGATTGATGATTTTTGACTTTTAAAATCGTCGAAACCATCTTGAACATTCTCAATCAAACACAAAGACGAAAAATTTTCTCAATCAAACACAAATTTGACAATTGTAGGCAACATTAATCAGTACAGTGTTCAATTCTAGATTGCAAAGCACTATTTTGACAGCTTTTCGAACTATTAGATGAACGTCGTTACAGGAGAAGATCCTCGAGATCGATCCTGCCATACGCGAGGCAATCGTGCAAGAGGGAATCGCGAAATGGATGAGGGAGAAGGAGAAAGAAGAGAAAGAGCGTAGAAAGAGGGCAGAAAGAGAGGCTCGACTGGTGGAGAAAGAGATGGATGAAGCAGATAGGATGATGCAAGAAGCCGTATTGAGCGTGGCTAATTTGAAGGACCAAAAGAAGAAGAACGACGAGAAGAGAAAGAAAGATCTTGATAAAGTAATGTCGGATATCGCATACCACCAGAATGAAGTAATCAGACAGCAAAAAAAGTGAGCGACTCTTTCCGTTGGGAAGACTGAGCAATTACAGCAATTATTCTCTTTTTGCAGAGTCACCGAATACGTTGCACAGAAGGTAGCATTGGACAGAACGAGACATGCAGAGATGGAAGCTGAATTTGAGGCTATCCAGCAAGCGGAAGAGCGTGTGGCGCGAGCTCGCAGAGAGCTGGATTTGAAGGAGCATAAAGCGAACGCACTCTCGTGAGTGTAGTCTTTTCCGTTCTTGCCTAGTTTCCCGAAGGAGTGTCTAACCTCCATACAGAACCCAACCATCAACCCTGCACAGAACCATTTGAGGAATGAGTGAAACACAACCATTATTCCCGGGAACAACACACAACGATTGATTGCAGGGCAAACTCTCTTCGACAATTTTCTCGCACTTGCCCTATCTGCTTTTCGGAACATCCACTTCGGCGAGCCACTTGCACCGCTTGTGGTAAGTTCGAAAACAATCGTCTCTCCATTTTACACTTTTTTCTCGCATCTCGTGATAGAGTGCGTGAAGGGAAGATACGGCGACCCTTTAGCCAAACTCTGGTCAAAAGTCAATACAGATACAGATACAGATTTATCCTGACATCAGGCAATGGGCCTGCAGGACGCAACTTTAGGGAGGGGATAGGGATCTTCGTACTCAAAGTGTCGTCGGGTCAAGGGATGGAATCTTCTTACATTTATCTTCTCAATTGATAGTCGCACTTGGTCGAGATCGTTTGAGGCGTGAAGTAGATCATCCAGCCGCCGAAG
>LS499700.1:105209-140440 GCA_900490845.1 Pristionchus japonicus
ATGATCGATGGTCGAAAAGAATAATGAACTGGACTCCACTAGAGAGACGTAGATGGAAAGGAAGACCGAAAGTTCGATGGCGTGATGATATAGTGAAGACTCTGGGAAGCAACTGGGAAACTGTGTGCAGAACAAATCCTGATATGTGGCAGACAAGCATCGTTCAACAGGCCCACCACCTGAGATTTGAATAAATAATAATGTCCAACTGCAACAACAATGGCCTGATAATTATAGTAGTCAAAGGAAATGGTCGGATTCAAATAAAAGGTGGTTCTCAATTCGACTTGTTAGAATCATACTACTTGAAGAAGAAAACTATCATCAGCAGCGTACCTGGATCACTCCTTGTAAAAATGACACCAGGCTAGTTTCAAAATGAGTTCACAAAAGCGTTGACAAGCCCGAGCAAGCTTCAAGATCAATTCAGACGCTTTATGCCCTTCAAGTAACACCCACTACTCATCCACATCTCTTCAGTCTCCGCAGCACCTCCTCTCATTTATATTTCTCCCCTAACTCCTTGTATGTCCAAGACCATGCCAGGCTTGAGCAAGATCAGCAGCAGTTTGTCCTCTGATTCTGTTTCAAAACAAGATCATCTCAGGATAGATGCCTTGACGGTAGGCATCTCCCTTAGGTGATGTGTAGTTGGTGACTATGACGTTAGGTATTTCATCTTTATCAGAGACTCCGACCAAATGAGATGGAATTGGGCGCTTTTATAGCGCCTCCGAATATTCGAGAGTGGCATTGATAAGAGTGTTAGCAAATGAATGAGCTCGCTATACAATCACACTATGACAATCACACTGCCTCGGAGCAGCAGCTCCCCGTCTCTGTTGTGCTTACTTGTACTCTCCCTTACTTTTAATTTTTTTTTGACATTTAGAAAATGCTATATGCTTCACACTTATAATATAAGTTTATAGCGTTCAAAAACTCAATCCGGATGTGGTGTATCGTTCTATGAGCATAACCTAACCTCTGAGAAGCAGCTCCCCCGTCTCTGTTGTGCGAACCTGCTCGCCGTGCTCGTTGACTATCTGGAATCGAATTGATATGGCGATCGAATTGAGAACTATCTGCGCAGCTATTTTGCGAAACGCAGATCAGCGAAACATGCAGTGCGATGCATCACCTTAGCTTCAAATCCGGGCAGCAGCATCCCGCAACTGCCGTACTTCCCGGCAGAGGCGGCTGCAGAGGGAGGAGTGGCATGAGAGAGAACGACGACTTCGGTCATGCCGTAGCCTGAAGATGAAGTTCTTTACTCTGGCATATTCCATCTAACACACTTTCCTAATAAAATATGTGGGAAGAAACGACTGATAAACCTACCCTGAATCAGGTGCTCGATACTCGGATGCCTCGTGAGCAGTGCCTCCGAGAGCTCCTTGCCGAGAGGAGCTGAGCCGCAGAGGACGATGCGGAGCTGGAATTACTTCGCTCGACCAAAATCGCAAAAAAAAACCAACACTCTCAACACACATACACAAAACACACACAGGCACAGACACACACACACCTAGAACTACATTCTTCTGATTATATTTGTAGTGAGATTCGTCTATTTCGAACAAATAAAAACTCACAACACACACACACACAAAACCTACACACAAACACACACACACACACAGCCACAGTTAAGAATCTTTGAAGGAGGAAATTGAATGGAAAAACAAACCGACGGCAGCTGTTGCTCCACTCTCGCGAGTACGGCAACGATGGACGGGACGACGTTGACGATTGAGATCTGAATAAAAGACTGATATTATCATTGGTCATCCTGGCTAAATGAGGTAGGTATGTCCTGGCCCAGGACTCCTGGGATATCACTCATTTTCCGCCTGATACACAGATAAATGCCATTTGTGAGGGGTTTGAAATATTTTAGTTTTAGTGAGAGATGTGATGAGAACACGTGTTTATTCAGATGCGTTTTGCCTTAGTTTTAATAGTTAAGTCTTTTCGCGAGCCCAGTAACTGTGGATGGAACGACGTTGATGATTGAGATCTGAATCAGGTAGAGTTTTTAAGCTATTAACTTTGTTTTCTTTGATTCATTGTACGCTGATAAGCGGTATAGCATTATGGCATTATGGAGAACCGTTTAGTGAGTTGTAATTTTAATGAGAGCACGGCCACTATGGATGGTACGACGTTGATGATGGAGATCTGAGATGATGCGCTTGTGATTCATGGTCGGATAAACAAATCCTTGCGGCAAACGCGCTAAACTCTGCCAATTTTGACTCGGTTGTTGACCATTTGAGCATATTTGCGTATTTTATGCGGGTTTTGTTATTTTTTCCGTTCATGATTCACGGATAAGTGGTATTTATGCGGAACGGTAAATTGTATTTTCAGTGAGAGTACTGAGGCAACGATGGATGAAACGACGTTGATGATGGGGACCTGAATTGGTCGTGTGCTATATTCACATTCGAAGTAATTTTAATGTTATTTTCCAATTGTGGACTGGGATCTTCAAGTCATACAAGCATAAATATAAGTCCAACTGCGTTATTTTTAGAAATCCCTCTTTCAATTGCCTTTCAGCAGCTTTACTGATTCTGCTCTTTTCGAAATCCATTTTGGCTTCACTACTTGCTTTCGAAAAAAGGCTGATGGCTTATGAGTTAGAAAAATTTGCTGATAGGAGTCATCGACAAGTTTATTCCTTGAATTCTCATTAACTTTTCACTACATTCCAATTTGTGGAGACGCTTATGAAGAAGCGTGATTTCAAATATTGCAATCTTTGATTTTGGCGGGAATTTTGTCGAACGAAAACGATAGCTTATTTACTCATACGAAACAGGTTAACTTACTCGTTGAGCTATGCCGCTCAAATATGATGCTCTTTCCCATAATGTTATTGAGCGCATATTCCGCTACTTGGACTGCGAATCTACTGTTCGAATGAGAAAGGTGAGCATTAAATTTATATTTAAAAAATCAATTATCAAAGGCTTAATTATTAGGTCAGCAATACGGCCAAAGAAGCGATTGATGCGTATACTTTAAGAACTCAAGCCGGTGACACCTTTGATATCTTAATCGACGGAAAAGTAGGAGAGTTGCGAGTTTTCACATGAACAGTTCTCTGATTTTAGCATCATATTATGCTAATTCGATTTGTACATTGGTGGGACCGTAAGATATGGAAAAATTGTTTGCACTCTTCGCTCAAAAAGCTTGGAGTCTCCCGGTATTATATCAGTGAAACCTCCGTTGGATTGGTTGGTTTTGTAAAAACACCAGAAAAATATGAAATATCTTTCAAGCTTCGTTTGAAACTATGCACCGAACTGAATTCTATGGAACATCTACTTAAATACTTGCGGCCACTTACTCGCTATAACATTTTCAAAATTCATCTTTCTAATGCTAAACCTGAGCTTATTCGCATTTGCACGCATTTTCTCAAAAAGAGAACTGTTTTTGAGATCGGCTTTTCCTTTCAGGACCAAGAATTGGTTGACTTGTAAGTCGTTGCCCTTTCACGATTAAACTGGGAAATTTCAGTGCCAGTTATCTTGACCTGATAAGACAAGTCCGGCCGGGGCATGTAAATAACTCTCGGACGATGCATCTACAACTAACACAAGGGAAGTCGAACACAATCAAAGGGAATGCAAACTTCAGTTGTTCTAGACGCCTTAGAGTTCCTAATCAATCTGGCTGACATTGTAAAATCAGTTTTTATCTATCACGAATGCGCCAGCCACTATCATCCTAGAATTTTCCCAGTTATACAACACATGCTGACTCGGAAATGCGAAAAATTAGAAATAAATGCCCGCTGTGTTTCGCTTTCCATCACGGAAGCAGAGCAGCTGATTCAGGTAATATTGATTTGCTAAATACTAAATTAATCAATTCATTTTGCAGTTCATGCACCACACAGAGAAGAAAATTTCGCTCACGCTGTGGGGGTATCATCTACAACCCGTACAATTTCAAATCGGAGCCTACAAATACTTCTCGAACGGCAGAGATCACTGGATTGAAAAAAATACATTCTTAATAGCATTGCAATTTTCCCACTGTGATCACTTCTGCACGCTTGCATATGTTCCGTGTTCCGTCTGTCCTTTGTAAACATGTGTTTTAGAGCACAATAAAATACCTCATATTTCTCGATCAGTTCCAGTATTTGAACCATTTTTTGAGACACTGTAAAAAATTTCCAAACAATTGCTGACGCGGTTGAATCTTTACATTTCGAACATGCGTGTAATGCAATTTCTCATGAAAATCTTTTCAAGCTCATCAAGTCGATCCTCTGTCGAAAATGCAAAAAACTGACAATGAGAGCAGGGTGTGTGAAGTTATATCGATCGGTGCCTGCGGATACGATCGAACTACTCAAAGTATGTTTTGGTAATATTCTACTACATTTCCCGACATAATTATAAGACATCGAGTCTTTTCGGCCAACTTCTTTGAAAACCCTTTCAGTTCCAATATATATCATCTCTATTAGACTATTTTTATATTAAAAAACTCGATGTCATACATTTCATTTATTAACGTAAATGTACAAGACTGTAGCCTACATTTTGCAGTTTCTTCATCATTCTGACAAGAAAGCATATATTGAGGCGAATTCGTGCTCCCCAACTCGCGTAATTCTACAAATCGGCGCCTACAAATGTTTCTCTAGAAATAGAAATTTGATCATAGAACATTTGGAGTTCAAATAACTAATTTGCGTGCTATCGGTGTATAATGGATTGCCACAGTAATATTAGAATAAATTGTTATAAATTTGCTCCATTTCTTTTGTGGTTGGAACATATTCAAGGTAAACAAGTATCACCATATTATACTTTCGAAAAAGTTGATGGCTGAAGGGTTAAAAAATGCTTATAGGAGTCATCGGCAAGTTCATTCCTTGAATTTTCATAACCTTTCGAAATTTCACTACATTCCACTTTATGGAGATGCTTGTGAAGACGCTTGCTTTCAAAAATTGCATATTTTGGATTTGGCGGGAAATATCGTTAAACCCAAGCAACGCATACTCGCTATCTCACGACTTCGCATAGGGTTGATTCACGTGTTGAGCTATGCCGCTCGAATATGATAATCTTTCCCATGATGTAATTGAGCGCATATTTCGCTACGCGAACTGCGAATCTACTGTTCGAATGAGAGAGGTGATCTTAATTAATTCAATTTTAAATACTGTAAATTTCCAGGTCAGCAAATCAGCAAAAGCACTTGTTGACACCCACATACTCAAAACTCAAATAGATGATGCAAAATATTTTACCTTTGAAATAAAGGTGACAACAACAACAAGTTGTGAATCAGATTTTATTTGAGGACAAAAAAGTCGTGTTCGAAGTGCGAACCGCCCATTGGTGGGATTACTGCATGTGGGGAAATTTCTTTCGTTCGACACTAAAGATTACACTGGGGATTCATCAAGCTACAGTTGATGAAAACAGGGGGAAAAATGTAAAGCTAACGAATGTAGAGTAGAAGTGGTGTAGTGGTATATGGTCCATCTCCCGGTGGTCTCCCGTAGGACCTTTATTGACGGGATGATTTAAAAAAATTACCTTTACATTTTGGAAAACAAGGATATTTTTTCAGAATCTATTGAGTTTCTGCTTAGCGTTGCTGATGTAGTGACATCAATGTTCATTTATCGTGAGTGCGCAAGCACACCAATGCCGAATATAATCCCGCTGATTCGTTCGATTCTGAGTCGGAAATGCGAGAAACTTCATGCTAACGACTTTAGCACAAATGTCGAATTCCCTCTGGATGAGGCAGAGAGAGCAATTCAGGTAATGTTCTCGTTTTTCATTTGAATTCATAATATTTTAAGTTTCTCCATCATTCTGAGAAGAAATTGATTCTCACATTGTGGCAATTTTCGAGAGATGTAATGGATGTCCAGATTGGAGGGTACAGAATGTTCTCTGGGGGCCGGCATGTTAAACTTGATCCAATTTATTATTAAAAACGTTCCGACGTCTAATGTACTCATTTCATTTTCATTGTGTGCTGCCGAATAAATCACCTCATATTTCTCGATCAGCTCTAGTATTCTGCCCACACTGAAGCCGCGCAGGATGATCGAGTGATGCCCTAGAATTAAATATAATTAAACTCAAGAATTCAATATCATTAAAATCATTCAAAATATCTCTCAATAATACCTTCGAGAATGCAGAACATCAAGGCCCAGAATCCGCTCGCGTGGTAGAATGGAAGCATGGCGAGTGTTGATTCACGACGGGCGTTAAGACCGTCGAAGAGACCCCTGAAGCAATGGTCTGATGAAAGTTTCAATTTTCCTGCACATTTCTCGAAGTTAACTTTTGGAGGCGTGACATGCCATAGATGGTACTTGTTCCCGTTTTTATTACCTTTCCATTTTTCTAATAGATTCGTAATCTAGTTCTGCTGAGTGATCAATCACGAGAAATCGCTGTTTGTTGGCTCTGATGGATTAGAAATTGATTTTTTTGGTTGTACTCCATGACTATTCTTCATACGTTGCTGTTTCTGAATTACTGTAATTTTTTTTATTAGAACTGCCATTTTTCGAATGTCGACTCATTATTCGAATGTCGACTCGTAATCTAGTTCTGCTGTGTGATCAATCACGAGAAATCGCTGTTTGCCCAATCGTGAAACTATTCCCGTAGTATTTCCGTTGGTTCAGCCGGTACTATCAACTGGAAATGCGGAATCTCCTTCTTTCCAATGATCTCTAGTCTCTCTGTCCGTTGAGAGAGAGATTTGATTCGAAATCTCTCGTATAAATGGCCAGTTGTTCTGGGAAAATGATAGAGGATCATGCCTTCCGTGCGCATTTGTTTGATTCTCCTGACAGTGCTGATCGCGTATGCCTATGCTCAGGTAATCATTCATCTTATCTTAGTTATATGAAGTAGAGTTAAAACATTTAAGCCCAAACTGCGATTTTAGGCCTGTTTCGACCTCGCTGCCGACTGCAGTTGCAAGCTAGCGCTATGCGTTAATCCGGTAACAATTACTTAATAAATAATAATTTATTAGTTAATTAATTAGTTATTTTTAAATATTTTTATTCAGGTCTATCTCAAACTGATGACCAAAATGTGCAACCTATCGTGCGCAATCTGTGTTGTGACTGGATGATTAATTCCATGAACATTTATTGTTGTTAATTTGTACCTTTGATATTGATCACTTGTTGTTGAAGGATAAATCTTGTTTTTTCTACTTTATTGTTTGATGTTTACAGTTGCCCAATACTACGTAAACAATACTGCTGAAGCCGTAGCAGCGGAGTAGTAATCGCATTTCCCTTTCCGAATGCCGTTTTCCAACTACACTGACAAAGAGAACACCGTACCGCTTCAACGCCGCAGTCGCTGCTGAATAGTTATCATGAGTGAGCAGTGCACACTTCGGCGTTCCCGTAGTACCGGAAGAGAAGGGGGCAAGGAGGATCGAGTCTGGAATGAGGATTTATTATTGTTCAATCGTGAAGAAAGTGATACAAAAAGAAGGTATTTTTCGAAATTTTTTTGATAGTTTTAACAACACGTGTCACAATACTCGTATCAGTCTCGATCAGCGCTCAAAAATCGCTAACAGTTATTATTTTTCGACTTTTTATTAAATTGAAACCTTTGCTGTTAGTTTGAATTTGCGCCAACGCATGTGGGAATTCTCCTCACCCGGTCCAATCACAGCATCCTTCTCGAACTCGCCCTCGAGCACATCAGAGGCGTCCACGGGCTCGAGCAGCCTCTCGATCAGGAGGACCTGTTTTAAAAGTAAAAGTTGTCTTGACGAAACGATTTTACTTATTTCGCCAAATAAACACTTGAAATCAGAAGAAATTTGAAATACGAAAAATGTCCACGGGCTCGAGTAGGGTCTTGATCATGAGTGCCTAATTGTGAGGTAAAAATGTGAAGGAATTTTCATCTTCCCTTCACTGTTTGTTCGACTGATACTAAATCTAGGTAGGTTGCTAGATTTCATATCGCTTATGAAACTCATTAATTATTATCAAATACAAAGTAGAGCACGTTCTGAAATTATACAAACATAGTCTACATTCAAAGAATACAGATATTTCACCTTCATCCCCACTTTAAAGAGTCACATCCTTAGCGTAACTGGACTATGTACTCACTATAAATCCGCTATGCGGCTTACCTTCACTCCCTCCAACCCTCTCAGCTTCTCCGATTGTTCACTGCACGCGACGAGGAAACGGGCTCGAGTCTGCTGGATGTAGGTGGCGAGCTCGTCTGCAATAAATTTAGTATACCAAAACGATACAACTTACAAACGATCAACCACGCCAAACAGACTGACACTGCTTCAAGTCACTCGGCACTCCGGACGTTCATTGCATTTACCCGCCAAATTCCAAAACAGAGAACAATGCAATGAGAGCGTTTACGAAAGAATGATCTGCTTACATTGCTTCAGATCACTCGGCACTCCGGACAGCACGGCTCCATTCATGGCCAGACCGAGGAAGAGCAGAGGGTACTCCAGACTGTTGGGCAGACAGCAGAGCACGATCTCGCCCTGAAAGCATCAGTTTCATTTTCATGAATTTGCTCAGAAACCTTTGAACATCTGTGGATATGATTTAATTATGGTGTTCATTGCAAAAGCGGGAGAAGAACGTATTCGAGACATTTGGGCAGACAGAAGAGCACGATCTCGCCCTGAAACCATCAGTTTCATGATGAAGTACCGATAATCAAACAACTTCTTCTGAAACCTAGGAAAGTATGTGGATATGATCTAATCATGGTGTTCATTGCAAAAGCGGGGAGAAAAGGGTACTCGAGACAGTTGGGCAGACAGCAGAGAACGATTTCACCCTGGAGATTTTTAACAATATAATTTTAGAAATTGCATTGCGACCACCGATCACCATCCCTTACAGATTTCCCTTCATATCTCATCTGTAAAACAGATTGAAAGGTAAGTTTCGTTCGGAATACGATGCTAAACACCGTACCTTCTCAACTCCAATCTTCCTGAACTCAGACGCCAGTCTATTCGAGAGGAGTTGTACATCGCGGAAAGTGAGAGAACGCTCGGTGTCTGCGTCGGTCTGAGATTGATACATCGCATTTTCGGTTCTATTGGGGTCCGAGTCTTTGAATCAACTCGGTTTCACAAAATCAATATTACATTAACTTTTCACTGCCCTTCAGTGATGCTGGGAATCGTTCTTCGAAAAACAGCCACAAACTTTTTTTATTTTTTTTATTTTCGTTATTGCACAAATAGATATTTAATGGATATATTGCGATTCTCCCATAAAACCTGGAATCGACGGATTGAAAAGTTCCGTACCAGTGCAACTGCACAACCATGTCTATCGCAGCTGTTCAGGATTTGAACGTGGAAGGGCTCGGAGGGAACGATGAGGGGAGATGGTTCCATGAATGAAGGTGTAGTCATCGCGAGAGCTATAAATTAGTTCAATTGAACAGGTTTTGGGAAGAAACGTGTAAAACGAGCAGTAGAGAGTTGTACGAAAGACATCAGATTCGGAAAATATATACCCCCTCGTCTCCAGAGTTGATCGGGGCTTATTGTCTTACAGAGCCACTGCCTCTGCATCATCCACTAAAATGACAGCCAATTTGACTTTGCTGAAGGATACTGATGCTCAGAAGATAATTAGCCCAAGTCAGATGCCATGAACGATTTTCTATTCGAAGATGCATTATCATTTCTCGACCGATCACGCTACGGCGGAAACATAGACATCGGCCTGCTCTCTTGATGCCACGGATGATCAAACACACACAGGAATGTTGCAATAAATAAGTGGCGGCTTCTCTCGGCATGCAACCACCCTCTCTCATTCGAGTTTTATTGTTCTTTCTTCTTTTCTTTGATTTAGAAGTCTGTTGCACAGCTTCTCCTTTAGGATTAACCGAAACGATGGAGGGAAAAGAAGCTTGTGGAGAGAAATACCGGAAGCATGCTTCGATGCGTCTGAGAGGTAAGAGCGATGGGGACTAGCTATCTACGAGAAGAGAGAGATTTGTCTCCCTCTCCCCCAAATCTCCTTCTTTTCAGTGGTATCTTGGCAGTCTGCCTGAATAGGGGTGAATGGAGTGGGTTGGGTTGAGGAATGAGGGTGGGGAGACAGAAAACGTGGTGAGCGCTACATGTGCAGCCTGAATGAGCGCTCCTTCATTTTCCTGCTTCTCAATCTGGGATTTATCTTATTGTTTTTAACACTCAATAAGTTCGGCACATCAAGTATTTAACTAGCTTTCGACAATTGTAGAATGTGCGAAACTTAACTGAATTATCACCTATTATTCCACCCCAAATATAATCGTATTCATATTTATTTATAATTGTTTGCAGTGATGCAGAAACAGTTCTCCATGAGTCTCGAGGATATCCCTACGGCTGATATCCTGGACAAGTTCGGGTCCGACCCGAGGAATCCGTCGGTGAGATTTTAATTATATTATCTTAATTAATGATTTTAATAATTAATTAATTAAATTGCAGTTTCACCGAACGCAGAAGCTGCACTACGAGAATGGAGAGATGTACATTCGGTGAGGATTTCGATACTTTCTGATTGCTCGGAAAAAATGTCCCTCCAGAGTATACAAGAAAGTGTCGATAAGCGGATATTTTCATTTGTGTTTCACCAGATATTCAATTTTCAAGGTGTTTTGAGTTATTGATTTCCGATCGACTTCTAACCGTAGAGAGTATAAAATGATTTTGTTCCAGTGACAACCCGCCCATCGTCGATCACTACCCGAAGCCGCATTCGTTTGTTCCGGGGTGCAAGTAAGTCCTCGATCTTTTCCTTTTATTCTTCTTTTTCTCTCTTATCTTTCATTTTCTCACTAGAAATGAACAGTGAGCTGAAACACAAAAGAAAGATAAAGACTGACCTTAATTCCAGAAAGGGCGAGCTCCTACACGAATTGGACGCGGGTGTGGGAGGGAGGCAATTGCACTTCACAGTCTACGCTCAAGAGAAGGGCAATGAGGGACTGGGATTGGATCGGTAGGTCTTCAAAGACTAAGGCTTGGGAAAGCGTTAAGGCGGGTTAGAAAGAGAATTGTAGAAAACCTTGCGAAAGGTAGAGAGGGATTTGAGTTGGATTGATTATTTGCACGTGGTAAAGAAGCAACACTGCCCTCCACGGACTTAGAGCGATATAGCAATGGAGTGAGGCACACATCTTTATTTCGATTTTCGGAAACATCATTCAGAATGGCCCAACGCGTCCGGCTCCTTCGCCTCTTCTACCACTTGGACAGTGACACCCTGTCGCTGTACGAACCGCCCCAGGACAATAGCGGGTGCATGCAGGTATGTTGTGTGTGGCCAATTTTCTGAACACATTATTGATAAAAGCACATTTAGTAGTGTTTTTAGGTGAATCAAATTGCAACTGAACTGGAAGTGTATGAATTCCGAAGAGCCTTCATCCATCCTACTCCACAGAAAAATTCTGTTCAGGGCCGGATCTTCCGCAATCAACGAATCCCTCGTCCTTCTCGAGTTGGCGCTCCCTTTCTCCATTGGTCCGAGCTACGGTTGGGAGTGGATGTGGATCTGTTCGGGACTAAGGTAAGAAGCAGGATCTTTATTATTTTATCAACGCATAATATTTTATCAACGCACCACAATGGTTTGCACTGACGGAACAAGAGAATGATATTTGTATTTAGTACCGTCTCGCCCGATGTGACAACTACACTCGTCGATTCCTGGAGGGGCACGGGATTGCGGTTGGGGAGGAGGTAAATTGGTGTAAAAAGTCACACGCAATAATTTATGTATCAGCTGTTGAGATAACATGTGATAATGACTCACATACACCATTGAAATACAAAATTTGTTTCTTCTATACTTTTGTAGAGAAATTCGTTTGATTAGGAAGGATATTTGAAGTATAATTCAGGAAAACATCCCCGAAGATCCATGGCTCGTCTCGAGAAGGCGCACCGAAGAGGCTCCAAGGCCGGAAGCGCAGGTTATTGTTTTTTCCTACGAAAATGCCAATACAATATTGATTCATTCATCGTTACTCGCTATTGAAGCACTGTTGAAACACACCTGAAAACATTCCAGAATCAACATAGAACATAGCAGGTTTGTTGTATTTTTGTTTCTAACCCGAACAATCAATGAGAATCAATTGCATCTGACAACACCATTCGCTATTGGCGCGCTTCTGAAACACAATCGAACCCCGAGAAACAAAATTGAAACGAAATTTTCAGAAATCCTTCGTCAACCAGCCTCCTCTGCTCTTCTTCCGGCTCGCCTGGCTCGACAATGCAACGGACTTCTACAGGGGAAGGCAGAGGAGATTGTTCAAGTGAGAAGCTGTTTCAGTTTCGTGATCGTGATATGTTTCAGACATTCGATAACACTCAGTGAATTCGTAATATTCAATAGTCTCTCGGCATTCTGTCCAAAACCCAAAAAATAAGAAGAAGAAAAGGTTCATTCTTCCAGAATGACCGTTTTCTGTGGGGACCACACAGTCTGTCTGCACGAGGAAACGGAGGGATTCGAGGGACAGTTGTTCCTGAGGAGGATACGACTGCCGAAAGTGATTACTCATGGTGAGACTTACTATCACTCTTTCCATAAGTGAACATAACTTTTTAGATATTAGATATTAGAGCTTCCGTAATACGCGCAGCGATTCTTCATATCAAACCAAATCAATTTTAGATGGCGTCCTTCGCCACTACCGCTCGTGGGACTTCCGACCGGGCATCTGGATTGACGTATTTGCGAGGAACATGTTCGTAGTTGGATGTGCTAGTGAGGAGACAAGGAGGTAATCGTGTTTCGAAAAATCGAATTGTGTTTCACACGCTCTACAAATGTATATCTCGCTGTATTCGAGCGATATCATAGTGGGTCTTCGCTTGAAATTCAAACCTTTTAAAGTTTACATATTATTGATTTGACGATGTTTCAGGTACATCGAGCAACAGTTCGGCGGCGAATCGGCGGATGTGGAGGTGGATTGGAAGGTCTGTCATATCTATCAATCTTCCATTTGTGATCTTTCGTTTTCTGAAAACTTGGTATGAGTTTCACTAAACGTTCAACAACTTTGGTTGTTCTTTGATCCTTGAGCACCCTGACACACAGTTTTCAAAATTCTATTTCACTGCAACACCAGCCCAGCAATGATCATTTCTCGCCGGTTTAAACGGGAAAAAACTATTACATACATATTTCTGTATTGTAGCAACTCTCGGCCGGTCAGTGGGGGCAGTAAAGTGCGTGAATTGAAGAGACAGCGACCCGAATATTGGACTCTAATTTTCTGTATTGCAGCAACTCTCGGTCGGCCCTCCTCCGGTAGACTACATTTTCACTCCGCAGAAGATTACGTTTCTGTGTGAAATGGTGAGGTTGTGACCTCTCAGAATGGAATTATCCTGTCGGCAGAATATGCAAAATGATGCACTCCTGAAAGAGATGATAATATGAGAAAAATTCCAGGAAAACCCTCCCCCAACCCTCAGCGGGCTCACATTCATCATGGTGTTTGACATGAACAAACGGTATAATTTTCATGTTTCTTCGATCTAATTGATCGGTTCACTCGTGTCAAACGCTTACAATATCATTCTCAATTTGCCATTTCTTCAAGAATCAACGTTTTCCAGAACCGTCGATGTCTCGGAATGCAGCAAACAAAGGAAGTGGAGTGTGGGCAGGCACTTCCTCACTGCTGTTGAGACGACTCTCGGGTGAGCTGATCACTCCCTCTATCTTTTGGGTTCCCACAGATCCACTGATAGACTAAAGACAAAAATACAAAGACTGCTGTATCACGTTTTCATCATTTGAACAACTTGAAGCTTATTTCAAAACTTTCAGTGAGAACCAATTCCACGTTGGCGCCAGCATTTCTCTCTTCCGGTGGAGATTCAAACTGATCGAGGCGGAGATGAGAACGGCAGAGTATTTGAAGTTCAGAAGGGGCAGGGAGGATGGACGATAAGGAGTGATAAAGAATGTCTTTGATGTATTTACTGAAGAATTGGCACACTAACAAGTGAAAGCCGTTCATGTCGTCGAGTAGCTACAATAATATACTCACAAGCCTCAGGAAAATCCAATTTTATCCATACAAATAGGACAAACATCATAGAAGATAGGAGTTCACAGCAGCGGAAAAAATAAAAAGGAATGGAAATAGAGATTTTTGAAAAAGCGTTGTCGCGGCAGAAGATAGTCGAGCTTCCAGGAAAATTCCTCGATAAGCTGCTCAATCGCGTATGTACAGGCCCTTGAAAGCTTATGTTATCGATTTTTGCATCTGTTTGGGACATAATTCATCTTCTCTCACAAAGCTTGCGAGCTGATTCTCGCCCAGTTTGACATTTTGCCGGGTGCGCATTTAACAACAGGTCAGTTCCCATAATTGTTTCAAAATTATCACGATAAACAGAGCTCACCATAATTCTTGGAGAGTTCAGCCTAATTCTCGACGTGTTGAGGTCGTGTAGGGCCCTGGAAAGATTGAATTGTGCTCAGTGTAAACGGACAATAATGCAGTATAAATCAACACTCATAGGCCACCGCTAAAACAACAGACGGAAAAGTGCAAGATAGGGAGATGGAAGAAGGAGAAAAGACGGGGGTGTAATGGCAGTCTTTGTGAAGAGAAGAAGGATGAGGGACAGCGGAGGAAGAGAGGTAAATGTCAACTGGTGACTCGTGTGAACGTGCTCCTCTTTTTCACGAGCCGAAGAGACAGCCCTTTCTCTCTCTTTCTCTTTCATTCAAAAGAACTCGAGTTCGAACTAGCAGACTCTTCTCAGATCAAATCCTCCATAACACTAGAATTACAAATGAAGAAAGTAGTAATTTTAAAATCCAACCCGTTCTTGTTGGGCACCGCGTTTATTGCTGATTGATCAAGAATACAACGGAAGGAGTAGACATCGAGAAAAGCGATTTCGTTCCATCTCACATCTGGCTCGGGCAGCGGCACTTGTAGCGTCCGACTTTAGCATAAATAGAAACGAGGTCTTCTAGGGTCTTCCAGACGGCTTCCCCATCTTCACAGACGTTATACGCATCCTCTTCTACCTGCTGATTCCCGAGCACTTATTTTCGAAATTCTACAACTTGTTGAGAATTTCGAAAATAGCTCACCATGAATATCGCTCCTTTTTGCTTCATTTTGTTAGCCTTTTAGCCATTTGAGCCATGACTTGATGATGGCATGTACGGCCCTGAAAAATCGTTATTATGTTTACTGATAACGGAGAGATAATGCAGTTAAAAAGCAGCACTCATTGTTCCTTGCGAAAAGACGGAACGTCGGAAGAGAGGGAGATGGAAATAGGGTGAGGTGTGTAATTTCATTTGCGCAGTCTTTGCAAAGAGATGAGAGAGCAGGGAGAATAGAGAAGAACCGAAAAGAGAGAGATGAATCTCAACCGATGACTGGTTTGCTTCGTGACCGTGATATCCAGAGAGAACGATCAAACCCTCTCCACTCTGCACACTCTCTCACCGCTCTGACACAACGACAGAGAGCGTGAAATGTGGAGGAAACTCTCTCATTTTCGAGCTCTGGCTTTGACTGTAATCGCAGAGAGACAGAGGAGAGAGAGAAGAAAAAGCGATTTCAATCATTCATCTTTGCTTCATTGTCTCCAGTTCGAATCGTTTTTTCGTTCTAGCAATTGTGTTTATTTAGTCTGTGAGAAATCATACATTTTCAGGATCCTACATGCTCTCATTTTCATAGAAAGTGATGATAAAGTAAACGAACAACCCTGATTAGTTCATGATGCAGCCCTTATTCGACGACATGCTACGAAAGACTTAGTCTATACGCATAGTAAAGTAAATCACTTTAGATTATTCTTGCGTTTTAAGCGATTGCTATAGAAACTTTGTTTTCAGCCAGTCGGAATCTTCAGTGAGAAAGCAACTTATACTGTTGCCCACTCGTTTTCTCGAGAGCATAGTGGTGAGTTATTTCAGAAATTAATTTTCATTCAGTAGTAACAGAATTGTTGGATATTTCATTGAAGCAAGGTGATTGGATGGCGTAGAAAAGTCGAAAGATTGTTTAATTTCTTTATTGTTTCAGTATCCACCGTACAATATCCAGCACCGACATCCAGCATTTCGTGGTCCATGGACAAGTGCAAGTATATGGGGTCCGGCACACCCAGAATGAACTTTCCCTTATTTGTTTTGATAAAATTTTCGAATTCGACTCGTTCAGTAATCCTGAGTGTTTGTTCAAGCATTAGGATCACAAGGATTATGAGATGCATGATAGAGTGGATCAATAGTTAACTAATTTCGCACACTTCTTTCCTTGCGGTTCTCTTTGATTCGATAAAAGAAAACTCAAACGTGAGAAAACAGATGTTCAACACCTGATTCAATAACAATTCTCACTTTGAATGAAACATTTGGCACAAACAACACGCTAATCATTCCTCATACGTGCTCTTTTCCTCATTCTCCCCCTCATTCCCTCGTCGCGCGCTCCTCTCGAGTGGTTCTCTTCCCTCCATGCATCCCACGTACGAGGCTGTCGGGCGTAAGTTTCTGCTTTTTGTTGTCTTGTTTTTTTAACCTTTGATCTTTGATTTCTGATCAGTTCTCTCCACTACTCTCCACTCAGTCTTCCCGCGCGGCCTCTCGCTCGATAGCTGCGAGGTAGCTTACCCCTTTGATCTTTGATCTTTGATCTCTGATCTTTGCACTCCTAACGCCTTATTTGAGAAAGGGAGTAATGATGGGAGAAATGCTAACTCTGGTCTTGTGAAGCAGATTCAATCTCTGATATCTCTTTCTTGATCTTTGATCTTTGATCTTTGATCTCCCCCCATTCCAGGGCGATCAGAACGCGGAGCACATCGAGTTCACTCACGACGCTGACTTGCCCACGAGCGCTCTCGATGTGAGCTTGATTGATCTTTGATTTTTTTGGTTTTCGATCTTTGATCTTTGATCTTTGAGATTGAATTGTATCATTGCAGCTTTTTCAACCCGGAGACTGGAGCAAGAGATCGCCCATTCCTCTGTACCACTCGGGCGTCCTCTGGAGCCTCGCTCACTACACGATTCGACAGCCAGGTAAATGGTTGATCTCTGATCTTTGACCGCCGATCACCCTATTCAAAAATTACATTTATAGACAGAAAGCTCGGTTTCAACCTAATGAACGTCGGTCCGTGTTTTGTTTGCGATGACAACGAGGATATGCCGTGCGATGGTGAACTTTGATCTTTGAATTGATCTTTGATCTTCATAATTCCAGCCGGTAAGCGTCGCAATCAGTCCGACGCGCAGCGTAAGCCGGAGATTCTCGCTGCCACTTTCACTTTCACGGATAAGAATGGACGAGAGGGCGAGAATTGTTGGTCATATTTATCATCCGGAGCCCGACAGGTTTCAGATTGTTTTTAAGTGCCATACAGCATAAGTAATTTGGGCATTTGTGGAAGTGTGATGTTCCAGGAATTCCCTAAATTAGATTGCCCAAGGGGTTGTTCGTGGCTGAGGATGGACAGTTGATAGGCACTCTTCCGGTGAACTCCACAAGTACCGAAACTTGCGATTTCAGTCGAATTCTCTACCAATATTGACGGTGTCTGGACATCCACCAAGACGTTCACTGACGAGGAAATGAAGGGCTATGCTGGTACGGATTGCCTATCTGATCTTTGTTCTTTGATCTCTGATCTTCTATCTCTGATCCGCCGTTCATATACCGTCACTTGATAGCATAGGGTTAACTCCAATCGTTACCGTACTTCACATTCACAGATGGCGAGATGATCTACATCCGCCTCCGTATCATCATCGCTCGTTCCTACTTCACGCTGTCAAAGCTGCTGAAGTCAGTTGTCGATCGACTACCGTACTCCCTCATCGATCGATTCTAGGCCGACTACCGTATCCGAAGAGACGTCTAACATCGTGAAGAGTATTCTGCGTGGTGAGAAACCGGACGGATGCGATTGGGCGATCACGGTAATCGATAAAAACTCAATATAAAATGGTAAATCAATAAGCAATTAAAACATTGAGCATACATTAGTCCTTCATGTTTCCTGTTATCGTTAGTTGTAAATTCCAGCCAAGCGGAAGCTGCTGGTTCAACGCCATGTCCGTGCTAAACCTTTTGCTGTCTTTTTTTAGGTCCCGTCGAGTGGCAGCGGCGATAGAGGCCTCCCTCTGACCTATCATGTTCACTCTGCCAAGATCAGCCAAGTCAGCAAGAAGTTCAAGGTTGGCATGAATTTGAACATAAATACACCATTCCCCCTTTTTTCTAACATTTCATATTCGAAAAAATGGTTTCATTTCAGAAAGCCATCAAGACTGGTCGTTCCAACAAAGTTGTGATGATGAAGAAGGGAGAGGCTAACAGTTGCACCATTCCCTGTCTCGTCCCGGAGGACATGCCCATGGTATTTTAAACTAATGCTTTTTGTAAAGCCTTAGCCTTAGCCGAAGTCTTAGTGTAGGCCTAAGCCTAATACAAAGCCAGAACAATTGGCCATCATCCAGCTCATCTCACTCGCTTACGGTCTCGACCTGCCGAAAAGGGACGGCAACCGTTCCTCCCGCCTCGACATGGTTGTAGAGGCGAGTGAAATATTCGAAATAATTGTCAAAAACAATGATGATTCAAAAATCATCGAGTTTCCATCTAACACATGCACAAAGTTATTATTTTTATACGTCAAATTTTTGAATAGTTTCTTTTCTAGATCGATAAGATAAAGTCAAACTACCACCTGCAGAAGGAGCGAATTATCTGTGAGACGGTACTCGCTCTCGATGTGAGACGACTTATCACTAATGCAACGAAATAATCATAAAATATTACTTAATCAATTTTAATCGATTTAAATTGATCAAATTAATGAATAGACTCGTTTTGAATGAACTCGTTTTTTTGAAGAAAAAGAAATCATTCAGCGACACGATTCCTCCTCGTTCAAAACCATTAACCAACTTCTCTTCATAATCTGGTGAGATAATCGACTTTTCCTTCATCGATTCGTCTTTGAATTTTGAACTTTGATTACAAACTAATCCGTTTAGCACTTGTCATAAAGTAATTTAATGTCAGCAAAAGCCGATGTTAACTTGCCTTTAATTTTTTTTGGGGGAGGAATAGCCTTTGGATTGGTGCAAAATAGATAAACTGAGATCGTGCATCACTAGAGTTCGTAATACGTGTCAACATTTCACGCACTCTCTCGTCTCTCTGACCGGTGAGAGAGTGTGCGAAACGAAGAGACCGCAACAGGTATTTTGTTATCTCTGTTTACTATATTCGTCACAGGAGGGAACCCTACGGAGCGCTGCCTCTGGCGAAGCGTGTCACCATCGGAGCTTTCGCCGATATGGTAATGTTTTTTTGCTATTTTTCTTTCTTTTTACGTTTTCAAACGTGTCTGAGCTAACTAGTTAGCTAACTACACTATCTGATTCCCGATATTGTGCTTTTTAGTACCATATATAGATATTGTGCGTTTAGTTCCCGACACTACTATTTCCCGATATTGTGCTACTTTTAGTAATATTATTTAGAGGTGGGAAACTGTAAAAAAAAAAATTTCTTGCGCAGAATATTTTCTATATGTTGAAAAAACATTGAGCGAGACGACTTCATCGACATATAGTTCGGTTGAGAACAATCGGATTATAACCAACTGGATGAGCGCCATATTCCGCCCATCACATAATAGTTGTTCTCCCAACCTTATTTGGTGCTCATCCAGCAGGGTATTCTCATTCAATCTAGCGCAGCATTGTTAGCAGCGCAGCAGCGCAGCGCAAAGAGCGTACATTCTATTTATACTCTCGATTGCATAAATGAATAAATAACGAATAAAACATTTGCTGTTGCATACTCAGAAACTCTTTCACTTACGGGCCAGAACGTCTAGCGTACATCCTATTTATATTCCCGATTACATAAATGAATGGATAATAAATAAATTATTTTCAAAAATCGCAGGTCTGGCTGCAGAAGCCTGCAGGTGTTCATCATAAGGAGTTCTGCCGCACCGACGAGGTATGACCCCAAGCTCCGCCCACTTTTTGGAGATAGAGGCACGCGCCAAACGTGCGCATGGGCGGTACTCTGCGAATACTTAACCGATTTGCCTATTCTAAAGCGATTCTGTTAGTTATAATCGGTCTCCACACCATCGCTACAAATCGGCGATCTACGTTGGGGTCTCTACATATAGAGTTCCCCGGAGGACTGTATAAACCCCCAGTTGCACTCTTTGTATAAAAAGAACGCCCAACAGAGGGTTGGTGATCGGGGCGGATAGTGTGTTGCACACTTCCGGGGAACTCCAAAAGTACCAGATTCTTATTAAATATCTAAAGATTAACGTATTCACACGTCACATGGGTCTCACCTTTCCCTCAATTTGCACAGCGAGAGAGGAGAGGTTTAACTTGGTCAAACCTCGAAACAAACGTAAAATAGAGTTACGCGAGACTTTCATATTTCATCACGAGAATTCTATTTGGCATCTGATGAATAACGATAGTACTGAAAATATAGTGAAAATGCACACATCTAAGCATGCTCGCTCAGGTTATCGCTGGATTCGTTGAATTTGGTAAAAAATGCCTCCCGGTCATCTCGGATATCTTTGACTCGATGCTCAAGGTTTTTTTTCTAATGTTTGTTGAACAGTTCGCTTTATATAAATAAATATGTTCAAATTGAAAATAATTAATCGTTGTCAAGCACCTCGTATTCGTCGGTTCTGTGCGCAAGGTCGGACTCGCAACGAAGAAGAATGTGAATGAGGTGATCTTTGATCTTTGATCTTTGATTTTCAATTTGATAATTGCCTTAAATATTCTTTTGAAGGTCAAGGCTTCTCTCCCTTCCGCTGGTGATTTCTTTGCTCCGATGGTAATTTTCATGGATTTTTCAAATTAGTTTTTTCATCATTTAAAAACTGTTTCGACGATACTTTTAAATGCAATTCAATATTTTAAAAAATACAAAATTTTCCAGGCCTCGCCCCCTCGCCATCTCTCCACTCCTTCGATTGTCAACGTTGAAGAAGGCGTCATCGATGAATCGGAGAACGAGAAAGAAGAGGAGGAAGAGAAGAACAATTGGCAGTGCGCCATCTCTTAAGATTCTGTACCCAGTTATCGATCCATTCTCCATCCACCGTATCCCTATCACCGTTTTGCCTATCATACTCCTTGCTTCCGCACTTCCAATGGTTCAGCATGCCCACTTTAGACGAACAAAAAGAATAAAGCGTTTGTGTAGTGTTTCTTCGTCTCTCGAACAGAAAAGAAGGATAACAACGGATCAATGCTGTGCATCAATGCTCTTATTTTCGGTCCCTAAGAATGGCATTTTCGAACATTTGTTGCCCTCCGAGTCAACACACCCTATCCACTATTGTTCTCACGCTTCGAATTACGGAAAGGGACAGAAAGGTCCCCTATCACACGGCCGATCACATATTACCATGAGATTTCAAGCCTTCCTCCCATCATATCACTGGTAATCATGGAAAACGCTGCCCTTCTAAAGCCATCTGTTCCACTCGTCTCCCTTGATCCCCCTGTTCTCATTACGAAGACAATCCCGATCACTGATTAACGCGAGAAATTCCGCCCTTTAATCCTCCTGTTCTCTGGATTACTGGTAGGGGGCGAGTAAGTCGACTGATCACACGCCTCATTAGTGCTCATCGTGAGAGTTCCGCCCCTCACTTTCGCTCTCTGCTTCTCTTCTCCCTCACTTTCTTCTCCTCGATACAGTAGGCAGTGTACTTGGTCTGCACTTCCCTGGGCGTTGTCACTGGCCCAGGACGACCGCTCTGATTTGTAAATGGATTTGGGAAATGAGACTGTTAGGGATAGAATAATCTATGAGCAAAGCCTGGTTCAGATATCTAAGAAGTACCCCTATTCCTAGAGTATTGACTCCATAACTTTTTTTATTCTGTCAGTTTTTACACTATCAACTACTTATTCACTGTGAAAATTTACCTTTCCGCCTCTTGATTTCACTCACAGTTTCTAACCTATCAACATTACAGTTTATCACTATCAGTCATGCCCAACGATCCTCGTCCTCCTCCTCGAGCACCTCGATCCGTGGTCGCTGCAAGGCAGACCGTAAAGAAGATGATGACGGCGACGGTTGAAGGTGGGATCGTTATCATTCTCCGTCTTCTGAGCGGTAGTAAGCTCCGGGAAACGTGGGAGATTCCATTTTGTCATATGAACCATTCCTTCCTGTGTGAGAAGTGACCTTTTTTTTACTATTCGGTGTTGGATGGATATTTCTAGTTTCAGGGCTCAACAATCAAGCATCCATGGAACGAATGAAAGTGTCCGAGGCGAGTGCGGAGTGAGTTTTTATGCTTTTTCGCATAGATTATGTAGTTCTTATCTTTTAGTTTGAAGATCAACGATCAACGACAATCAATAAATTTCAGTCTCGTCCGTTTCATCGAATCAAACCAGGCAGACGATCCACTCATCAACAAGGAGAAGAACGAGTGGAAGAAGAAACAGCCGAATAAGTGCTCGAACCAGTAATCGATAATCTGGGATACGGTATCTCTTTCAAGGTTTTCTTACCGCTTGCAACCAGTAATCGATAAGATACCGATCAATAATCTATCCAATCTTTCCGAATACCCAATGATCTCCTATCCAGAAACCAGTTCTGTTCCATTTCTCGATCTCTGAACCATCCTTTGACCATCTAGTCCCCTCATTTGCTTCCAATCAATAGGCAATCGTTATTTAATCGACCGTTGCTAAGTTAGTCTAATATCCCCGATAAATTGCAATCTTCAGTCATGACTGTGCAAGTGTCGCATTTATCACAGGGCTGTAATACGTAAACGCAATTACGTGGATTGTCTAAGTTGAGATTTGTTCAGGGTTGGGAGATTGGAACAATGGAATAAGGGGGTGTGGGGGTGGAGAATGAAGATTGAACAAAGAGATAAGGATCAAAGAAGAGATATAAGGACTATGAGGTAGGATGAGGTGAATACAGAGGTAGAGGTGCGGAGGTTAGGGAGATGGACAAAACGGAATTTGATATTCATAGAAGAGATCAAAGATTGGGTGCTAGGTGACTATGAGTGGAAGGGAGGAATGGGAGGGATACAGTAAATCACTCATCATTCTTCTTCTTCTTGAAGCACTTCTCGAAGAAAGTCTCCACTTCCGCCTTGGCTTTGTCTGCCATCTGGACCCAGCTATTCTTGTCTCTACGGAGAAGAGGATCGCGAGATTGCTCCGATTCGATGTAGCAGCGAAGACTGAAAATATCGCACTTGCAATAAATAATCTAGAAACGATTTGTGCTATTAAACGTAGTTTTTGCTTGGTGCTTTACTGTAATTGGCTGTAATTGGCTGATAGTTGCTATACACAATTACGAAATTCTCACGCCATCATCCCATCCGATGTCTTGCTTCTCTCCATCTTCGCCTGCTTGCGAAGAGACTCAACTTGAGTCCTCATCTCCTTCACCTGGAAAGCCTTCGGTTTCAGGGACCTCGACCGCTCAGAAGTGAAACCTTGGCTGGAATTGAGTGCTTGTCAGTGGCCCTCACCTTGTCCCTCTTCGGTGGCCACTGATGAGGCACGGCAGGCGGTGCTTCGAGGCATGGCAGTATAATTACCTTCTTAACGGCTGGAACACCTCTGGACTGGCCCTGGAATCGATGATGACTTGTTTCGAAGTACAAGCAAGTCCTCACCAGGCCCATTGATCTCTGTTGATAGGTCAGCACCCAACTCTGCATTTCTACAATAAGTGGCGCAACTGCATCGGGGTTCTGAATTCAATGGGATATCATTTTTTGTTTGCGGGGGGAAACCTCAGCTCTTGCTTCATCGGTCTTATCCGCTTCAAACAGCTCATTCCCGTTCTGATCCTAGAATCAACGCTTGTTAGTGCAGATTGAGGTTTACGCTTGAGAGGCAGAAATATGTAGCTCTGTTGATGCAGAAAATAGCGCTAGAACCAGTTAATATTTTAGAAGCCACTAGAGTAGAGCCAAACAATCAAAATAACGCACCCCATCCACGTCTTCCAGTGCAACCCCGTTGAGTTGCAGTAGAGGAACCACCAGCTTGAGCTCCTCCTTGACTCCGGTTGGATCTTCATCCTCTCTCAGCTTCACGAGCTCGAGGTCTCCCCGATTGCCTCCGATCGAGCCATCGGACTTTGGGTCCTTTCCGCCACGGTCCGGAACTCCAGGCTTGACCTCAACCCCTTCGTTCAGCTCTCCACGCTCCATCTTGTCAAGCATCAGCTCGGATTTTATTCCGGCAGAGATATCAAGCTTGGGGTTCCCAGTAGCTCCGTTCAGGTCTTGAGGAATTGCGAGTTCAGCGAGTCCAGCGTCTGGAATGCCGGCCATTTCTTTTTGATTTGTTCTCGGTTACTAAAGCGTACCTGGGATTCCGCCATTTCCTCCAAGGTACGAATCCGCAAACTCCGGAAGCTCCTTTGCAGCTCCGTCGGGAACTTCAGGGTCCGAGTTTCCTCCGTTCGAAGCATCATCAGAAGCTCTGATGTGAACAGTCACCTCAGTTTTGAACTCCATAGCTGAAACGAGAGAGTATTGTAAAAATGATCAGAATATGTTAGCACGGGTACGATAAGAAAGGGTTGGCTGGATTACGGTAGGTCAATGCGAAAAGGTGAGGGACTGACTGAATAACAAGAAAACGAGGAACATATAAGGAGAAAAGGAAGAAATTTTCCCACGATCATAAGTGATCGGCCACCTTCTTTGCCCCAACTTTCTGTGAAAACTTCGAGGTTAGAGAGTTGTTTTGTTCAAAGAGGTCCTTGGTTGATCTTTGATCTCTACTTGATCATGTCACAGAAGTTGGACCACGTCCATTATAGTGTGCTCTCTCATGAACTTGATTACTACACAAACGCTTTATTGTTATTGCTCCTCAAATAGAGGACAGGCTGAACCGTTTTGAGTACGGTAGCAAGGATGGGCATGATAGGTAAAACGGTGGATGGGGATACGGTATATGCGACGTGGATCGATAACTGGGTACAGTATCTTAGGAGATGGCACACTTCCAATTGTTCTTCTCTTCCTCTTCTTCCTCATTCACCGATTCATCGATGACGCCATCTTCAACGTTGACGATCGTCTGAGGGGAGGGACCAAGAGGGGGAGAGGCCTGAAAAAGTATATTTTTCAAATATGTTTTTTACCTCGAAATGAATTCAAAAATCGATAAAATAAAATTCACCATCGGAGCAGAGAAATCGCCAGCTGAAGGGAGAGTCAGGACCTTCAAAAGAATTTTAGACCATTATCAGAATGGAGATCAAAGATCAAAGACTAAAGATCACCTCATTCTCCTTCTTCTTCGTTGCAAGTCCGACCTTGCGCACAGAAGGAACGATAATCAGGTGCTGGAAAAGGTTAATTTATTTCTCAAATTTCTATATAAAAATAATAAAGTAAATAAATCAGCTACGAAAAGTATCCCAATAATAATGATAAGAAGGATTTGGAATTGCTCGTGCTAATGAAAATAAATATCCTGAAAAAAAACCTTGAGCATTGAATCGCGGATATCCAAGAGATCCTGGAAGTGTTCCTCGCCAAGACCAGCGAATCCGGCGTTAACCTGAACACACAAATATGGGATTACCGACAAATGTCGGGAATTCCGATTCCGAATCTGCAACAGTACAGCAAAGGATAACAAACTGAACACAGTGGTCAAAATTGTTCGATCACGATCAGTTTTTCACTGTGTATTAGCGTGTATGAATCGTTTTCAATGAAATCACACTATCGAATTCGATCTGTTTTTCCCATAAATTTTATCACACCTGGGGAGTGCGGCAGAACGCCGGGTAGTCCATATCAGCAGGCTTCTGCAGCCAGACCTGACAGTAACAACAATATCTGGGTTTAAAAACAATAACAGCAACACCAACAACAACATCAATAACAATAACAACAATACCATATCGGCGAATACTCCAATGGCGACACGCTTCGCCAGAGGCAGAACACCGTACGGACATTTCCTGTGAGCGAGAAGATTTGTTATTTGAATATCATACAGAAAATAACAATTACTACTAAAATAGGGATTGGACACAGTAATCAGATTGAAAAAGGGAGAACCAACAAGATAATAAGACGAATGAAGAAATCAAATTTGACAATTCCTTACCAGATGATGAACAGCAGAATACCGATGGTTTTGAACGAGGAGGCATCGTGTCTCTGAATTTTTCCCATCATCTTCTGATAGATTTGCATAAATTACATTTAGAGATAAGAACAACATTTTGTTCACTTCACAAGACCTCCTCAATGGTTGATTTATTGGATTTTTGAAATTGTTGACACTAATTATTTAATTCATTAATTAAAGTAATTTACGTCGAGTGCTAGTGCTTGCTCGCAGATTGCTCGCTCCCACCGCTGGTAGTAAACTGACTGAATCTTCTTCTGAAAATATTTAATGTTATTCCTTAACGAAACCATTATAAAATACTTTTCCATTTTCAAAATATTTTTTATACAAATAACTCAAATAAGCCAATTAATCACCACGACAAGCATATGGGGAAGAGAAGTACAGCCGTTTCTCATGGACGGAAGGTCGTACGCGCTCGAGATGAGCTGAATATTTTGCTATTTATAAAATAACGAAATTCAGCAGCCTATCATTTGCTGCAAAAAAGAAAAGCAGAATATCACGCGTTTCATTTAAGGATTCGTTCAAATGGGCGATTCTGTTGCACATCGTGAAATGCGCCACCCGAGATCTCTTCAGTTTTTGACGTCTACCCACCAGGGGAACCCCTGCCAGAGTTCCAGACCAAGTAAATCATTCGTCTCTCCAGGAGGCCACGTCAAAGTCTGTCGTTGAGCCTTAGTTTTTGTGAATTTTCTCAGCTCTTTGTAGTGATAGAAATCGTTCCGACGGGTGGGTTGTAGCATTTTGGACACTCTTCAAGATAGATTAGATTAGAATTCCATTAGCGAAAAATAACGACCGCTCTGGACGATCTAAAATACCAGAATTGAAACATATGCAGATTTGGGATATATCGATCGGGCTCGTCAAGAGCTTTCGTTTGGTATGCTGGCGGTTTCTGAAAGCCTACAACAAAGTGGTCAAAGGTTCCAAAAACCCTCGCCTCTCGAGATAGGAGAGGAAATGTGGGGGAAAACAATGGGGAAGGGAGAGAGAGACACGTGACCTCCCTTTGATCTACCCTCTTCCTTCGCCTCTCCCTACGCTTCTCTTGTTGATTTCTCTTCCATATCGAGAGGCGAGGGTTTTTGGAACCTTTGACCACTTTATTGTAGGCTTTCAGAAACCGCCAGCATACCAAACGAAAGCTCTCGACAAGCCCGATCGATCTATCCCAAATCTGCATAGGTTTCAATTCTGGTATTTTAGATCGTCCAGAGCGGTCGTTATTTTTCACTAATGGAATTCAAATATAATCTATCTTGAAGAGTGGCCAAAATGCTACAACCCACCCGTCGGAACGATTTCTATCACTACAAAGAGCTGAGAAAATTCACAAAAACTAAGGCTCAACGACAGACTTTGACGTGGCCTCCTGGAGAGACTCCTGATTTACTTGCTCTGGAACTCTGGCAGGGGGTTCCCCTGGTGGGTAGACGTCAAAAACCGAAGAGATCTCGGGTGGCGCATTTCACGATGTGAAATGATCGATCAAGATCTAACGTGAAACGCGTGATATAATCATGATTCTAATTATTACATTTATTATATTAAAGGTATTAATTTTGAAAAAGCCATACCCCAAGCATATTCTCGGGAGTGAGGCGAGGAAGGGTGCAGCTGTTCGGCTCTCCCTCCTTGAATTCGACCACTCCGTCGATCGAGCGACCGGTGGTGAAGGCTTTCTACAAAGAATTTAGGCCGGAATTTTGTAAAATAAATTAAAAGATAAAAGATTTTTCAACGACATCATTTCGCGAATCGAAATTATCCTGTCCCGCACTCCACAGCTCTCATCAAAGTGTTCGGGGCAGAAACGAGATTGGAGTTGTAAACGAACGATGTGGGGCATAGGCGTCTCTCTATCTTTTTTTTCCTTTATTTGCGGGGCAGTGCGTCATGCTCCCTAAAAACAGGAAGGTGCCGTCGAACCTTGAATCCCGGGCTGATGCGACAGATCGTATCAGCGTGCACGTGATAAGTGAGCAGGATGCCATCGTCGCCCGCTCCGGTTGTACCAATCTGCGATAATCATACGTAAAATTGGTAATTTTGCATAACGAGAGTGCAGACGTCTCTTCTACTGCCGATATCGTCAAACACATGCAAATTGAGGGATTAGGGAGACCCACTTGACGTAATGACAATAATTATGCTGACCCAAAGAATAATGGTTGACCCAGCGAACTCAAGTGGCATACGGTAACTAGAGGATGTACGTTGATGTTCGCGTTTTCATCAATAATCGATCACCGTAATCGCCCAGTCGGCTCCGTCCGGTTTCTCGCCACGCAGAATGCGGTCAACGGTGATAGAAGTCTGCTCGGATACGGTAATCGGGCTGGAATCAATGGATGATTACGGTATTCAATCACCAACTGACTCTTTCAGTAGCTTCGCGAGCGTGAAATAGGAACGAGCGATGACGATACGGAGGCGGATGTAGATTGTGTCTCCGTCTGAAGGTCAATAAAGGTTAAAACTCTAAATTTCAATATTGCTGAAAAAACGCACATGCCTTCTTGATTACATATGTATCAATAAAGGATGCAATGTGCCTCTGGAATCATTCTTACCAGCATAAGCCTTTAACTCCTCCGCAGTGAATTTCTTCGTGGAGGACCAGAAATGATATTCGCCCAGCGCGAATTCGACTGTAATTAGTGAGATCAAAGATCATTGCGACACTCGAATCTATCAAGAATCGACTCAGTTTGAGAAGTTATCAACGAGATTTAGTATTGGGTGAACGGCACCCACAATTCTCGCCCTCTCGCCCGTTCTTATCCGTGAAAGTGAAAGTGGCAGCGAGAATTTCCGGCTTACGCTGCGCGTCGCACTGATTGCGACGGGGATTTCCTAAAATATTTTCGAAAAATATTTGACCATTTTCACTTATTATTTACAATTGAGCGAAGTGGGCAGAGCTTAAGATCAAAGATCAACCCACCACTATTCCCCGGATGGTCCTCATCCTGATCATGGTCACCGCTGCCGATGTACGGTCCCACGTCGATGAGTGACATGACGAGCTTGCCGTCTGTATTTCTCCCATAATTTTCAAGCCATGAATCAAAATCATAGCGTTCTGTCGCGACATAGAAGCACCAAATACGAAAGATGAATCGCTCGCCTGGCTGTTTGACCGTGTAGTGGGAGTAGCTCCAGAGAACACCCGAGTGGTAGAGAGGAATAGGCGAAGTCGCGTTCTCGATCTGCGCAAAAATATGTGCTTTTTTTATATTATTTCAATTAAGCTATTTTTCTGTAGTTATCCTGAAAGATCAAAGGTCGAAGGTCCATGACAGTTCAATTATTCTTCCTCACTGAACGTGACTAAGCAAAAATCTGATCTTTGATCTCTAAAAGTTGATAATTGATCTTTGATATTACATCAACGCATCTCGTGAGCAGATGGGCGTCGTGTGTGAACTCGATGTGCTCCGCGTTCTGATCGCCCTGAAATAAAAAAGTTCAGAGATCAAAAATCAAGCGTTCTCCGATCCTTCATTTCTGGAGTATTCTTTCGCTACCTAATTTATTTCCCAGCTTTTTATTCCGAGCTATCATGGAGTGATCAGAAATCGAAGAAGTTTTATGACTTCGAAGATTATAGATCAAAGATCAAACTGGATAAACACTGTTACCTCGCAGCTGTCGAGCGAGAGACCGGACGGAAAGACGGGATCGTAGCCTGCAAAAGATCAAAGATGAAGGTTCAGAGATCAACGATCAACGATAAGAGATCAAAGATCAGATATCGTAGATCGGTCGTGCCTACGCCAAGAAGAATTAGCGTTCGGAATGCGGAGATCTAAAGTGAAGATCAAAGATCAGCTCACCTTTGCCTCCGGTGGCCTCGTACATGGGGTGATGGCCTTTGACCTGAAAGTTATTAGGAAAGATTAAAAATCAAAGATCAGCTGCTCATGAGATAAAGGGGTGCTAATCTGTTACCTACATATAAGAAGAAGTTACGTACCCAGTTGGGAGAGCCGGGAGAAGAAGGGTAAGTGCGCATGAAGGGGAGAGGGAACCACTCGAGAGGAGCGCGCGACGAGGGAATGAGGGGAGAGGAATGTTGTTTGTTTCAATATTTCATGCAAATCGAAATCTGTTATCGAAAACGAGAATGATTGCACGAATGATCAAGTGGCATACGGTAATTAGAGGTAGTAATGAGTGCTCTGGAATTCAGATTATGACTCCGTGTGCTCGTTTCAAAGGATGTGCAGAGCACAACTGCACTGGAAAGAGTAGCTGATGACCCAATTGTGCTAATATATTTTTCATACAATGATGCCACCCTAACTTTCTGAGCTACAGAATTTTCAATTCAGCCATCCCGATCCGATCATCGAAATTCGAACTTTTCGGTGTATTATTTATCTCATACAACTCAAACGGCCAAACTGTTGTGGTCATCTGATGCCCTCACCCTTCTCCTATCCCAGGAAAAATTGAGGGGAAAATGAGATCACTGGCTCGGTGAGAACACCTAGCTTGGAAAGTAATACAATTTAGTGCATATTTTTCATGAGTTGATTTATTTTAAAATTGTCGAATTATGTGATAGCTCGAATTCATTCAAACATGCGTGGATAGAGTTCAAGTGGACAACTACTCAGTGCTATATGGGCAAGCCATGGGAATTTAAGGAGGAAGAATTATTCCAAAGTCAGTACCGCTCATTACTTATGGACCAACCTAATATATGTTGAAAAAACATTGAGCGACACGATTCTTCATCGACATATAGTTCGGTTGAGAACATTCGGATTATAACCAACTGGATGAGCGCCATATTCCGCCCATCACATAATAGTTGTTCTCCCAACCTTATTTGGTGCTCATCCAGCAGGGTATTCTCATTCAATCTAGCGCAGCATTGTTAGCAGCGCAGCAGCGCAGCACAAAAAGCGTACATTCTATTTATACTCTCGATTACATAAATGAATAAATAACGAATAAAACATTTTTTTAAATCGCAGGTCTGGCTGCAGAAGCCTGCTGGTGTTCATCTTAAGGAGTTCTGCCGCACTGATGAGGTACGATTTTGGCACTTATAGTCTAAGTCTATTTTAGTGTATTTTTGCACTTATAGTCTATTTTGGCACTTATAGTCTAAGGGGGGGGGGGGTGGGGGAGGATAAGTTATAGACTATATAAAACCCCGGTTACACTCTTTGTATAAAAAAGAACGCCCAACGGAGGGTTGACGGTCAGGTCGGATTGTGTGTTCCGGGGAACTCCAAAAGTGCCGATTCTTATGAAAAATCTGACGTTTAACGTATTCATGCGTTACATGGGTCTCACCTTTCCCTCAATTTGCCCAGCAAAAGAGCTTATTCAAATTTAGTGATAAGAGAGACCATTCATATGCCATCATGAGAATCACCTGATGAATACTGATACCGATACCCATACGGGCGGTATAGCCTTACGGATAGGTCGCTGATTACTCAGGACAGACTGAATGCTGAATTGGCATGGGGGTGGCAGAGTCCGCCCTTGCGTGGAACGCCTAACGCCTTTACCTTTTTACCTTTACCTTTTACTGAAAATATAGCGAAAATGCACACAACTAAGCATGCTCAGGTTATCGCTGGATTCGTTGAATTTGGTGAAAAATGCCTCCCGGTCATCTCGGATATCTTTGACTCGATGCTCAAGGTTTGTACTATTTTTTGCACTGAATTATTTTTTGTTTACTTATTCGATTATTTTAATTAAATATTTTCAGCTTAATATTTTTGGGAAGTAATTAAATGATTCCAGCACCTCGTATTCGTCGGTTCTGTGCGCGGTAAAAAGGTAAAAACATATTTGAACAATATAGCTATTCAGGCCTCTCCCCCTCTTCGTCCCTCCACTCAGTCGATCGTCAACGTTGAAGAAGGCGTGAACGAGGAAGAAGAAGAGGAAGAGAAGAACAATTGGCAGTGTGCCATCTCCTAAGATACTGTACCCAGTTATCGATCCACTTCCCACCTACCGTATCCAAATCACCGTTTTCTATATCGTTCCCATCCTTGCTACCGTACTCCAAACGGTTCAGCATGCCCCTTTAAAGACGAACAAAAAGAATAAAGCGTTTATGTAGTAATCAAGTTCATGAGAGCGCACACCCTAATGTACTTGATCCTACTTCTGCGATATTGTTACGTAGAGATCAAAGATCAACCAAGGACCTCTTTGAGCAAAATAACTCCCTAACCGCGAAGTTTTCACACAAAGTTGGGGCCACGAAGGCGGTCGATCACTTATGATCGTGGGAATTTTTCTTCCTCTTTCTTCCTATTTCTTCCTCTTTTCCTTGTTATTCGGTCAGTCTCTCACCTCTCGCATTGACCTACCGTAATCCAACCATCCTTTACTTATCGTACCCGTGCTAACATGTTCTGAACTTATTAACAATGTTCACTCGTTACAGCTATGGAGTTCAAAACTGAGGTGATCGTACACAACGGCGCTGATGCTAAAATGCAGAAATCCGATACCGATCTTCTTGAGACCAACGGAGCTGGAGAGGAGCTTCAGAAGTCTGTGGATTCAGAACTTGGAGGCGGCGATGGAATCCCAGGTACGCTTTAATCGGCACAAAATACGGATGACCGACGTTCCAGAGTCTGATTTCGCTGAACTGGCTGCTCCTGAAGACCTGCTCTGTGCTGCTGGGGAACCCAAGTCTGACTTCTCTGCCGGAGCCAATTCCGAGCACACGCTCGACAAGATGGAGCGTGGGGAGCTCGTCGGAGGAGTTGAGGACAGGTCTGATGGCTCTATCGGAGGCAATAGTAGAGAACTCGGCGGAGCGAAGATCGTGGAGGTCAAAGAAACGGCCATCCTGTGGGACTCGGAGGATGCAGATGGAATCGGAGGAAAGGGAGAGCTCAAGCGAGAGGTTCCTCTCCTGCAACTGAATGGAGTTGCATTGGAGGACGTGGATGAGGTACGAAATATTCATTTTCCGCTTCTATTCGTAGTTTCACCAAAATGGCAGGTTCTAACAATATTTTCTCTATTCCCATTCGCGTGCCTTTGTCTGCCCATACATCAATCGATTCTAGGATCAGAACGGGAACGACCTGCCTGAAGCAGAGAAGAAGAAGGATGAAGCAACTGGTGGAGCTGAGGTTTGTTCTCTGACAACTAAAATTGGTATCCATTGAATTCAGAACCCTAATGAAGCTGCGCCACTTGTTGTGGAAATGATGCAGAGTTGGGTGTTGACCTATCAGCAGAGATCAAAGGGCCTGGTGAGCTCTTGCCTGGGTTTAGAAAAAGTCATCATCGATTCCAGGACCAGTCCAGAGGTGTTCCAGCCGCTAAGAAGGTAATTCTACTGCCATGCCTCGAAGCACCGCTTGCCGTGCCGCATCAGTGGCCTCCTAAGAGGGACAAGGTGAGGGTCACTGACAAGCACTCATTTCCCGCCTAGTTCTCCATTCGGAGCGGTCGAGGGCCCTGAAACCGAAGGCTTTGCAGGTGAAGGAGATGAGGACTCAAGTCGAGTCTCTTCGCAAGCAGGCAAAGATGGAGAGAAGCAAGACATCGGCTGGGATGATGGCGTGAGAATCTCTTCATTGTGTATAGTCTGACTATCAACTATCAGCCAATTACAGCCAATTACGGTGAAGAAACAGCTACTTAGTGATTGCAACTTTATAAGGAGTTGTTCGAACCCAAGCAAAATCTTCGTATAGTAGCTCAAATCGTTTCTTGATTAGTGATTGCAATTGCGATATTTGCAGTCTCCGCTGCTACATCGAATCCGAGCAGTCTCGCGATCCTCTTCTCCGTAGAGACAAGAATAGCTGGGTCCAGATGGCAGACAAAGCCAAGGCGGAGGTGGAGACATTCTTCGAGAAGTGCTTCAAGAAGAAGAAGGAGGATGAGTAATATCTGACTTCAACCAACCTCTCTAATCTTCTTTCAATCAACCCCCGAGTAGTTGCACATGATCTTTGGTAGCCTATTACCCGCACCATCATCCCGTTATCCTGTCCGTCATCATTCTACCTCCTAATCCCCCTATCCCTTTCCTGATCTTAGTCTCCTTTGTTCAGTTCCTATTCCTTACCGATTCTCTACACCCACCCCCTCAATTCCACCTACATTTCTTCAACGTCCTCATCCAACTTCATTTTAGACAATACACGTAATTGCATTTCAGAATTTGAACTCTGTGATAAATGCGACACTTGCACAGTCATGACTGAAGTTCACAATTTATCGGGGGATTTGGATAGCCAGGGGATTGATTGCATAGCTATTGGATTATAAGTGTATAAGTTAGAGAGCAAGGTGGTTCGGTGATCAGAAAATGGGATAGATCGAGTAGATTAATCGAAAATTTTGATTGGGAACTTATGGATTACTGGTTACAAAAGGTACGATACTTGAAAGAGATACCGAATCCCTGACGATGATTGATTACTGGTTCGAGCACTTATTCGGCTGCTTCATCTTCCACTCGTTCTTTTCCTTGTTGATGAGTGGATCGTCGGCGTGGTTGGACTCGATGAAGCGGAGGAGACTGCGGTTTATAGATATATTTTTACCAAAATAAAAAGAAAATTAGACTTATTACGAGCGGCGGGGTCAAGTTATATGGAATAAAAAAGAGAAACTCAGTCCGCCGATGCCTCAGACACCTTCACTCGCTCCATGCTTGCTTGGTTCGTGAGTCCTGCAATAAAGATGTCAACACTTAGTTCCTTTCATTTATAATGGTTCATTCATTCCATTCCTTGCTAGTCGTCGCGAGCGGTTCCCTCTCCATTTCTCTCTGGTGGAAAGCGGTTTCCCCTAATACCCCTCGTCTCTGCCAACGACTAATCAAGAGGAATCCCCATCCAAGCCGGAGTGGTCACCGTGTGATGGGTATGACCTGCTAAGATGTCTGGTCCCTCGGATTCTGGATTCAATGATTCTC
>LS499700.1:160820-188646 GCA_900490845.1 Pristionchus japonicus
GTCATACTTATGACATTTTTCCACCGAAACGCACCAGTAGCGAGATATTCGCGCTCAAAGTTGGGGCTGCATGAAAACGACCCGGCGTCATGAGCTCCAAAATGATAATTACACAATGAGAGTTTGGTGGATGCTTGCACATGCCTAGAGGTGACCAAAAACGGTGCTAACTCGTTTTACGATATTCACCCCATTCCCAATAATTGTGATTCTAGCTCGATTCTCTCGCGACAGGCGTGATATGGGATCCGGAGCTTCCAGAATGAGCTTTGCATGAATTGTTTTGAATAAATTTTAAATCTTGATTGTGGCGTGAAACTCACTCTAGTAGAGGGCTTGTTGTCCATTTTTGCACACTAATGGATTCAGTTTCAACTATCGTTTGATAATAAAAGTTGTCATTCTCTCCTGAATCATTCTACATTTTTTCTTCGGGCCTTCGTTCACTGAAAAGCTAATCCAAGTGAGAAATTGATTAATCCGAACATAACTGAATCACGTTTTGTTGTGAGAGTGAAAATAGACAAAACAAGAAAAGCAAGAAATAAACGAGAGGGATGCACTTCAGTCTATGACTCAGGCGCAGACTGACTACTTCCCGCTCTTTGGAGAACGAGACAGAACAAGGGAAAACGAGGGGATACATTTCGATGATTCAGGCGCAGTCTCACTGTACTGCTTGCAAAAGCGGAAGAGCGCGGTGAGTAGGAGTGAAGGAGATAGGGAGAAAGAGAGAAGCATATTTCCACTTTTCAGAGTCAATCAGATCGAATGCTCATTTTCCGGTATTTCCGTTTCTACGAGCGCTAGATATAGAATCATTGAGATTAAGAGAGAAATGAGAAGAGGCGAAGACAGGAAAAACTCATTAAAACATATGAACGTGAGAAAACAGAAAACAACAACATAATTCAATCAATATTCTCATTTGCATGAAATATTCGGGACAAACAACACTCAAATCATCCCTCATACGTGCTCTTTTCCTCATTCTCCCCCATTCCCTCGTCGCGCGCTCCTTTCGAGCGGTTCCTTCTCTCCTACATGCGCTCTTTTCTGTTTCCCACAGTGGTATGTTTCCAATATTTAAGTACTTTCCTCATGTTTAACAATCGTATTGCTTTCAAGTAGTTGATCTTTGATATCTCCTGATCAACTCGGATTTCAGGTTTCCGACTTTCCTTTCAACGAGGGTACCAGAGACAAAGGTGAGCTGATCTTTGTGTTTTTGTCAAACAAGCTTGCATTCACAAATGAAGATTACCTCTGATCTTTGATCTTTGGTTGGTGATCTTTGATCTCTTGCAGACTTCGAGCCGGTCTTTCCGCGCGGTCTCTCGCTCGACAGTTGCGAGGTAAGACAGTTTCGATAATAGTTAGAGCCCAGCATAGCGGCTTTAGCGCCACCTCAAGACTGAAGCATTCATGTTTGTGACCATTCAAGACTCTGAAATCATCTCCAAACTCACATTCTAAACGATGCTTGATTAGTTTTTGAACTTTGATCTCCCAATTTCGAAATTTTCAGGGCGATCAGAACGCGGAACACATCGAGTTCACGCATGACGTTGTGCTGCTCGAGAAATACGTCGATGTGAGTTCAGAGATCAAAGATCAAAGAACGTGATTGCATTACTCAACTGCAGTTAGACTTCAGCATTGATGTTTGAAAATACAATAGTATTCAGTCTCAAAATATCGAAATATTAAAAAAAAATACAAAACATCAAAATATCAGTATCAACATAGTATGATAATACTGCGCAATAAATCAATACATATTTACAGACGGAATACTACAAGACCTCGCCCATTCCTCTGTACCACTCGGGCGTCCTCTGGAGCTACGCACTCTACACGGCCAAAAGATTAAGTGAGTCTTTGATCTTTGACATTGGAAAGGCGTGATCAGAGTGAGCGATCAGAGGTGCACTCTGGCACTTCTTTACTTTAGGCGCCAAGGTAATAGATCAGCCTACTCCATCTACCCCATTCTTCTCATTCTATCTTATTCGCAACACACAAGTGCGGTTTGCTGGCGCCTAAAGTAAAGAAGTGCCCGCACTCTCAGTCGAACGTATCAATCAATGAAAAAAACATTTTGTTTTCTTTAAAAATCCAGTCGATGACAAACTCGTGATGACACTGATGGACGTCGGGCCGTATATCGTGAGCGACGACCATGATCGGGACGAGGACCACCCGATGAATACTGGCCAGTTGATCTTTGATCTTAAGTGAACTCCGCCCACTTTGCTCAAAATAATAAGATTTTAATAATTATTTTGATTATATTTTTAAATTTATATTTTCAGGAAGTCCTTATCGCAATCAGTCGGATCTACAGCGTAAGCCGGAGATTCTCGCTGCCACTTTCACTTTCACGGATAAGAACGGACGAGAGGGCGAGAATTGTTAGCTAAATTCCGAGATTCGCTTGATCTTTACTCCCAGAGTATTATATCACAGCTATAGTCTTTCCCACTCCATTTACCAATCAGAGAGGCCAAATATCCAAAACGTTTCCAGAGTAGTTATCCCCCCACCCTATGAATTTATTTGCTGGATGTCCTACATGACTTGACCACTATTCAAAATATTTAGAAAAAATATTGACTATCGAACCACCGATTCTTTTTTTCATTTTTTTTCTCTCAGCCAAGGCGAAGAATCAAGACTGAGAGGGAGAGGGGGGAGTGGGAGTGAGCTGATCCGGCGAACTGAAGTAGTGTCATTTATTCCAGTCGAACTCGCGATCGCTGAAGGAGACCGTTGCTGGACTTCCACAAATACGTTCACTACAGAGAAATTGAAGGCTTACGCTGGTGAAGATTTCGCTATTTTTTCGGTTTCTGTATGACCATCAACCGCTCGGAATGGAAATCAGGCGGGAAATGAACGTGATAGGGACATCACTTTTCTTCTCAAGACAAACTCAAAGGCATTAAAAATATTTAATTATTTTCATCTATGATTCTCAAAGAGGAATGAGTCTGTCGATTACCGTAATCCTACCGTAATCCTACCGTAATCCTCAGACGGCGATACAATCTACATTCGCCTCCGTATCATCATCGCTCGTTCTTACTTCACTCTGTCGAAGTTGTTGAAAGAGTCAGTTGGGGATTGACTACCGTATTCCCTCATCGATCGATTCCAGGCCAACTACCGTATCCGAGCAGACTTCCAACATCGTGGAGCGCATTCTGCGTGGCGAGAAACCGGACGGATGCGATTGGGCGATTACGGTAATCGATTATTGATTTCGAAAATAAAATCAAAATAGTGAGGGTGAAATACTGCAGTACTGAAGATTACAGCTACGGTAGAACTGTCGATAATCAATAAGTGATCTATGAGCACTTCTTCGATTTCTGACTGACAAGGGAACCGCAAAAGTAGGACTCGTTCCTACCTAAATTCGACTATACGTGTCGATGGACACCCCTCAGAGGATCTCAGAACCGTTTTACTTAGATTGGATAATTGATTCATAAGGACCGAAAATCGATAATCAAATTTCAATGGGAAGTTTGTCTGCTCGGCATGCAGAATACTCTACGATTCTCACTGGGTAGAGAGCATGAGTCCTCATGGTGTAGTGGATAGTGCGTCGGTCTACTATTTTGCAGGTCGAGGGTTCGAATCCGCCAGGTGACCAATGTTTTGCAATATTTTTTGCTTCGTTTTCATTGTTGTTTCTATGTGCTGCACGTGCATGTATTCACTAAAAGTGGCAGTTTGAAAGTCAAAAACGAGCCAACAAAAAGTTTCCATTTTTTCAACTTCGATATTGAATCTGGATCAAAATGGATCAAACAGATGATTATAGGTAGAGACGCCAAGCTCCGCCCACTCGAGAGGGATAGAGGCGCGCCCAAAACCTGGACAGGGGATTGGCAAAGCGAATTCTGAACCAAATTGATCACTCTAAAAAGTTTCTGGTAGCTATCAGCAGGCTTCACAAATGGCCCAATGCGCGCTATGTTTGACACATTTTGGATGGGTGAAAATCGATAATACATGGTTCAGAATCGGTAATTCGAAGGATTCCAGTGATCATACACAAGGGCGCATCACACTGTTTGTTATGCTGATTTTATGATGAATTTTAAGAGTGAAAAAACATTAATCAGAAGTGTCCCCGCTTTGCCAATCGATAAAAACGATTTGAATACTTACTGTGTTTAGCGCGCCTCTCCTCTCCCTTCTCCCCTCCCCTGCCTCATTTGCATGCGTCCTCTCCCTCACTCTCACCACGAAGTACTACCCGGCTACTCTAGCACGCACTCTCTCCGCTTACGCTTGATTGCGCCACCCAGGCATCTGAACAGCGGCTCGCTCAGAGCGGTGAAACTATGGCCGACGGAGTTTGGCAACTAGCCGAAATAGGCTCCGCCCACTTTTGAGCTGTCCTGAATTCTCCCTTTCTCCCACTATCGCCTTTTCGCATGGTTTTTGAAGCATAACTCGGTCCAGAGATGAGATATCGACAAACGGTAAAAAGCATGATCTTATTTGGCCCTAGTGTTATACATTAGCAACACAAACTGGCCCTCACGATGAGTTCGGCCAATCACGTTGTGGTCCCTAATTATAGGCACACTACTTTTATGAAGCAACTTTGAAAACAAGGCAAAAAATATTGCAAAACATTGGCCACTCGGGGGATTCGAACCCTCTACCTGCAAAACGGAAGGCGGACGCGCTATCCACTACGCTATGAGGACTCATGCTCTCTACCCAGTGAGAATCGTAGAGTATTCCGCATGCCGAGCAAACAAATTTCCCATTGAAAATTGATTATCGATTTTCGGTCCTTAGGAATCAATTATCCAACCTAAGTAAAACGGTTCTGAGATCCTCTGAGGGGTGTCCATCGACCTGTATAGTCGAATTTAGGTGGGAACGAGTCCTACTTTTGCGGTTCCCTTGTGACCTGCATTCCTAGGTCATTCTATCCCCACCATTCGTATTCCCTGTTTGGCTTGTCTTTCGGAACGGGATTAGAGTTCCGATTCATGCAGGTCTCGTCGTGTGGGGCCGGTGACAGCGGCAGTCCGCTCACCTACCACGTGCACGCATCCAAGTTCTGTCGAGTCAGCGATCGATTCAAGGTTTGCATATTTATTGTTATTTAATGAAAAAAATTGGCACTTCTGCACTTTTCCGAAAACAAACAACATTTTTCATTTCCACTCTACTGTACGGGAAAATGCAGGAGCGCACAATAATTAGAAAATGAAAAAAGTTCAGAAAGCCTTCCAAACCGGTCGCTCGCCCTGGGATGGAATCGAGATGGAGGACGGAGTGCCCAACAGCTGCTCCATTTCCGCCCTCGGCCCGGAGGATATGCCTGTGGTGCGGAGTTTCAGATAAATTCAATTAAATTCAATGCTTATTCCGTATCTGGAGACCGTATCACAGGAAAATAACAAATTGGGTGGGTAGGGAAACGGAAGTCCACCGATGTAGGATTTGGAAGGACATTAGAGAGATTAGATGAGAGAGATGCGTTGAATTGTTCGAAAAACGAACTGCCACTGTCACAGACGTTTGAATCGTTAGTATTTTAATAATATGTTCATTATTCCAGCTCATCTCTGCCATCTACGCCACGAATCCGCCTCTGCCGACTAACCCCATCAAAGTGACGCATACGCAGGCCATGATGAGACAGATTCTGAATGTGAGCAACTATCGATGCAGCTTCCCCTACATATCGTAGCCCTTAGTAGCCGTGCACGACTGAGAACTGTTACCCTAAGAATCATTCCCAAAATACAACAAACTCGTAATATGTTCCCGTAGTGGGAGAATATTTTCGCAGTCGACACTTCTGTTACCAAGCGTATAGTCACAGTTTTGCTTGTTGATTATTGAAAACAAATATTTCAGGATAAGATCTATCATGATATCTTCACTCACTGGGAGCGAGCCATCTGCGAGCAGGCACTCGCACTCGATGTGAGTACGGTAGGGGTACGGTAGTATGGATACGGTAGAACAGATACGGTAGTCAGGTTACTGAGATATTACGGTTACTGTGGTAGGATTATGTTGTAACTCGCACTCGAAAAATTGTGTACAAATTTGGCACAAAAAAGGAGCCGCCCTGCAAAAAAATCAAAGATTGAAGGTCAAAATCCCACAATTTAGAAGCACAATCTCTCCTCGTTCATGGCAATCTACAATCTGCTTCTTCTCATCTGGTAAGTATTCTCTGCGGTTGGTAGTCTGCTAAGCTGATCGAAGGATCTCGCTGAAACTGGGTCAAAAATAGAAATTAAATATTGTTGTAAACTCTACAAGATCACTAAGTTATTTCTGAATTCTGACCATAAAAAATCATTAATTCCTCGCAGGCGCTGCCCCTACGGAATGCTACCTGTGGCGAAGCGCGTCGCAATTGGCGTTCTGGCTGATATGGTATTGTTGTTGTTGTTGTTGTTGTTGTTGTTGTTGTTGTTGTTGTTGTTGTTGTTGTTGTTGTTGTTTTTGTTGTTGTTGTTGTTGTTGTTGTTGTTGTTGTTGTTGTTGTTATTGCAGGTGTGGCTCGGCGGCCCCACCTTCACCTCGGACAATGGCCGCTTCTACACGCTGTGCCCTCCTCCAATCGCGCAGATTGTTAGAATTTCAAATTTTTCTTTTTTTTAAACTTCAACAAGAAAAAAGGCAATAAAAATGATCTTCACCATCATAATTAGGCATTTCTGTACATGACAAGGGCCTCTTTCAAAGAAGTATTCTGGCCTCACCTTTCTCCTTTTTCGCCTCACTTCTCACGCAAAGCGTGAAATAGAGAAAGAGGCCCGGAATATGGCATCGCAATTATCGATTATTTAAATTCATAACGTTTTTCTATTTTAAGATGCCTGATCTGGAGAAAAACTACAGAGCCAAGGAGCCCATGCGAATTACCTTCTCAATGAATGAGGTGATGGTTTTCGCCTTTGAGCATAACAAATTCAACCTTGTTGTTATTAGTGTTTTTATTTTCTGAGGCTTGTTTTTCAATAACTTTTCTATTATCAATAGCAAAACAATAACGAATAACAACAACGAAATTTCAGCACATTTTCATCGCTTCTGTGCGCAAGGTCGGACTCGCATCGAAGAAGAAGGAGAACGAGGTGATCTTTGATCTTTGATTTTCAATTTGATAATTGCCTAAAATATTCTTTTGAAGGTCCCGACTCCTCTCCCTTCAGCTGGCGATTTCTCTGCTCCGATGGTGAATTTTATTCAAATTTTATTGATTTTTAAATTTATTTCGAGGTAAAAAATATTTGAATAATATAGTTATTCAGGCCTCTCCCCCTCTTCGTCCCTCCACTCAGTCGATCGTCAACGTTGAAGATGGCGTCATCGATGAATCGGTGAACGAGGAAGAAGAAGAGGAAGAGAAGAACAATTGGCAGTGTGCCATCTCCTAAGATACTGTACCCAGTTATCAATCCATTTCCCATCTACAGTTCCATAATCCCCTTTCCCTGACATCTCATAATGTACTGTACCTAGTTATCGACTCATTTCCCATCTACCGTATCCCAACCACCGTTTTGCCTATCGTACCCATCCTTGCTACCGTACTCCCAACGGTTCAGCATGCCCTCTTAAGACGAACAAAAAGAATAAAGCGTTTGTGTAGTAATCAAGATCATGAGGGAGCACACTCGAATGTTCTTGATCATACTTCTGTGATATGGTCACTTAGAGATCAAAGATCAACCAAAGACCTCGTTGAGCAAAGTAACTCCCTAACCGCGAAGTTTTCACACAAAGTTGGGGCCAAGAAGGTGGCCGATCACTTATGATCGTGGGAAATTGTCTTCCATTTCTTCCTATATATTCCTCGTTTTCTTGTTATTCGGTCAGTCCCTCACCTCTCGCATTGACCTACCGTAATCCAGCCAACTCTTTCTTATAGTACCCGTGCTTACATGTTCTGATAATTTCGTTCTCCCGTTTCAGCCATGTGCTTGATAAGATGGAGCGTGGAGAGCTCAACGGCGAAGTCCCCGACTCGGGACTCGGGGATGCTTCGGAAGTCAAGTCTGATGGCTCCATTGGAGAGAGCCGCGAAGTGATCAGCCGAGCAGAGGTGCTGGAGCTCAAAGAAACGGCTATCCTGTGGGACTCGGAGGATGCAGATGGAATCGGAGGAAAGGGAGAGCTCAAGCGAGAGGTTCCTCTCCTGCAACTGAATGGAGTTGCATTGGAGAACGTGGATGAGGTACGAAATATTCATTTTCCGCTTCTATTCGTAGTTTCACCAAAATGGCAGGTTCTAACAATATTTTCTCTATTCCCATTCGCGTGCCTTTGTCTGCCCATACATCAATCGATTCTAGGATCAGAACGGGAACGACCTGCCTGAAGCAGAGAAGAAGAAGGATGAAGCAACTGGTGGAGCTGAGGTTTGTTCTCTGACAACTAAAATTTATTTCCATTGAATTCAGAACCCTAATGAAGCTGCGCCACTTGTTGTGGAAATGATGCAGAGTTGGGTGTTGACCTATCAGCAGAGATCAAAGGGCCTGGTGAGCTCTTGCCTGGGTTTAGAAAAAGTCATCATCGATTCCAGGACCAGTCCAGAGGTGTTCCAGCCGCTAAGAAGGTAATTCTACTGCCATGCCTCGAAGCACCGCCTGCCGTGCCTCATCAGTGGCCTCCTAAGAGGGACAAGGTTACGTCTTGTATAGTTCGAATTGATGGTCTTGACATTTCACACACTATCTCACCTGATAGAGAAGCGAGTGCGCGAATTTGCTAACCATTTCACTCTCATTTCCCGCCTAGCTCTTCATTCGGAGCGGTCGAGGGTTCAGAAACCGTTGACTTTCCAGGTGAAGGAGATGAGGAAGGAAGTCGAGTCGCTTCGCAAACAGGCAAAAATGGAGAGAAGCAAGACATCGGATGGGATGATGGCGTAAGGATTTCATCATTATCAATAAAATTTCCAAAGAGTGATCAGACTAGCAACTGTTAGATAGAATATTGGTAAAAATATGATCAGTTTCTTATGACTTTCCACCCTCGTTTAACTAAGACATTCAGTGTTTCTGATGTGAATTTCGGTCAGTAGTTATGTTCATTTTCAGTCTCCGCTGCTACATCGAATCCGAGCAATCTCGCGATCCGCTTCTCCGCAGATACAAGAATAGTTGGGTCCAGATGGCAGACAAAGCCAAGGCTGAAGTGGAGACTTGCTATAAAATTCTTCGTACAATTTAGCATAGATGAAAACACTTTCCAGTGGGTAGAATCCATTGGAACTTAGTGCAATAATTTGTTGAAAAAGTTGAGAGAGCCAATTTTTAACTTTTTCTCGTGTTTCTCGAAAACGAGTTGGTCAAAAACATTGAAAATTTGCCAGGAGACATAACTTTTGACGCTCTATCGAATGGTATGTCACATGCCGGGGTAAAATCAAGATAAAAATTTTCGAGATCAAAGATCAAAGATCAACTTTTGGGCTCAATTTTCCAGCTGAAGTGTATCCCACCCCTAGGGACTCTAGCCACAAAGTTTGAGCCTCCTACGACCATTTTGAGCAACTGTGCCACTTGAGCTTCGGATCTCGACGTTCTTACGCGGAACGCGTTTTAATCTCTAATCTCTCGAACCGATTGACGGTTTCGGACTCATTATTCAAAAGCTTTTGTTCTTCATACCACTTGATCAGCCTGAGGTATCGTTTTCGAAATACTATGATTTTTTCACTGCAGCACTGGACTAGCAGTGATCATTCCTCGAAGTCTTAAACGGGAAGAAACGATCGCATCATTATTTCCATATTGCAGCAACTCTCTGCCGGTCCTCCGCCCGTCGACTACATCTTCACGCCTCAAAAGATCACTTTCCTGTGTGAAATGGTAAGTTAACAAGACTTATCGTGCTTACCTGTGAGAAGGACGAATTCAAATTGCATGATTTTTTTCAGGAGAACCCTCCTCCTACACTCAGCGGCCTTACCTTCATCATGGTCTTCGATATGAACAAGCGGTTCGTGTAGTTCTTTTCCATTCCTTGCATCGAATCGATACGTTCTTTGGAACTGTTCATAAGAAATCTTTCTCCTTTTAAAAAATATGAAGATAATTTCGAGACTTCCATTCTTGCAGCACGGTCGATGTCTCCGAGTGCAGCAAACAGAGGAAGTGGAGTGTGGGCAGGCATTTTCTGACTGCTGTTGAGACGACATTGGGGTGAGATGATCACTCCCTCTGTTCTTTGAGTTCCCACTGGTCTGCTGCTGATAGACTACAGGCAAAAATATAGAAATTGGTGTATCACATTTTCATCATTTGAACAACTTGAAATTTTATTTCAATATTTTCAGTGAGAATCAGTTCCACGTCGGAGCCAGTATCTCCCTCTTCCGGTGGCGATTCAAACTGATTGAGGCTGAGATGAGAACGGCGGAGTATTTGAAGTTCAGAAGGGGCAGGGAGGATGGGCGATAAGGAGTGATAAAGAATCTTTGATGTATTTATTGAAGAATTGGCACGCTAATAAGTGAAAGCCGTTCATGTCGTCGAGTAGCTACAATAATATACTCACAAGCCTCAGGAAAATCCAATTTTATCCATACAAATAGGACAAACAGCATAGAAGATAGGAGTTCACAGCAGCGGAAAAATAAAAAGGAATGGAAATAGAGATTCTTGAAAAAGCGTTGTCGCGGCAGAAGATAGTCGAGCCTTCCAGGAAAATTCCTCGATGAGCTGCTCAATCGCTTATGTACAGGCCCTTGAAAGCTTATGTTATCGATTTTTCCATCTGTTTGGGACATACTTCATCTTCTCTCACAAAACTTGCGAGCTGATTCCCGCCAAGTTTGACATTTTGTCGGGTGCGCGTTTAACAAAAGGTCAGTTCCCATAATTGTTTCAAAATTATTACGATAAACAGAGCTCACCACAATTGAGAGTTGAGAGTTCAGCCTAATTCTCGACGTGTTGAGGGCATGTAGGGCCCTGAGAAGATTGAATTGTGCTCAGTGTAAACGGACAATAATACAGTATAAATCAACACTCATAGGTCACCGCTAAAAACAACAGACGGAAAAGTGCAAGAAAGAGAGATGGAAGAGGGAGAAAAGACGGGGGTGTAATGGCATTTGCACAGTCTTTGTGAAGTGAAGAGGGATGAGGGACAGCGGAGGAAGAGAGGTAAATGTCAACTGGTGACTCTTGTTAACGTGCTCCTTGTCTTTTTCCCAAGCTGAAGAGACAGTCGCTCTTTATCTTTCATTCTCTTTCATTCAAAAATAAGTCGAGTGTAAACTAGTCGACTCTTCTCAGATCAATAACACTAGAACTAATAATGAAGCAATTAGCAATTGTTTGATTCTGCCCGGACGCCTTGGGCACCTTCATTTATCGTTGATAGAAGAAGAAAACAAAGGAAAGAGTAGAAATCGACAAAAAATCTAACTCCATCTCAAATCTGGCTCGGGCAGCGGTAATTGTTGCGCCCGTTTTGAGCAGAAATAGGTGCGAGATCTTCAAGGGTTGTTTCAGTGTTCAGTAGCAACAGGTTATCAACCAATACTTATCCGGTAATAACAACTGACTGTGCGTTATGATTACGTCTATTACTAGAAACTTTCGAAATAGATCTGAACACACCTTGAACTTCTCGCTGATTCGACACATCTTCGGGGTACTGTACTATACATACTGGGGTACTGTACTATACATTGGCACATAGTAATTGAAGATTCTCCATCATGACTTTCGAAGTCGATTTGGGACCATGACCCCGGGTTCATGGTTTTGGTCCAAAAATGACTGTGGCGGAATCGACTCTAATGGTGTTCATTATTCACATGAGGGTGTAGAAATACTACCTTAGTGGTTTGTTCATGAAATATCACAGACAGTAAGTTCAAACGTTGAGAAATCCGGAAAAATCAGCATTTTCCGACCTTTGAATTAAAATGGCGAATTTCACTCCCCTCCAAACCTCACTTTTTATTGTTTTATCTTGCACCTATGGAGTTCCTCTTTCATATTCGACAAAAATTATTTCGGGATTCACCCCATTGAAAGTTAGGAAATTTTATTATTCAAAAATAATTTTGGTTATTCCAACATAACTTGATTTCTGAGAAGATTCTTGTTTCTCATATTTTTGCGCGTATTTTGAGCCGTAGAACAAGTTTCTAGCTTTACTGGGTCCAGAGATACGCTATAGCCGGGTCCAGAACCGGGGATTCCCTAAAAGACGGCTGTGGGACTCGTGGACCGGATACATCGAATCCTTGTCACCAGGGTATGTATCGATCATAGTATGGTCGATTTCATTTGGGTTTGAAAAATCTAGTTCCCGGGCTCATACATTCTCTCCTGATTCCTGTGATAAATAGTATCCTACGATTATCTCTTTTTCTGCTGAAGAGAGGAACAGGGCAATAATGATGTATTATACATGTGTGAAACGTTTACGATTCGATAGGTCATGGGGATACCTATTACATACACACGTTAGATACTGTGTAAATCACGAAACGATACTTGGGCAAGTTTAGATGGGATAACGTAAGGTGCGAATGAATCTTTTGCAGAATCGAGAATGAATCTGAATTGGATAATGGAGCGGGATAGAACTTGACGTACTTCCTATTGCATCTATTGGTCGGATATTTGCAGTGATTAACACATAGAGATCTATCGACGAGTCTGTTGTCGACCGGATCTATAGGATCATCAATGGGTACTCTGCTAACATCTAGCGTGGTTGGATTGGCTAGGAGACTTCAGTCATCGAGAGGTCTTCCCCATTCTTACAGAGAGGCGAATTCTCATCTACTTGCTGATTCCTAAAAACTTATTTTCGAAATTCAACAACTTGATGTACAGAGCTCACCATGATTAACAATGCTTCTTGCCTGATTTTAGCCATTTAGTTGATTGAGCTTTTCTTGAGGACATGTAGAGCCCTGAAGTACAATAATATGTACGATAATATCGGAACTCAATGCAAAATATGTCAGCACACAAGGTATATAGCTAAGAGTTCGGATAGAAACGTGTAAGAAAAGAAGACGGGTGCACAATGGCATTTGCGCAGTCTCTGCAAAGAGAAGAGAGAACGGGATGAACGGAGAAAAGAGAGATCAATGCCAGCCAATGATTCATCTACTCTGTGACTGTAATCTCTGGAGAGAACGATCAGACCCTCCCCCAACTCTGCACACTCTCACCTCACTTTGACCCAGCGAGAGAGTTTGTGAAATGTGGAGAGTAACTCTTGATTCTCGAGCTCGATCTTTGACTGTAATCTCCGGAGGCGGAAGAGAGAGGGGGAAGAGATGGAGCGATTGCAGTCATTCCTCTTTGCTTGATCGTCTTCCGTTGGTCTCGCATTTTCCGTTGTTGAGAATATGTGCGCTAAATCTGAGAAAATTGCTGCTTTCAGGACTCTGCACGCCCTCACACGTTGAAAAAACTATTGCCCGTGTCATATGTAAGATGAAGCTAATCACTCAAGGTTTGTCCGTAGTGCTCTCCAGCTTTGTACAAGTAGATCGATGAAAATCTACGTTTTAATTAGAGCCTCATGTTCAAAGGACATTACAGAACCTGTCATGTGAGGCCTGTCTGAAGCGTCTGAACCTGTCTGAAGCGTATGTAGTGTACGCTCACGAGGTAAAGTTCTTTGTGATACGCATTGATATATTCTCTATTCCACCTTCCGGACCCTTCCGCAGGATTCCATATTTTTCAGGTGATTGATTTTTATCGAAACGATCTCAGAAGAAGAAGAGAGGAAGTCAGAAAAACAAGAATGAAGGATCAATCAATTCGTTCCCAGACAAATCAATCATCAATCTTCACCCAACAAAATTGGTCCCTTGCTCAATTGTGTTGATAAAGTCCTTACTTTCGATTGTTGTCCAGCAATATCTGTGCTTCATCATGAAAAAAAATAGTAGATTGCTTGTATTATAAGTATAGTCAGCACAAGACCTTGATGAATCATCTCTTTCCCTGGAAAAGTTAGCAAAGAACTAGTTAGCAACACCAGGCAAGCAGCAAACGTTTTATACGTGAGAACACTAAAATAGCAACCAAATCCATACAAAAATTCCATTTGCATGTACTATTTGACACAAACAACACGCAAATCATTCCTCATACGTGCTCTTTTCCTCTCTTCTCCCCTCATTCCCTCATCGAGCGCTCCTCTCGAGCGGTTCTCTCTCTCCTCCATGCGCACTTACCCAGCCTCTCCCGGCTCTCCTAATCGGGTGCGTATATTTTACTTATCTTTAGGTGACAGATTAGCACCCCTTTATCTCAAGAGCAGCTGATCTTTGATCTTTGATCTTTCCTAATATAATTCAGGTCAAAGGCCACCACCCCGTGTACGAGGCCACCGGAGGCAAGGGTTAGTTGATCTTTGATCTCTGCCCTCAGAACGCTAATTTTTGGCGTAGGCGCAACTGATCTATGATATCTGATCTTCGCTCTCTTATCGTTGATCTATGATCTCTGAACCTTCATCTTTGATCTTTTGCAGGCTACGAGCCCGTCTTCCCGCCCGGTCTCTCGCTCGACAGCTGCGAGGTAACTTTCTCCATGCTGCAAATTTGATCTTTGATTTCGAAGTCGGGAAAATTCTTCGATTTCTGATCACTCCATAATATCTCGGGGAAAAAGTTGCTCAGGGAATAAATTAGAAAGTGGAAGAATACTCCAGAAATGAAGGATGGAGTGAATCGGAGGATGTTTAATCTTTGATCTCTGAATTTTCGTATTCCAGGGCGATCAGAACTCTGAGCACATCGAGTTCACACACGACGCGCATCTGCTCACGAGATGCGTTGATGTAAGATCAAAGATCAACTTGTGGGGATCAAAGATCACCAAAAATCGCATCTCCGAGTCGCCTATGCACATGAATAGTTGATTCGTTGAACTTCAAAATTCTCAAAAATTATAAAATAGAAGAAGTTGAACATATTTCCACAGGAGCAGAACGCGACTTCGCCCATTCCTCTCTACCACTCGGGCGTCCTCTGGAGCTACTCTCACCACACGATCAAAGACCCAGGCGAGTTCTAATTTTGAACTTTGATCTTTGAAATCTGTATTGCATTTTTTTGTGCATTTTAGAGCTTGTCCTCCATCATAGCTGATCAATTCACTCTAGTAGATCTAAAATTTGAACCCCTAGTGGAATTAATCATTTTAATCAATAAAATATGCAGAAGGCAAGCTCATCATGGCTCTCGTCGATGTGGGACCGTACGTCGTGAGCAATGACCATGATAAGGATGAGGATCACCCGTGGAATAGTGGTGAGTTGATCTTTGATCTTTGACCTTAAGCTCCGCCCACGTAGCTCACAAATTGCAGGAGCGCCGCGCCGCAATCAATCGGATCTGCAGCGCAAGCCGGAGATTGTCGCTGCCACTTTCACTTTCACGGATGAAAACGGACGAGAGGGCGAGAATTGTAAGCTTCTTCTTGGTTTTTACTCTTTCATCTCATTTGATTCAACGAAAAATGCTAGTTTCCACCCAAATTTTGACTTCACACCTTAAAATAATTTCAATTCCAGTCGAATTCGCGCTCAAAGAGAGACACCGTTTCTGGACTTCGACTAAGGCATTCACGACAGAAGAATTGAAGGCTTATGCTGGTAAGATTTTCCGTACGGAATGACGAGAATTCATTTATTATGTTGGAGCATCCTCATCAAGGTCGAAATCCATTCATAGTATGAATTTCTACTGTTTTCGTCCACGATTTTGATTTTGATCTTTGATCTTTCTATGAACCGTAATCCTTCCGTCAGATGGAGACACAATCTACATTCGCCTCCGTATCATCATCGCTCGTTCCTACTTCACGCTATCGAATATTCTAAAGTCAGTTGGCGATCTATTACCGTACTCCCTCATCGATCGATTCCAGGCCGATTACCGTATCCGAAGAGACTTCAAACATCGTGAAGTGCATTCTGCGTGGCGAGAAACCGGAAGGATGGGATTGGGCGATTACGGTAATTAATATTGATTCAACAAGAACAGTAGAACAGGCTTTACCGTATCTCGAGTTCGATGGGTCAATCAATATTCATAAGATCACCGTAATAATTTGAGGTCTTTCAAAGAAATTTCGGAATTGACGGGGAGCTCCCACTCACTTATTACGTGCACTCTGCCAAGCTCTGCCAAGTCAGCGAGGATTTCAAGGTTTGTGTTTTGTAAAATATTAATAGTGTTTAACTAACCTGAACTTTAAAAATACACCTTATGACTTAAAAATAAGGTGATTCCTTCACAGAGAACTGTCTACAACGGTCGCTCCAGTATGATCGTGATGAATGTGGAAGAACCCAACAGCTGCATCATTCCCTGTCTCGGCCCGGAGGATATGCCCATGGTATTTAAAATTCGAATTGTCGATTGGCTAAAGCTAATTTAAGTTACTCCCGAAAAATAGAATAACAACGATTAGAGTATTAAAATAATTTAAATGACTTAGTTATTCAGATAGTTCCACTAAATACGTAGCATTAGACAATGCCACAGCAAAAGCTAAAAGCTTCAATTAATTTTTTAAAAAAATGATGTTGTTATCCAGCTCATCTCTCTCGCCTACGGCCTGGAACCTCCTCAACTAGAGGATGAAGATCAAATCAATAACCTCCATAATATTGTTGGGGTGAGTGGATAATTGAATTTAAAAAAAATTATTTAAAAAATAGGTATGCAAAATCAAATAGTAAAAATATTTTCAGAGGAAGAAGATTCACTCATATTACTACAGCAAATTCGAACGACAGATCTGTGAAAAGGCACTCGCACTCGACGTTAGTTAATTAGTTTTCATTAATGGAAACTAACTATGAAATTATTTCGTCACAAACTCGGTACTTACAAGCTTTACATAAACCGTCCCTAATGTTCTCATTTCTATTTTTTTTGAGCCAGATATCCAAAAAGTTGCAAAAAATCAGAAAAATCAACGCATTTAGAGACACGATCCGTCCTCGTTCGAAACCATCGCCAAACAGCTCATGATCGTCTGGTAAGGAAATATCTGATTCTCAATTTTTTTTTGTCGGTGTCAATTCTTCGGCACGTCTGTTTTGACCCGGCTCTTTTCGATATAGTAGATATTCTATCACGCAGTCAAAGAAGTTTATAGAATGAGGTCCGGAAGTTCAGAAGTGCTGAAGTTTCGATTTTGCATACTCAATTTTTATTACTTTCAAATGATATTCCCATTATTCTCAGGACAAATGCGTACGGAGCTCTGCCTGTGGCGAAGCGCGTCGCCATTGGAGTATTCGCCGATATGGTAATGTTGTTGTTGTTGTTGTTGTTGTTGTTGTTGTTGTTGTTTTCTTTTTTTATGTTTTCAAACGATGCTGAATACTGTGAACGCCCTGCACTTACTTGGAAAAGCGTCTGAGCTAAAAGTAGTAGGTAAATATTCAAAAAAATAAATGGGTTTTTTTAAGGTTTGGCTGCAGAAGCCTGCTGATATGGACTTCATTGCGTTCAGCCGTACTCCGGAGGTACGATATTTGGTGATGGGATGCATTGAAACTTTTTGATTATTTTGATAGTCTCAGAACAATTGGAAATTGTTTTGTGGTGGTTCCTAAACGCGAGTTCCTAAATAACAAAATTTCAAATTCTACGTCATGATGATACTATTTGAAATATTGCGAACATTCAATAAAAATAATAAAAAAATAAACGATTCAGTTCAGGTCCTCACCGTATTCCTCGTATTTGGCAAGGAATACCACCCGATTATCGCGGAAATCCTCAACTCGATGCTCAAGGTTTATAGATATACTATCTGTACCAAAAATACGAAAAAAACCATATTTTAATAATAATTGTCACGATTTAAGTTATTCTGCTGAAATATTTACTTTACATGTTTTTCAAAGGATTCGGGAGATAAATTTAAGTTTTTCAGCACGTCACCATCGTTGTTTCTGTGCGCAAGGTCGGACTTGCATCGAAGAAGAAGGAGAATGAGGTGATCTTTGATCTTCATACTGATAATGAATTTGAAAATGCACTTTTCAAGGTCCCGACCTCTCTCCCTTCGGCTGGCGATTTCTCCGCTCCGATGGTGATTTTTATTCAAATTTTATCGATTTTTTGATATTGTAAAAGACGATGTAAAAACATATTGAATATTATAATTATTCAGGCCTCGCTCCCTCTTCGTCCTTCCACTCCCTCGATCGTCAACGTTGAAGAAGGCGTCATCGATGAATCGGTGAACGAGGATGAAGAGGAAGAGAAGAACAATTGGCAGTGCGCCATCTCCTAAGATACTGTAGCCAGTTATCAATCCACTTCCCATCTACCGTATCCTAATCACCGTTTTGTCTACCGTACCCATCCTTGCTACCGTACTCCCAACGGTTCAGCATGCCCCTTAAGACGAACAAAAAGAATAAAGCGATTGCGTAGTAATCAAGTTCATGAGAGAGCACATGCTAATGTACTTGGTCCTACTTCTTCTAAAAGTCACGTAGAGATCAAAGATCAACCAAGGACCTCGTTGAGCAAAATAACTCCCTAACCGCGAAGTTTTCACACAAAGTTAAGGCCGAAAAGGCGGGCGATCACTTATGATCGTGAGAATTTTCAGTCTTCTTCTTCCTATATATTCCTCGTTTTCTTGTTATTCGGTCAGTCCCTCACCTCTCGCATTGACCTACCGTAATCCGCTCACCCTTTCACCAATTACTACTATATTGACGATTATAGTTCTTTCCTTTCAGAACCATGGAGTTCAAAACTGAGGTGACTGCTTACAACGGTGCTGATGCAGAAATGCAGAGTTCGAAACCGATTGACGGGGGAAACCCCGATCTTGGAGTGCTCAACGGAGCGGGTGCCGGTCTGCCGAACGCTGAAGTTCCAAGCCGTGAAGGAAACGGAGGAATGCCAGGTACGTATTAGTCAATTCGAGTCGGTCCAAAGTAGATGGATGGTATTTCAGACTCTGGACTCTCTGAACTCGCGGCTCCTGAAGACCTGGACGGAGCTGCTGGGGAACCCAAGCTTGATGTCTCTGCCGGAGCCAATTCCGAGCTCGTGCTTGACAAGATGGAACGTGGAGAGCTCACCGGAGGGATTGAGGACAAGTCTGATGTCTCCACCGGAGGCAATGGTGGAGACCTCAACGGACCAAAAAAGATCGTGGAGCAGAGAGAAACTGCCACGTGGGACTCGGAGGATGAAGATGAAATCGGAGGCAAGGAGGAGCTCAAGCTGGAGGTTCCTATCCTTCAACTGAATGGAGTTGCACTGGAGGACGTGGATGAGGTTCGTACTACGATCGTTTAGCCAACCCTAGTTCGTAGATCAAAATGGGCCGACATCTCAGAGTTTTTCACCTCTTTCCTCATTGAACTTGACTCTGCTTTTGTATGAATTGATTCTAGGTCCAGAACGGGAATGAGCTGGCTGCGGAAGAGAAGGAGAAGGATGAAGCAACTGGTGGAGCTGAGGTTTGTTCTCCGCCGCCTAACATTGATCTCCCATTGACATTCAGAATCCCGATGAAGTTGCGCCACTTACTGTGGAAATGCAGAGCTGGGTGTTGACCTATCAACAGAGATCAAAGGGCCTGGTGAGGATTTGCTTGGACTTCGAAACAAGTCATCATCGATTCTAGGGCCAGTCCAGAGGTGTTCCAGCCGCTAAGAAGGTAATTCTACTGCCATGCCTCGAAGCACCGCCTGCCGTGCTTCATCAGTGGCCTCCTAAGAGAGATAAAGTGAGGGTCACTGACAAGCACTCATTTCCCGCCAAGTTTCCACTTCTGAGCGGTCGAGTGCCCTGAAACCGAAGGCTTTCCAGGTGAAGGAGATGAGGAAGGAAGTCGAATCTCTTCGAACGCAGGCAAAGATGGAGAGAAGCAAGACATCGACTGGGATGATGGCGTAAGGATTTCATCATTATCAATAAAATTTCCAAAGAGTGATCAGACTAGCAACTGTTAGATAGAAAAATGGTAAAAATATGATGATTTTCTTATGACTTTTCCACCCTCGTGTAACCAAGACATTCAGTGTTTCTGATGTGAATTTCGGTCAGTAGTTATGTTCATTTTCAGTCTCCGCTGCTTCATCGAATCCGAGCAATCTCGTGATCCTCTTCTCCGCAGATACAAGAATGGCTGGGTCCAGATGGCAGACAAAGCCAAGGCTGAGGTGGAGACTTGCTTTGAGAAGTGGTTCAAGAAGAAGAAGAGGGATGAGTGATTCACTGTCTCCCTCCCAAGTCCTTCCTTAAACTCGTAGTCACCTAGTACACACCTTATCAAATTCTACCACCCACCTCTAGCCACTCTTTCTTCAACCCATTCCACCTCTAATCCTTCTATCCCTTCTCTGATCCTTATCTTTTTGTTTAGTCTTCTTTCACTACCCCCAAACTCCATTCTTCCACCTCCATTGTTCCAATCTCCCAACCCCGAACAAATCCCAACTTAGACAATCCACGTAATTGCATTTCAGCATTCGAACTCTGTGATAAATGCGACACTTGCACAGTCATGACCGAAGATCACAGTTTACTAGGGGATTTGGATTGCATAGCAAGAGGAATATTTCCATAGTTATTGGTTATTGATTAGAAGTGTATGAGTTAGGGAGAAAGTGGGGGAAATAATTCAGAGAACAAAAAAGTGAAGAAGAGGCAGACTGCTGTTTAGAGTTGTCCTAGAGAGGAGTAGTTTGGAATATGAGAAGATGAATGGGTAGATTATGTATTGATTAGGATTGAATCGATTATGGAACTTATCGATTTATGGTGCAGAGAAAACGAGAGATACCGTATCCCAGACGAATATCGATTACTGATTTGAACACTTGTTCGGCTGTTTCTTCTTCCACTCGTTCTTCTCCTTGTTGATGAGTGGATCTTCTGCCTGGTTGTCCTCGATGAAGCGGACGAGACTGCAATTATTTTTAATTTAAATCTGACCTTTAATCTCTGATCTCCAATAATTTCAATCTAGGATACAGTGAGTGAGGAAAGGCTCTTGTCTGGATGAAATGGGGCAAAAACTAACTCCGCTGACGCCTCGGAAACCTTCATTCGCTCCATGGATGCTTGATTGTTGGGCCCTGAAACTAGAGACGTCAATCCTCGATTCCTTTCTATTAAATTGGTCGAAACCTAGACTTTTCTCCATTGTTTCACTGTCGAGTAAGTGGTCGTAGGGTTGGGCATCGGAATCGGATTCATACCTTCAACCGTCGCCGTCATCATCTTCTTCACGGTCTTCCTCGCAGCGACGACTGATCGAGGTGCTCGAGGAGGAGGACGAGGAGAGTTGGGCATGACTGAGATTGCTTACGCTTAGGCTTAAGGCTATTAGGCTTAGGAAATTTATAATACCCTTTTCTACGTCTTTTCTAGCACTGACGACGGATGGAGGAGGATTACGCTGCTCGTTTGGCATGACCGAATCCTCGCTTCTGAATTATGAAAAATTGAAACTGCATAAAACGGAGTTTTCGCGAAGCGAATCTTCACTATAGAGTCTTAAGCAAGGATAAAGAGCTGGTAAGTGCACCGAAAGTTCACGAACCTACTGTATCGAAGAGGAGACAGAGAAGAGAGAGATAGATAGAGAGAAGGGAGACAGAGAGCGAAAAAGAAGGATGACACTCTCACGATGATCGCTAATGAGGCGTGTGATCAGTCGACTTACTCGTCCCTACCAGTAATCCAGAGAACAGGGGGATCAAGAGGTTGGAAGTACGGCTGCTCTCCTCATTTTGCGTGCTCTCGCGCCTCTCTGACCGGTGATAGAGTGTACAAATTAAGGAGGGTTTTACTTCAATTGTCATCTCTTATTGGGGCCCTCCTGGTGAGAACAGGAGGATCAACAGGGACAGATGGTCAAAGAGGGGTTGATTTTCCCATGATGCTAAGTGATTGGGCCGTTCTAGGACCAATTGAAAGGAAGGGAAGATCACACGTTAATGAGCGATCAAGTGTGTGATTCCTGGAATTCGAAGCGTGAGAACACGAATGGCTCTGAAGTTGTTTGCTCGGTCGACGATGGAATGAAGCATGCCATTGTTAGGGACCGATTCCTGCGTGATAAGTGTGCAGCGTTCTTTCGTTCAAAGCCAGTCACACTACACAAACGCTTTATTGTTATTGCTCGTCAAAGGGGGCATGCTGAACCGTTGGGAGTACGGTAGCAAGGATGGGTGCGATAGGCAAAACGGTGGTTGGGATACGGTAGACGGAAAATCGATAGATTATTGGGTACAGTATCTTAGGAGATGGCGCACTGCCAATTGTTCTTCTCTTCCTCTTCTTCTTCCTCGTTCTCCAATTCATCGACGACGCCATCTTCAACGTTGACGATCGACTGATGATCACCCGCAGGATAAGTGGGCGGGGCCTGATGATGAGGTTATTTTGGAACTTCTGTACTTTTGGGCCCAAGCCTCTCTCTCTCTATTGTCAGCTCTGAGTGAGTAGTGAGGTGGGGAATGAACCAAAAAAGTGATGAAGTGCCAAGATAATTTTAGTCTGTAGGAATCCCGGATTCAGTAGCGAAAACGTCGGTAGTTAATGGCTATGGGTGACGGAATTAGAATGCATTTTTGAATAAGAAATATTGAATTGTTTACCTCCAGTTTCTCTTCCTCTTCTTCTTCCTCGTTCACCGATTCAGCGACAACGCCATCTTCAACGGTGTCAATCGAATGAGTGGAGGGACGAAGAGGAGGAGAAGTCTGAATTATAATAATAATAAAAATGTTTTACATTTGTTTATCTACAAAATACAGTAAAATTCGATTAAATAAGGTAGCCATTACCGCCGGAGCAGAGTCGTTGCGAGCGGGAGTTGAGGGATGGCGAGGGAGCGAGGTCTGGAAAATAAATCATATACGATGTACATATGTACATTTGTGCTTGCAGTCAAAATAAATAAAAATGAGAAAAAAATGAATGAAAATCACCAGCGGAACAGAGAACAGAGGAACAGGGAGCAAAGGAGTCGGGACCTTCAATAGTTTATCAGAATGAAAATCAAAGATCAAAGATCAAAGATCAAGGGCAAAAGATCAAAGATCAAGGACAAAAGATCAAAGATCACCTCATTCTCCTTCTTCTTCGGTGCCAGTCCGGTCTTGCGCACAGAAGCGACCAAATAGAGGTGCTGGAATTTATTTAAATGAGCATTTATTTTAAATAAATGTAAAATAAACAAAAAATCACTGAAATTGCATTAAAAATGTACCATGAGCACAGTAATAATCACTTGCGGCCGTTGTTCAAACACCATGCCAGTGAAGCCGCCGAGAACCTAAATTATTTAATTTAAAACATATATTTACAAAATATAGTAAAAATTCGAAAAAAAATGCAAACAAAGCCGCCGGGAACCTGCGTTTTTAAAAAATATCTTAAAAACAGAATTTCGAAAAACAAAAATGCACCTGCGGAGTGTGGCAGAACTCCGGGAACCTCTGAGCAACAGGCGTCTGCAGCCAGACCTGGAATAATATTTATGAAAACAACAACAACAACAACAACAACAACAACAACAACAACAACAACAACAACAACAACAACAACAACAACAACAACAGCAACAACAACAACAACCACAACAACAACAACAACAACAGTACCATATCGGCGAATGCCCCGACCACGACTCGCTTGGCCAGAGGGAAGTATCCGTACGGCAGAGCCCACACGGTGGCCATCAGATGGGCGATAGTGGGGAGTGAGGAGGCGGCGTGTCTCTGGAAAGGTGATCGATGATCTTTGGTCTATGGTCTTTGATCTCTGATCTTTGGTCTACAGCTACCGTATTCCCTACCGTAATCCGTCTCTGATCTCACTACCGTATTCCCTACCGTACTCACATCCAATGCGAGTGCCTCCTCACAGATGGCTCGTTCCCACTGCGGAAACACCTTCTCGACTTGGTGGGCCTGCAAAAACATTTTTTCCACATTTTCTTTCACTTTTTAGCATCCGAATCACGTTTCATGCTTCAAAACAGCAAAAAAAAAACAATAGTTTCGTTCAAATTGTTGGAAAAGCTCACCTCGATGAGCGGCGAGAGATCCTCCCTCAGACAGTAGTGATCGGGCGGGAGCGGCACGCGGGCACCGTAGGCGAGCGAGATGAGCTGAGTTGTCGTTGTTGTTGTTTTTATTATTGTTATTGTTGTTGTGTTCTTGTTTTTTTGAGTACCACAGGCATGTCATCCGGCTCTAAGCATGCAATGGTGCAGCTGTTCGGCTTTCCCTTCTCCATCACGACAACCTTGTTGGAGCGACCGGAGTTGAAGGCTTTCTGGAAATTTATTTAAAAATTTAAAATACAAAATACATCTGCTAGCACACTATAACGGCTGTGAAAGCTTGAAGTTATGCGGTTTAATTACCCAAGTCTTTCTAAGTACAATCGACAGTGGTTGAGCGATTTCGATACAGTGATTTTGAATTTAGTTTAATTACCCAAGTTCAGTAACTCAATGAACTCGGCTATGACCACAACCTCTCAAAATAATCCCATGAACACACCTTAAACTTCTCGCTGATTCGGCACATCTTTGCAGCGTGCACGTGGTAGGTGAGAGGGAGGCCCCTGTCGCCGCCGCCGGAGGGAGATACCTGTGAGTTATGAGAGTTAGGTACACCAATTGGCATTGAGCAATGGTTGTTGGATAGTCGTACTAAGTCTTCTGCTATCCTACTGCTTGGAGAGCCCTCAAAACTCTCTCAGCGAACTCGCTTGATGCTACTGAGCGTGTACGATAAACAGAAGATCGATATAGATCATATCACTTACCGTAATCGCCCAATCGCATCCGTCCGGTTTCTCGCCACGCAGAATGAGCTTCACGATGCTGGAAGTCTGCTCGGATACGGTAATCGGCCTGGAAACGATGGATGATTACGGTATTCAATCGACAACTGACTCTTTCAGCAGCTTTGACAGTGTGAAGTAGGAACGAGCGATGATGATACGGAGGCGGGTGTAGATCATCTCGCCATCTGATGTGAGGTACGGTAAGGATTTGAGTTGGTACAAACCTCAGACGCTACTGGCACGGTGCCAGACAGAGTTTGTCTTGAAGAGGTCGATTCATGATGAAATTATGTCAAAAAATCCGTAATAGCATGGGCTGTTCAGTTAGTCACGGAATTGAGTAAATCCAAAGATCAAAGATCATATTTTAGGTCACAGTTGACACTATGTCACCAAGTGACGGTAAATTAACGACGGATCACAGATCAAAGATCAAAGGTCAAAGAGCAAAGATCAGATTAACAAACCGTACCAGCATAGGACTTCATCTCCTCGTCAGTGAACGTCTTGGTCGATGTCCAGACACCGGTATGATTAGTCGAGAATTCGACTGAAATATCAGCATTGGCTAACTATCAGATCTCTTCTATTAGAGTGAAACGAGGTTACAAGTCTAACAGAAACGGTAAAGCTGCTAGAAAGAGTCAAGAAAGGGACAAGAAAGTGGTAAAAAAAAGGTTAAGGTGCTTCAAGGTCAAGCGATTTTACAGTCCTACGACAACGCTAGGTGTGTCTCACTATGATCCATTGGTAGTGTTACCAAAAACCTCTGTTAGAAAACGGTCAACTTTGTGTTCCGTTCGTTATGAAACCCACAATTCTCGCCCAATTCGCGACCGTTCTTGTCCATGAAAGTGAAAGTGGCAGCGAGAATCTCCGGCTTACGCTGCGCGCCCGATCGATTGTGACGCGTACCGGCTGATAAGATCAAAGATCAGCCCTAAAGATCAAAGATCAACCCAAAGATCAAAGATAAACACTAAAGATCAAATATCAACCGTAAAGATCAAAGATCAACCCTTAAGATCATAAATCAACCTCGAAGGTCAAAGATCAATCCAAAGATCAAGCCAAAGATCAATCCCAAGATTAAAGATCAGCCCTAAAGTTCAAAGGTCAACCCTAAAGATCGAAGTACAACCCTAACTATCAAAGATCAACCCTAGAGATCAAAGAACAACCCTAATGATCAAAGATAAATCCAAAGATCAAAGATTAACGCTAAAGATCAAAGATCAACCCTAAAGAACAAAGATCAACCCTAGAAATCAAAGAACAATTCTAAAGGTCAAAGATCAACCCAAAGATCAAAGATCAAAGCTCACTATTGCACGGCGTATCCCTGGTCGGTTTGTGCTCATCACTGGAGAGATACGGACCGACGTCCATTAGGGCGAACCCGAGCTTTCTGTCTAAAAAATAAAAATGTTACTCCACATTTACAGACAGATATCATGGCTTCGCGAACCGGGCTCGTCGAAAATCAACTATGAAAGAAAGAGGAGAAGATGACGGAAAATGAAAGACCAAAGATCAAAGACCAAAGATCAAAGATCAACCACTCACTGGGCTGTCGGACCGTGAAGTGGGAGTAGCTCCACAGGACACCCGAGTGATACAGAGGAAAGGGCGCGGACTTATCCAATCCGCCGGGCTTCGTAAGCTCCTGAAAAAGCCAGTTCACGATCGCATTCAAGTACTGTAATCGAGGTACTGTATCGAATCATAGTGATTTTGTAGTTTACGATCGTGCACGGGTACTGAAGTTATACGGTGAAGGTCCCTTGCACAAAGCTAACAGATCGATAGACAAGGGATCAAAAACCAAAGACCAAAGACCAAAGATCAAAGATCAATCAAGCTCACAGCGAGAATGCTCTTGAGCACCACAGCGTCGTGCGTGAACTCGATGTGCTCCGCGTTCTGATCGCCCTGAAATGAGGAGGGTCAGAGTTCAAAGATCAAGTTTGGGAGATCAGGGATCAAAGATCATGTTTCCAAGATTGTTTAAAACCATACTTAAGCAGCCTCCCCTTTGGAAGATCCCTTAGAGTAAAGTGCATTATCGTTAGCATGTATTCTCTGATACAACGCGCTGATCTTTGGTTTTGATCTTTCTGTTCTAAAAGCCACCATGATAGCAGAGTTCAAATGTGGCCTTGAGAGCAGGAAAGCTCAAAGATCAAGACTGAGGATCAGAGATCAGAGATGAAAGATCACAGTTACCTCGCAGCTGTCGAGCGAGAGACCGCGCGGGAAGACGGGCGGCATGTCTGAAGAGATCAAAGATCAGTAGACGAAAGATCAAAGATCAAGGATTAGAGATCAAAGATCGAAACTCACACGAGACTCCCTCGTACTTGGGGTGGGGAAGTATGACATTTTCTGGCTTCATGTCCTGAAAAGAGCAAAGATCAAAGATCAATAAGTTTTGGTAGGTCGTAGGCAGTCGTAAAACGACAGAAAATATGGACGCAAACGCACCTTGGGGAGATTCATGGTGAGAGAGAACCGCACGCGAAGGGCGCGGAGTGGGGGAATGAGGGAAGGAGAGGGAAGGAATGGCTCATTTCCATGAGGGTTAGGCTTTGATTCATGTTAATCGCGAGCAAACAAGTTGTTGTTTGTGACTTGTCATGTGCGCTGAAGATTTTATTGAAAAAACGTATGTAAATTATTGATTCGCTGTTTTCGAGAAGATTGCTTCTGTTCTTTACAGTTTGTCTTCTGTTAGTTCTCTCCATTGTCCTCTCTGGTGTGCCGATCACACCTCTCTATCTGTCCCTCAAATGAAGCGTGCGAAGCATACCCGCTGGCGCGTTGCTGACGTCACAGGGGCGAGAGATCGGAAGTCAGAGAGGAGAGGAGAGAGGGGAGAGGTCAAGAGTTCAGAGGGAGGAGAGAGGAGAGAGATCGGCCAGAGGGTAGAAAGGCACGCCTCTCCTATTCTGAAATCCTCCATTT
>LS499700.1:201106-216096 GCA_900490845.1 Pristionchus japonicus
AATGGCAAAGTCGGCTGGGTTATGTTTCACTGAAACATACATCACCATTTGTCGGGGAGCGAACCAAAACACTAAATCAGCTAGTGCTGAGCATCACTCGAGGAGTACTACCAGCCGACACATTTTGGAGGAATTCGATTTTCCCCTAGTGCCAAGGGTCCCAGCCAACTATTTTCACTGACTCAGAAAGTCGCTCTTAATGTTGTCTAACTGACTAGGGCGCCTGCACCATCAAGAGAGCGGCAAGACAACTCGAAGAGAGGGATGAAATGGCTACTAAAAGGGGTATAAAAGAGTGTATCCCTAGTCAAGAGAAGGGGAGGAGGAGGTAGCCACTGTTCCCTCGCTCTATCCTTTGTTGCTCAGATCTTGTCGACCAGTCTACCACTGTGCTTGCTGTCTCACTTGCCAATGTGCTCTGGTTTCTTGTGACCACTGGTAAACCAAAGTACCAACCACTGGGTTGGGAAGTTCCGAAACCAGTGGTTGGAATTATGATTTTCCAGTGGTTACGAGAAACCAGAGGTAGTTTATCCATTGTGGAGTATCTTTCTGCAATATGCTTGTATCAAATTTATTCAAGAAATGGTTCGTCTACTAATACTCGCAGCTCTTGTTGGCTACTCGTTTGCGGCGGTTGCGCTCTATCCGGCCATAGTAAGCAAGCACATTTTAATTACTTCTTTGTTTTTTATCACAAGTCATAGCAGTCATAAATAGTCGACTGGATCATTGTTTGAACGTGCATTTTGCGTTCTCCTGGTCACTTCTCTTTTCTTATCACTTCAGGTCGGCCAAAAAGTGCACCTTTTTATCGAGGGCGCTCATACTTGGGAGAGGACGGTCAAAGGAGGAAAAGTGCAGACTATCAGGTGGGTGATTCACTTGGTTTACTATACTTGGTCAAGTTAGGAAAAAAACGAGCACTTGTTGAGAAAAGACTGTAAAACTTATTAGGTAGGGACAGTAAGAGATAAATCGAAGCGAACGATCAAAGGAAGAGTGCAGGCTATCAGGTGAGTAGTTAACTTGTTCTGATCTTTGGCTTCCCTGATCTGAATTGACCTTTGAGATTTTGACGAGCAAAGGATGGAAGGGCTCAATGAATCGTTTTATAGCTACTGCAGCCACACCGAGGGGAACGTCAATTGTGGCAATTGGATTGATGAGGTCAGAATTTTAATTTGTGTCGTACCTTTTCTTGTCACTCTAATTCATTCTCTCCACTAGCGACGGCAACACTAGTTAGTACCCATCGAAAGGTCGAATGAAACTTAGGATCAGCTATTTCCGTTCCAGGACGGAATCCCCGTCGCTGAGGGTGCGCATGTGTCGAAGAGTGGCAAGCTGACGATTTATAAGGTGAACTTTGATCCTTTGATCTTTGATCTTCGACCTCTTAGGACTAAATGCTTACACGTATCTTTAAAATATGGGAAACTGTGGTACAGGTTTCATTCGCGGATGCTGGAGCCTACACATCTCCTGATGACAAGCCGAAAGTCACTCAGGTTTGCATATTTCTCGGTATTTATCTAAATTAACAATCCAGTTGAATGATTCAAAACGCATATTCACCAAGAGTTGCGTTTGTTTTATGCAGTTCCGATTTATTTATTTATTTATACAATATTTAAATTACTAAATCGTTTTTTTTTCAAATTAAATGTTTATGATTTTAGCACGGTGACGGCTCAATCTCCATGCTTGCTCCCACGATGTACAAGCTACTCGTCAGGGAGTGATTGTTTCTACCAAATAATCAAACTTTCCGCCATTTATTTGTTGTTCGATGTTTTGTCTAATAAACCTTAATAAACGACTAGAGTTGCACCTTGAAGAAGAATTCTTTCAATCGATACAACATGTGTTGCTGTTTTGAATTCTGAAGAAGCTCCGCGTTGCGTTGGTGTTGTGAAACGCTCCATTCGTACTGCACGATTCTGAATGCATAGCCTTTTGAAGATTGCCGAAGCCTTTCTTCTCGTTCCATTGACGGCGGCGGAGTGTGCATGATTGAGATCGACAACACACCTCAAAGAATGAGCCGAAATGGCTTCAATTATGGAGTATAAATGAGGCACCTCAACGAAGCAGCGCGCTGTTTCCTCTCTTCGTTTCTCCTTTTTCTTGTACAACTTTCAAACTCAGATATGGTTCGTCTGTTCATTCTGGCGGCGATTGTTAGCTGTGCACTCGCTGCGGTTATGCAAAAAGCCACGAAGGTAAGCTATTGCATACTGTGTTACTGGAATCCACGTAGTTAGTCGCATGGCAACTCATATATGTCCAGATCACACCTTTTCCATTGTTAATCATCTCAGTTAAATTTGGCCAGTAATCAATTTGGCCGCTGAAAGGTAACGAATCTAGAAAGCGGAATCCTTGCGTCTTGCGATGACAGTAGAACCGGTGGTACTTGTCTAGTTCTCCGGAAGAGTTTCTATCCTCCATCCACCCCGACCACCAACCCTGCGCTTGGAAATATCTTATTAGTAATGAGTGAAACTCAACCATTCTTCCGGTGAACTAGACAAGTGCCGAACCGGTTGCCGTACTTCCTTTGCAGGTAGGCGCACGAGTCGAGTTCGCCTCCAACGGCGTCGGCATGTGGGAGCGAACGGTGGGAGGAAAGAAGCAGACTATCGTGTAAGTAACGCGAATTGTTCTTGTTCCGAAGGAAATGGGACGGGTGTTTAGGAAGTTGCATTTAGGAACTAACACCAAAGAAGTTTCTATATGTTGAGAAACGTAATCCTTCCTAACATGACTAGATTTTTCCTAAACGCGAGTTCCTAACCGTTCCATCACTGTTCAAAGAGATCGATCTACGATAGTTTTCTAGATGTAGTACATAACCGTGGAAGCTCAAGAAATAGGCATCTTCCATTGTCGTGGAATTAATTGATTCTATTTAGCCTAAACATTATTGCAGGCGCTGCTTCAGTAAGGAAAAACCCGTACATTGCGGCAAATGGATCGATCAAGTGCGTTTTTTTCACACTTTCTCAATTTTTTTCTTAACCTTGAGTTTTCATTTCTAGACCGGAAAACCAGTCGCTGAAGGAGCTGGTGTGGACAAGGATGGAAAGCTTACGATTTTCAAGGCAATCACATTTTTTTCACCTACTCAAATATTCATTCGAACATGGGAAATATAAAAACATTGAGAAACAAAACACATAAAAACAAGTCTGTACAAATACGCATAAAATTCAGGTGACCCTCGCCGATGCCGGTATCTACACTTCCCCCAATACGAAGTCTAAAAACGCAAAGGTTTGTTACACTTCTTCAAAAAATAACAACAATAGAGAAGGACCTCGGAGCGACTAATAACCACGAATATTTTCAGAACGCTGGCTCAGTGTCCAAGACAGCGGCCCCAGTAATCAAACTGATCGTAAAGGCCTGAATCTGAGCCATCAAACTCTTCTTCCAATTTTGTGTTATTCAATATTTGCTAATAAAGTTTCGGCGGCATTGTTTCGGTTTCTGACCGACCTTAATTCCTCGAGATTATCACAAAAGAATAAACCGTTCCGCTTATTATTCCACCCTGTAGATTTTCAGCTATTAACTGAGGGTCTTTGCTTATGTGCTTAGTCGTTTCCTACGAGATCTATCAGCAATACCCAAGAATATCAAAGTTAGAAATAATCGATAATTCACTAGCGAATTAAACGATCAATAGTGTGCGCTAAACGCAGTATTATCAAAGCTGAGCATTCGAATTGCACAATACTATATTTTCCATATTCTAATTTCCCGCCTAGCATTACATTCGAAGCGGTCAATGGTTGTCCAAAAATCGAAGAAAATCCGATTTGGACAGCAATCGAAGAGAGTAAACGGCTTTCTTCTGATTTTTGAGGTAGATCGAAGCAGTGTCGCTTTTTCGAAAGCAGTATTCGTTCCAAGATCCGTTTTTTTCAGACAGTTGCGAAATTTACAATCAATAATCCTGGATTTTGTCTACATTTTATGAGCCCTTTGAACATCTCCGAAACAGCTATAGAATGCATGTTAGCCCTCTCCATTTTACGTACTCTTTCGCTCCGTCTAACTTGCTGGAGAACACTTTTTATGAGAAGAGAGAAACGCTAAAGCGCCGAGGCGAAAACGAAATCGCCGAAATGGTTACTAAAAACGTGTATAAAATGGAGTTTCCACAGTTGGAGCAACATCCTCTTCCCTTTCCTCTTTCTTGATTGATTTTAACGCAGTATTTCTTGAAATTCAGAAATGGTTCGTATAATAATTGCCGCTGTCCTTATAAGCTGTGCACTTGCCGCTGTTATGCAGAAAGCCGTAAAGGTGAGTCCGAAAATTATGTTTTATGGGGCTTTAACTACGCTCCTCTCTAAACAACCATCATCTCAGGTCGGTGACCAAGTGGATCTCACTATCGCTGGAGCCAAAACCTGGGTGCGCATAGTTGGAGGGAAGAAGCAAACTATTGTGTAATTCATTTCAATTATTTTTGAATGATCACTATACAAATTTACAGTCGTTGCATTGTGGAGAATAATCCCGCCTATTGCGGTAAATGGGTCGGGGAGGTGCGCTTTTTTACAATTTCGGTCGTTTCCTGTGAGATCTCACCAGTGAGAGAGTAGCTTTTCTTCAAACTTGCAATACTTTCTTCCATTTACAAGAACGGAAAGCCTGCCGCTATCGGAGCTAGTGTAGCTAAGGACGGAAGGCTCAGGATTTGGAAGGTGAACATTCCAACCCGTCAGATTATTCATTTTTATGAAAAAACTCGTTGATGTTGATTTTTTAAACATAAAATCAGGCAACTCTCGCCGATGCCGGAAGCTATTCTTCTCCTGATGAGAAGCCGAAAATCACTTCCGTGCGTTTTGCTTTTTTCCTGAAATATTCATTCGCTATTTTTTTTAATGCGCATATTTTATTTTGATCAACAAGAAGCAATAATTCAGGTCAAAGGATTTGCCTCCAAGGCAGCACCGTCGATGATCAAGCTAATCGTCAACGCGTGAACTTTTTCTCTCTCTTTTGATGATAAAAATATACATTTTGCATGCTGATTGAAAGGGAATGAATTTTGGTTTCGTCAGAAGTTCCTTTTCAATAGTGTCCTCATCAAAAATGAATAAACCCACGATTATCAAGCTAATCGTCCAGGCGTGAATTTGATTCTGGATCAAGGTTGGGCGAAAATTTAAGGGTCTCTCACTTTTCCATACTCTCTCGCTTTGTTACACTGGCAAGAGAGCATTGCGAAATGAAAGACCGTAAAATGTTCTAGGCTACTGATACGAGTCGAAAAAAGCTACTAGGAAGGGACGATATTTTCTGAGGAACGACCGGTTTGATCTTTCAATTGAGTCATAGAGTCGTCATAGACCTCGAAATTTTCACGAAGGGTCTCAGCCAACGGGGCCGAATTTCTTTCAGATCTCTTCTCTTCAGAAACTTCGAAGAGAGAACGAGGAAGAACGTGTATATTTGAAAGTGTATCCAAGAATCGATGATGAAATGGCTACTAAAACGAGTATAAAGGAGAGCTTCCACAGAGGAGCTACACCGTTTTTCCTTGCTTTCCAACAGCCTTTCTCATTTTCCTTCAGGAATGGGTTTTTTTCAAGAATACTCCACGGAGAGGTTTCCCTGCTCACTGTCATCGCCTTTTCATTCGGCCGGCGCATATTGATTTGTAACTAGAGTGCGGAAAGCAAGAGTTTCGCGCCCTCACTTCGCACACACTCTCACCGGTCGTGGATACTAGAGAGCGTGTAGAATGAGGAGAGCCGACTCATGATTTCCGCACACGATTTGTGTCCTCACCAATTCACTTTCAGGAATGGTCCGTCTCCTCGTCCTTGCAGTCCTAGTAGGTTGTGGATTGGCTGCGGAGATGCAGATGATCGCAAAGGTGAAAAAAAAACTGCAAATTATTTAAAAAAAATCAATTTGAGTAAAACCGATCGAGTAATTTGTAACCTTTTTTCTTTATTAGTGTATTTGGTTATTCTGTCACTCCATTAAACTGCGAAACCAACCCTTTCTTAGGTCTTATTTCCAAGAATTAGAAAAAAGTGCCGTCTCACTTTTCGTTAATTCACAGCATTTCAGGTCGTTATAATTGCAAGACAGCAAAGGTTATGGCATGGACAGGGCCTTTGCTGTCTCGCCATGATCATGCAACTTGTGCCTGCTATGACTAGAGCAAATCACACAGAACATATCATTTTAGGTCGGTGACAAAGTGGAGCTCTACATCCACGGAGAACGCGCCTGGGAGCGTACAGTAGGTGGACAGAAGCAGACTATCCAGTAATTTCTGATTCGCTAATTAGCTAATTAGCACTAATTAGCATATTTAATAAGTTAATCATTCAGCTACTGTATTTCCACGGCTAAAGATATCCCTCGAAACTGCAATAAGTGGCTGGAACAGGTGAGTCATGCCGTGGAAAAAGTCGGGAGGAGGAGAAGGAGGAAACCGAAAATTTGAATTGGCGCCTTTTCAAAATCTCGCTTAATTTTTGAGCTAGCGACTTGATATTTTTACACAAGTTTTGTTACCCCTCACAAACCTTATGAGAATCCTAAAAACGAAGTATCAAGTCTCTATCTTCACTAGAAAGCGAGAAATAGAAAAGGCGCCAATTCAAATTTTCGGTTTCCTCCTTCTCCTCCTCCCGACTTTTTCCACAGCATCATTCATAGACTTCGAAAGTCACAAAGCTATTGATTCTTTTCCAGAACGGAAAACCGGTCGCATCAGCAGTAAAGTCGGTTGTGAACCCCAACGGCAGGCTCTACATGTTCAATGTGAGTTCATATTTTTGATCAGTTTAAGCAACAAATAAATTTACATATTATCGTATACATAAAGACAACCTGAAACCTGATTTGTGCTTCAGCGTTAGATTCTGCTTATGAGCACTAAACTCTCTCTCTCTCTCTCTCTCTCTCTCTCTCACCGGTCAGAGAGGCGAGAGAGAGTGTGTGAAATGGAGAGACGATTACCCGTATTTCTCATTCTAATGAACACAGGTGACACTCGCGGACACTGGTAGTTACTCCGCGCGTGATGTAAAGGGAAAAAAGACCAAAGTGAGTTGTCTTCTGATCATTGCAAGACAGCAAAAGAAATGGTACGTGATTTACCCTAGAACTGGGAGTCGAAGCCGGTTCTAGGGTAAATCACTCAGAACATATGCGAACTTCTGATATTTCCATCTTAGGCAAATTTGTTAGTTGTGAGTCTGATTTTGCATGAACAATGCTGAGCAAGGTTTAAGAGAAGACAATTGATTGGTACAATTACTTTCAGAACGCCAAAGGAACAGCCTCCAAGACAGCACCACCGATGATCAGACTCATTGTCACGGCTGGAATTGAGTCCGAAGTGAATGAATAAACGCATTTTGATCATATCAGAACCTCTATTTCACTTGTTTCTTGCATACTTCCGAATAAAACTAATGATTTCCTAAGTAAACATGCGATACTAAAGCCGACGGATCAGTCACCAAGACTGCACCACCGATGATCAGACTCATTGTCACGGCTGGAATTGAGTCCGAAGTAAACGAATAAACGCATTTGTGTTCATCGAAATTTTTGTGTTAATCTCTAATAAACGAATTTTTTGTTCATCTGAGCAGAGTGAATTCTGACCACGTCATTACCTCTATTTAAATTCCGTATTGTACACTTCTGAATAAAACTGATGATTTCCTAAGTAAACATGCGATACTAAAGCCAATGGATCTGTCACCAAGACTGCACCTCCGATGATCAGACTGATTGTCTTGGCTGGAATATTGTCCGAAGATAACTGAATTTTTATTTGTCCCCATTTCTAATAAACGCATTTTTGGATCATCGGGACTGAGTGAATTCTGACCACGTCATCATTATAAATGAACCAGAATAAACAGAAGTTTATTATCTAACTCCGACATTTGATTCATGTTCTTTTGAGTTTAGCAAGCAATCGAGAAGATAATCCGTTGATGATAAGCAATCAGTTTTACAATTCGTGAATTGCCATGTCTTTGATGGAAAGTGCACTGGACTACATACTTTTCAATTTGCGCATTTTTGAGCTATCTAACAAGCGGTAGATCGAAAAGAATTGAGAGAAACGCCGAAACGCCGAGAACGAGATGAAATCGATACTAAAATTCAGTATAAAAACGAGTTTCCAGAGAGGAGCAACACAGTTTTTCTTCAAACTTTCCTTTTCATTCAGCCGACTCACTTTGATTTGCAACCTCTTCATTGATTCAACTTCAGGAATGGTTCGACTCCTCATCTTCTCTGTACTACTCGTGTGCACACTGGCTGCAGTTATGCAGCAAGCAGCAAAGGTTCGTTGCGAATAAATATGAAATGCTGGAAACCTCGAATTCAACATCGAGCACCGTTAGAGTCAACAAGACTGTCATAGCATTCATCTTTTACTTGTAGCACAACCCTCATGTAGGTCGATTCCAGGTCGGTGACAAGGTGGAGCTCTCTATCCCTGGCGCATACACTTGGTCGCGCACGGTTGGAGGAAAAAAGCAGACCATCGTGTAATTTATTAGGATTTATTGGCCTAATTAATATTGAATATTTGAGCCGTTGTTCGAGCGCAAATGTGCCTGTCAATTGCAACAAATGGATTGATCAGGTGGGATTTGATGAATTAGAGTATTTTACGGTTGCAAACATCATCGTAATTAAAACTAAGAAGTTGTTGGAAAAATGTCTAGAATGATGAAACAGAATAATTGACTTGGGGCCCGTTCGTAAGACTTTCAACTAGAACATTAGACTGCGATGTTTCAGAACGGAAATCCTGTTCCTACTGCATCACGACCAAGCGTGAAGAAATTCGGAATTCTCTGGATCTGGAATGTAAGTCTCCTTCATAATAACTCGAAATCGATTCTGAAACAAACATTAAGCAGCGAAAACATTTTAAAAAAACAGCTATCACACTTCCAACTATTTTCATTCAGGTGACTCTCGCTGACGCTGGCAGCTATTCTTCTCCTAACGCGAAGCCGAAAGGCACAAAGGTTGCTCGATCATCATACTAACATCAAACTTCTCTATGCTTTAGAATGCGGACGGCTCTGTCTCTAAATCAGCACCTTCGATGATCAAGCTAATCGTCATGCCGTGATTCTAATCGGATGAACTTGATTTCAAGATATTTTGAAACACTGGATAAATGAATTCAAATTTCCTTATTTTCTGAATGCACAACTTTATCTGCCACCAGTTGTTCCACAAAACATGTCTGCATTGGAATGGAAGAGAATTGATGCATAATGTGCCCGCTCTTGTTTACTCGGCGAAAAAAGATCTGCAAATGCAAAAAAAGCCTATAAAATCACTTCCACTGTTGTGTTTATCACTCTCTCCTATTTAACAACCAAGACGCCATCTACCCTTCAGGTTAGTGAGTAATCTTCTCATTCCTTTCACGGTACTTACCCTTGACACTGCAACTTCAGCAAGTTTCGAATCATTAATTATAGGAACACTTGCACAAAAGCGCCCATGATTGTCCTTTGCAAAAATTCACCCTTAAAGATTTTCAGATGATCAAAGTTATTATCTTCACCGCTTTATTCCAATATGCAATGGCAGCAGTATCAATGTACCAAGTCAAGGTCCGTTGTGAGACTGAATGTCAAACGAAATAGTCAATTTGTAGAGATTTTCGACTGCGTGAAATATTTTTGAGCAAAAAATACACAAACCCCAGATCAGAGCTGTGCAAAAATTTAACGGTCTCTTATTTCGCAATGCTCTCTCGTCGGTCAGGCAAAGCGAGAGAGCATGGGAAAATGAGAGACTGTTAAATGTTTGCCTGTTCTAGATTGGTGATCGACTCATCCTTCCCGCTCCGCAGCCGGGAATTCTAACCTGGGAGAGAACCAGACATGATGGAGTGAAGCAGATCATCAGGTTTGAAGTAATCGAACTATTGGTTGTTTCCTGGTTTTCGATCACAAATTTGGTTCGATATCTGTTCGGAGCAATGAAAACTGTTCCCTGCAATATGATGTGCTTGAAAAATAAGAGATTCTATTTATCATTTCGAAATTCATTCATTTCAGATACTGCAGACCCTTCGAGAGGTTCCTTGAGTGCCAGAAGTGGCGGAATGAGGTAGATTTTTCTCAAAAATGTTCATGAATAGTAGATTCAATCCAGATTTCCGACGAAGTCTCTCGGGGCGCACGCGTGACAAGAGATGGAAGGCTCATTATCGAGAAGGTAATCAAGGTCTTTACATCCGTTCCTAATCGATACTCCGAAATATCGGAACTTGTGGAGCTCACCGGAAGAGTGCGTTAGGCAATCTAATTATGGAATGTGTGAAACATATCCGTACTTCCGGTTACTTCACAAATGCCGAAACATCATCAGATAGCCCTCACTGATGCTGGTAGCTACACTTCGCCGGATGAGAAGAAGAGAATCACTGTGGTAATCTTCTATTTTGAAAAAATACATTCTTTGAGTAAATAAAAATGAAGCATTGGTTCTCGGAGACAACGTTCCGGAGAGCTTTAAAATTACCGAAAAATATTTTCAGCACCCTGACGGTACTCTCTCAGCAGTTGGAGGCACGATGTACGAAGTTGAAGTTGTTGAGGAAATGTTGAACAGCACTACTGAATAAACGTAATAATATTACATGCACCTATCGACTTGTTCGATGATTCTAACAGCTTTCCTTCAATCCTGAAATTCGAATACGAAGGTCAAACACTTAAAACATCGTTTCTTGCAAAGAATGAGCAGAAAGAAAATTCACCGTGAATCTTCTCACACAAATAATCAAAAGTAAGCAGAAACCAGAGCGTTTCACTATAAATGGATTTGATCTTCTTCTCTATTCACACCTTGTCTTCTTCATTCGTTTATCTATCTGAGTTTATTAAATTCTATTCTCCTTTCTCTCTAATCGCCCAGAGAACATTCTTTAATGATTATCTGGTTCGTTTCCAGATGGTCCGCATCATTCTCTTCGCAGCTCTGATCGGATGCTCGCTGGCGGCCGTTACACAGTATCGAGTGAAGGTAAGACGCGCATGATTTTACAGGTTTTCTCCTTGTCCTCAAAAAGGCGCCCGCAAGGGGAATTGGTTTTGACTAGATCACGCCGTTAGGGGTGGGCTCCCGATGAACGCAAATGTATTGAATACGGGTTACCTTTACCTTTACCTCCTTGTCAAAGAGATCGGGAAGGACCCGAAGCAATAAATATAATGAACACAATGCACTATTTTTCCAATAGTTTATGATGGCATGCTGGTTGAGATTTCTAATGAATCCTAAGGATTCCAGAACAAATCAAATTTAGGCCGGTGAGAAGCTCGTCCTCCCCGCTATCATGAAGGGACAGAAGGTCTGGGAGAGATACAGCCTTCAGGCGAAAGCCGATCAGCTCATCAGGTTGGCTAAATTGTTTTTCGAGCTTCACTAAGTCAAACCTCATCCAGAGGAACAACCTTTTTTTTAATCATGATTTTGGTTTAATTGCTGAAATAATGGTGCAACTTTCAGATTCTGTGACAAACGTGAGAAGTTGATCGAGTGCGGCCAGTGGCGTGACAAGGTATTTTAAATATTTTTTCTCATTTTCGATTTTTCTTATCATTTCAGAACTTCAAGGTTTCTAATGGCGCTCATGTTCTTAAGAATGGAGATCTTGTGATTGATAAGGTGAGCTGTTCACAGGTCATGTCAAAGATTGTAATTCCCTGGGTTTTTTTTCGATTCTTCGCTCTAAATTACTTTGGAAATATGGGATACTTAGAATGACAAACCGTTTTCAGGCGACTCTCGCTGATGAAGGAAGCTACAGCTCACCCGAGGAGATTAAGAAAAGCAACGAAGATTATATATATGCAATTAAATACAACAAAACTGATGCCAAATTCTTCAAGGGAACTACTATGTTCGATGTTGTTCTGTATTGAACTGTGATTACTGAATAAATTTTGAATCTGATACTTGAAAGTTTGGAATCTGAAACTCATACAAAAATTAATCTCAGGTTCTCCTCTTGATCTTATTTTCGTTTAGAAAATCTTTTGAAAATATGCACTATTAAATATACCGGAACATTTTCCCAAGTATTTACTATTCCGAAACATCTGAAAGGATCAAGTAATTCAAACAAATCTATTTTTGTGACGTGCATTTTTCATTTTGAAAATGTTTATCGATTTTCTTCCCAGGTGTCGGAATCGTTTCGGTCAAAAATCTAAAATGCGGAATGCGCAAGTGTTTCCTCGTTAGATAGTTTCCCTGGTCCTGAAAAATGAATAAGAGATCAAACATTTAAAACATCGTTTCTTGCAAAAATGAAAAGAATCTCATCTCACCCTAAATCTTCCCACACAAATAATCAAACGGATGCAGAAGCCAGAACAAGATTCTTATAAATCGCTTCGATTTCCCCTCCATTCTCACTTTTTTTCTGCTTATCTGTGCGCTGAGGTGAAAGTCTGAGTCCACAGAACTGATTTTCTAGATGATCCGACCGCTTCTCTTTGTCACTCTTTGCGGGTGCGCAACGGCAGCCACATCCGTCGTCCAAGCCAAGGTATATCTCATCTACGCCCGAAGGTAGGTAAAGTAGGTCCGAAGAAGAGATTAGGCCCTACGGACTGAACTGGCCTTTAAATATAGTCACTGGCCTAGCAGTGTGCTCCCGCAGGACGCAAGTGCCTTGAGTACGGGGATACCTTTACCTTTTACCTTTACGCCCGAAGCGTGGCGAGACCTAAGGTTACATTAGACATTTGGCAGCCATGCGATAATGGGGTGGTATATTCCCGGAGGTTCAATGAGAATTGATAACTGTTAAGCTCGGAGAGAAAGTTGTGCTCACCGCTCCGCAGGAGGGCATCCGGAGTTGGGAGAGAACCATTGCGGGCGGTGTGAAGCAGATCATCAGGTTGCCTAGTACATGTTTACGAAAAGGTATTTATCGTTCCGCGCGTAACGAAATGCCAATTAAACTCAGATAGCATTTTATTCCATTGCAAAATTCGCTTCAGGTACTGCGAACCTGACGTGAAGCTGATTGAGTGTGGACAGTGGCGCGATAAGGTATTTTGTATTTTATTTTGATTTTATCTTTTTTTTACAAAGTTTGTAATAGCTTTTCAGAACTTCAAAGTCACCAAGGGCGCGTACGTTCTGAAGAATGGCGATCTCGTCATTGAGAAGGTGAACTTTTCTTTCTATTTTTTTTTAAAATTTTTGGAGCTTCTACACTTTTCCGGACAATAAGGTGAAATGAAATGAGTTTCAGTGATTCCCTAAATAAAATGTTTTCCCGCAGGGTTGGTGGTCGGGGATGGAGGAGGCTATGGGGTAATTTGAGTTGTCCGGGAAAGTTCAAAAGTGCCCAATTATTTATCAGGTTTCTCGAGCCGACGAAGGAGCATACACTTCACCTGATGAAAAGCCGAAAGTCACTGATGTGAGTAATATTGAAATATTTATTATTGTATATATTTAATTACAAATATATTAAATAAATACGACTTCAAATAACTGAGAAGTTTCCAGAATGGCGATGGCACTGGCTACTCCCTGGCACCCTCGATGACTCACATTGAGATCATTGATTGAAATGGGAATTTCCGAATAAAAAATACCACCAAATATGTCGTTATTGCTGTCGAATGGGTTTTGCCACTATTTACAGAAAAAATCACATCAAAGATGCCATTGTTGTCAAAACTATTAAAATTTTCTTTTCATAATCATTTTTCATGGAAAATTAAAGATTCACTTATTGATCAATTTTCCCGTCAAGTACCATCTGTTTTACACATTACTTCTCTACTAAGCGAATGAGGCATCATTTCCACTGCCCTTGCATGTTTATGTATTCAATATTGTGAAACATCCGAAGGAAAGATCAAATAGATTCTTGCAAGGTGAATTTTCCCACGCAATATTTAACATCGATGAAAAAATCATTTCATGCTGCTATAAATTGATTTGATTCCCTCTCCAAGTCGCTCTCTTCTCTCTTCTGGTATTTTATCCCATATACTTAGGGGAGTTTCTATATTTTCTCGTCACACGAATCCGGCGCATTTCATCCAATTACGAGGCAAAGAGCGAGAGAGTGAGGGGATTAGAGAGGGCAATAAAGGAGAGAGGGGAGAGTGATCCAATTAGGGAGGGAGGGAGAGAGGAGGGGGAGGGAGATTGATTGCCTCCCTCATTCGGGATGTGTGCAGAGGTGCGAGGTGGTCGTCGGAGGCGGGAGGGGTGAGTGGGGAGGGGATCTCGGGGTAGGGGAGTTTCGGGGGATACGGTAGGGTATTCGGGAGGGGTAGAAGAGCCTCAGGTGTTGCTAGACGGGTGCTTGGCTGATCCAAGAGGGTACTGTAGGGGAGGATCGGGGGACCTAGAGGAGTGCTTGGCCGATCCTGGGGGGGGGTATTGTAGGGGAGAACCGGGGTACCTAGAGGGGTGCTTGGCCGATCCTAGGGGGTACTGTAGGGGAGGATCGGGGCACCTAGAGGGGTGCTTGGCCAATCCTGGGGGGTACTGTAGGGATATTGAGGAGACCTAGAGAGGTGCTTGGCTGATCCTAGGGGGTACTGTAGGGATATTGAGGAGACCAAGAGGGGTACTTGGCCGATCCTAGGCACTACTGTAATGAGGACGAGCGTAGCGAGTCCTAGCCCGCGGCAGGCGCCTCCGGAGGACTAGCGCCTGAAAGGCGCTAGTCCCATATACTTAGGGGAGTTTCTATATTTCTGTCAGACGATTCCGGCGGTGTAAGTGGATTAGGCGAGAGACAAGGGGAGGGGAGAGAGCAAATCCAATTAGAGAGGGAGAGGGGAGGGGAGGGGAGAACTCATTTCATTTCATTCGTCGCCGCGCACGCCTAGCGGAGCGGTCGGCGGGCCCCGAAGGGGGCAAGCCGACCGCGGAGCGACGGGGGCGAGCGTAGCGAGCCCTAGCCC
>LS499710.1:7602-19927 GCA_900490845.1 Pristionchus japonicus
AGTCGGAACAGGTGTTGTGCAACGGGACCAAGACTGGTATTGATAGGCTTTATCTCATCATAAGATACAACCAAGGATGATGTAGTCGGTAGTGTCCTGTAGTCGTGGCAGCGTGGTAGTCGCAGGTGGATCGCAGTAGTTGGGCAGCGTAGTCGATGTTGGTGCTGGTGCGTAGACTCGAGTGAGGGGATCCCCTCTTCCTCTTCTCTGAAACGAGCTCAGTATTTATAGTAGCTATTTCGAAAGCCATACGAAAGTATTTCACTCATTCGAATATGTGATTCATTACAATCGGACATGTTAGGTCGCCACTATTGTTATGATTCGTCATATTCCGGCGGTTAGATCGCCGTCTATTGTGTAATCGCCGGTGGCTACTGAGCGACTCAGCGTCTCAGTCGCCACACGGCTATTCTATCTCCTATCGTGTATGATTCATCGTGCAAGTGCACTATCCTATGTCTACACAGGTCACAAATGTAAAGGGAGAAAAGGAGAGGACCTAAGCACGAGCCTTGGGGAACTCCTGAGGGGACTGGGAAGGAGGGGGAGGAGAACTCATTGATGCAAACAGTTTGGGAGCGATTATGAAGGAATGAACGAATCCAAGAAAGGAGACTGCCACGAATACCGAGAAGGGAGCACTTATGAATGAGTAGATCAATGGGTATCGTGTCAAAAGCGCGAGAGAAATCAATGAAGGCTACAGAGACCTTTGTTTAGGGCATGGTGCCACTGGGAAAAAGAATTTAAGAGAGCAGTGGTACATGAACGACGAGGACGGAATCCGTGTTGGAAGGGAGAAATAAGGTTATTATTAGAGAGATAGTTCCAGAGAGCTTCTACTACGATTCTCTCCATGATTTTAGAGGAGGAGCATGTTAGGGAGATAGGCCTGTAGGAGGACGCATCGTTCTTAGGACCTTTGCGTTTGTAAATTCCTCTAACAAGGGCAGTTTTCCAAAGAGACGGGGATGTGCCGTGAAGGAGGAAACTATTAAAAAGAATGGAGAGAGGGATACAAATGTGTGGTGATCATGTGAAATACATACTACAGAAATGATCCTGTGAAGTATGATTTCGATTTTACTCCTTCTTTAAGTATCTTCCCAGTCTTCGTTCACTGAACTGTTCATTTTCCCAATCGTACTCAATAGTTGTTCCAAGTTGTTGAATAAAGAGTCAGCTCTAAGTTGTAATATTATTGAAAGAATGCAGCAAAAAGGTTGCATTCGCTATTAACTCTTCTCTCACATGATTCTTGCTATGCTTTCGGTCATCAAGTGCATTGGAAGCACAAATAGAGTATGGTAACAATGGATTGGGAGGTTTATTGCAACTCTGTAGGAGTAGGGGTACGGTATGTACAGTCTGATAGGACGTGGAATCATTTTGTTTGCTTCATTGGCAACAAAGGAACGGCGGTAATACACGTGCGCACTCACTCTTTACATAATCCATTCAAATTATATGTCTCATCCCTCAATTTACATGATGTTGAAGAGGAGGGAGAGTGACAAACACCCGCCATTCTCGACTTCTTCACTCGAGGTGAGCGGTTCTCTCTCTTTCTTTCTCTCCCCTATTTTCTCTATTTTCGACTTTTAATTCTCAGCTTTCGCCTTCATCTTCCTCAATGTCGGCCTCCTTCACTCCCTCCGTTCCTCCCTTCGCTTAGCTCCGCTTAGCTTTGCTCCGTCGCTTAGGTCACGTCTAGTCGCTGTATCACTCGTAGCTCCGCTTGATCACTGTTTGTATCGCTTTACTCGCTTGTTCTGCCACCGAACTTCGCCAGATTTGATCAGAGAAGCTCCCCACTAGACCCCTGAGCATTGTCGCGTATGACTTTGACCGTCAATTTATTTGCATTTCGAGCTTAGGTCACCTTTGGTCGCTGGTTCACCCTTCGCTCTGCTCGATCTCTGTTTATTTGTTCTCTAACGCGTGTTCTCTTTCAAATCTATATTTTTTGTACCGAAATAATATAGAAAAATAGTCTGCTCCCACTCTACCTTCTCGTTTGAGTATATTTGTTAAACTTTAGTGCGCGAAATAGCCTGATCTTTGATCTTTGCTCCTGTGTGCATTATCATGTCGTGTCTCAAACGCATTTAACGCTTGATTTGGCTCAAATCTTCGCTGGTACTGACTGTAATAGTTCGGAATGGGTATCCTTCGCACTGAGCTATGCGATTTTGGTGGTGATTTCTTGCGGTTCTTGGACAAATCTGCTTCTCATCCTTCAAATGACATTTTTTCCGGCTCATCAGGATGATCAGAGCGCATCCCGCCGATGTTCGAATGAACCCGCGGCCCACTACTCTCCGTTCCGAGGAGCGCATGAAGCTCTTTGTCGAGAAGTGAGTGTTTTCAAAATTCATCGAATAATAGAGGTTACTGAACGAATAATAATTCTCAAAAAGGAACACATGTATTTGTTGAATATTAGATTGTTTTTTCGCTTACATTTCTTTACTTGGGAGTGAACTGAAAATTTTTTTATTTGCAGTCGGCATCTGATCTGGCAGAAAGTGGAGAAGAAGGAGATGGAGAGAAAGAAGAAGGAGAAGGAGGCGGAGATCGGCGAGCTCACGCGCCAGTGAGTCTTTTCAGTATTACTTTGGAGAACTTCAAAAAGACACGACTTGCGAAAAATATTGAAATCCATATTGCAAAAAAATCTTTATTTAATTTAATTTTGATTCAGTTTTTTTTAAATTACAGAGTCAAGCAGCTGGGCCTGATGGAGCGCACATGGCTGAGATGCTACCGTATCGGCACGTGAGTGTTTACTAAATAAGTCGTTAGATGTTGTAATAAGTTCGCTTGAATTGTATTTTTATAAATTTAAAATTTCAATTGCAGTAAGAAGGATGTCAAAGACCAGGAAAAGAGACTCGAAGAGCTGAGAGAGAAGAAGAAGAACCTGGAGTAAGTGATTTTCTGATGTGACTTTACCATTTGGAAATTCACTTTGGATTGGAGCTCATTAGAGGAAACGAATTGTAGGACGATTTCGGAATCTATCTAAGGGAATTTCGATTATTGTGTGATCTAATTCAATTTATTTACAGGGAGCGCCTTCTCTCCAAACAGGCCTCTCAATCCCTCCATCCCGGCAACCTATCGGCTTTCGATTCGTTCGTCCCTCGCTACTCGTTCAAACCGGTCTCGGTCTCGCTCGTACACGATCGATCGACCCAGACTGATTTCGAGGAGGTCCAGGTCTGCTGAATTTGCTTTTCATTTGCTTTTTAGTGGATCCAGAAAGAACTAATTAGGAATAACACTAGTAATTTCTCTACTCTCTCTTATTTATGTTAGAGCACGGAATAAATATAATCTTTTTAGATCAAGCAGTCGAAGATCGTCCACTTCGATTCGCATGTCCAGTACCGCAGTCCCGCAACGTGAGTGTTCTCCTATTCATGTTTTCGAAATTTCGTAACGCCTTTTGCCAGAAAACCAGAAAACTTGCCAGAAAACCAAATAGATTAGATCAACTTTAAGAGATTTTGAAACTGGGAGGTGTTGTAGTTTTCGAAAGCATAATAATTATTTAGTTTTATTTCAGCATCAACTTCTCGGATTCGCTCGACTCGGCTCGCTACTCTTCTCCGGTCATGCTCTCTCCCTCCGTCCACGACTCCGGATTCTGCACTACTCCTCCAGAGTTCGTTCCCAGAAGGAACTCGGCGAGGGACATGGGCTTCTGGAACAAACCGCCGACTCCGCTCTCTTCGGACTACCGGGCGTGAGTGTTCTCCAATTCATGTTTTCGAAATTTTGTAACTTATTTAGCTTAGTCAAATAGAATAGATAAACTTAAAGAGTTTTTGAAATTAGAAGGTGTTGTAGTTTTAGAAGGCATGGTAGTTATCCAGTTTCATTTCAGTGCCGACTACTCGCCTCGATCCAACGTCTCTCTCCGCCCTTCCACTGGCTTATCGATCTCTCCCTCCTCACTCAACACGGCCTTCGTCAACACGCCGCCGAATCACTTGCCCATTCGATTCGGTGCTCGAGACGACGCTTTTCTGTCGAAGCCGTCGTCTCCCCCTACTCCCGACCTCACGGGTATTCCCTCCCGTTCTCGCTCCCGTAACGACGGTTTCCGCACGTCGCCCCACTAGAGTATGCATAGTAGATCACCGATGAGTTGTGTTGAGTAATCTTGTATTGATAAAGAAAGAATTTGAAACATTTCTTGTACATTGATGTTTTCTGGGAGACGGGGGGAGGGGAAGGGGGGGGGGTAAATGGGAAAGTTTTCATCCTCTTGCCATAATATTCTTCTAAATTGAGATAGAGACTCGTCACCAATCGGATAATAGGCGTTCTTATCCTTCGAGTTTAAGAGGCCAACGATCTTCTCTCCATTCTCCTTGGCCTTCTCGCCGATTTCCAACTGTTTTTTCCACAAATCTCGGGTTGATCGTCGTGAGCTGCATCAGAAACCGACGTAATCTACTCATCATCGTTACTTCGTGGGTGCTAGACAGAAACGTGTGGAGTGAGGGGTTCGTCGAACAGATCGTAGGTTGTCTGGGTGCTCTCGAGCTCGCTTTCGGAAGGAGAAGAGGATGAATAGTCAGTGATCTCGTCGCTATTCGGATAATATGCGTTCTTATCCTTCGAGTTGAAGAGACCAACGATCATCTCTCCATTTTCCTCGTCCTTCTCGCCGATATCGAATTGCTTCTTTCCTCAATTCTCGAGTTGATCATCGTGAGCTGCATCAAAAACCGACGAAATCGACTCCTCATCGTTACATCGTGGGTGCTAAAAGAGAAAGAATGCTTCGATCTTCAATCGAAATCATGACTGTGAGTGCAGATCAAAAGTTCACTCCTCCCCTCTCACTTATCCTAATCAACTCCATTATGCCGTCTGTTCTCTCAATTAGCATGCAGAGGAGAGAGGGAGAGGGAGGTTATGCCTCGTCATTCTATCGTCTTCCGCTCTCCTTGACCGGTTCTCTTCTCATTTTCGCTCTATTTTCGTGCTATTTTCGCCGTTATTTCGCTAAACTTTTCAGTTGCCATGTCCGCCCTCCGCTCTCTGGTGTCCGCTCGCAACGCTCTACTCAACGCTGCTCTCTTCCTCTCGACTCGCCCGCGCACGCAGGGTAACGCCCGCATCCTCCGCATCGCAATGGAGTACCTCGAGAGCACTCATCCCACTGAGGTTCGATATTTATTGCATTGATTCGTTCACTTTAGATTCACTTCTAATCTACTTCATTTCAGCACGACAGCATCAACGAGGCTCGGCTCAATGACGTCATGAGTGTGCTCGCGCTCGTCTCTTCGTGGCTCTAATGAGTCTTCGCCACCTCTAATGTAATCGTTCTTGATCGATAAATGATTTATTTGCTTTCAATTCGCACTTTCCACACATACAAAAAGGAGAAGGGAGAAGAAAGGGAAGGGGAGCGGACTAGAGGGGCGGGAATTTGCAAGAAATGAAACGGTTTTCGGCTTCTATCTAGAGAACGGTCGATTTTGACGCCTCGGACTACTAGACCTTTTTCCTCCGGCACATAATGAGGATATCAATTCCGGTCAAACAATGCTAATTTGCATAAGTTTGAGCTGATTTATCACTGAAACAGACTTGGAAATGAAGGGAGTTTGAGTTTTCTCTGTCCGTAGGGTAGCTAGCGACCTCTGGTTGGTTTTAAAAGAAGCGTCTCGATGTCCGGAAACTGTTTCCTGCAGTGAACGAAGTTCTAACTCCAAAGATGCGGTCGCTACAACGCACTCCCTCCATTTTACAACACGTTTTCAATGCCATCTCTGCTCAAAGTGGTGTAAAATGCAAAGTTGGACTGGTTATGAAATCCTGACGATGATCCGGACAAAAAATAAAGATAAGAGCCGATAAGCAGTTTATTTCGCTCGAGTGCCCTGAAATGTGAATAAAATAAGCGTAGGAGCTTTCTTCTGAGTATGGTAGGAGCCAATTCCCAACTTCCGATCACGGTAGGAGTTTTCCCCACACTTCCGAGAAGAGTCGGAATCTATCCTCCACTTCTGAGTACGGTAAGCGTGGTTACAGTTATCTACCGGGTTGCTACCATTGCTGCATGAGCTGCAGCTGCTGCAAACCTCCGTTTACAGACACGACACCGTGGATGCACTATAAACAGTTACTCTCCATGATCTCTTTTTCATAAATTGCAACTATAATCGCCGGACCGGCTGCACTTGCTGCATCTGCTGTAGCTGCACACTCGGAATCATGATTAGGGCGACGCGGCTGCAGCTGCAGGCATTGATCACGTGAAAGATCAAAAGTTCACTCCTCCCCTCTCACTTATCCTAATCAACTCCATTATGCCGTCTGATCCCTCAATTAGCATGCAGAGGAGAGAGGGAGAGGGAGGTTATGCCTCGTCATTCTAACGTCGTCCGCTCCTCTTGACCGGTTCTCTTCTCTTTTTGCTCTCTATTTTCGCGCTATTTTCGCAGTTATTTCGCTAAACTTATCAGTTTAGATGTCGACCCTTCACGCACTCGTCTCGGCTAGAAACGCCCTCAACAATGCGACCCTCTTCCTCTCCTCTCGCCCGCGCACGCTGTCCATTGACCGCGTCATCCGTGCGGCGCACGATGCTCTGGCCACCACTGAGCCAACGGAGGTTCGATATTCCCTGCATTCATTTGGTCCCTCTAGAGTCACCTCTGACCTACTTCATTTCAGGACGAGAGAACCAACTCCTCTCGTCTTGAGGTCGTGAAGACTGCCCTCGTTCTGGTATCCGCATGGCTGTAATCTCTCTACGTCGAATCACATGTCACAATTTATGTAGATAAATGATTAATTTACTTTCCTCTTGCACTTTCCACACATACAAAAAGAAAAGGGAGGGGAAGGGAAAGGGCGGGGGACTAGAGGGGCGGGACTTTGCAAGAAATGAAACGGTTTTCGGCTCCTATCTTGAGCACTGTTGATTTTGACGCCTCGGACCATAAGAGCTTTTTTGTCCGGATCATCCTAAGGATATCAAATCCGGTTAAGCATTGCTAATTTGCATAATTTTGATCTGATTTATCACTGAAAGAGACTTGGAAATGTAGGGAGTTTCAGTTTTCTCAGTCCGTAGGGTAGCTCATTTCTTGCTCGTTTTTCTCTCCCTTCCCCTACCTTTATCGCATCTATTGTCATCCTTTTATGTTCTATTTCGCTAAAAACACGATATCCCCAGATTGTAGTCTTCACCAGCGCATAATTGTGTTGTTTTCGCGTTGTTCGTTTGTTACCATCTTTCCCTTCACTATCCCCACTCACGGAGGGTGTCGAACTAACGAGGTCCACCCTCCGTGAGGCGGTTGGGCTTCTACGGCCCAATCGACCAAAACGTCCAACCGCGTTCTCTTCAGGAAATCTCCCTCTTTTCTCTCACTAGCAGTCGATCTATTTCTTCCTTCTAAAACCTGGCTTTTGCTTCAACTGATCAATTATCTGACCAACCGCAACGCCCGCGGTCACGCGTCGCGTATGCTCTCTCACTCGCCTTCGCTCTCTCACCTAGTCTCTTCCCTTCTCTCGCTCCCTCCTCTCGCCTTCTCCTCGCCTAGTTTTGAGAGTTTTCCTTGTCGCGATCGTTCGTGCTCTGTCGCTCGTTGTTTTGTTGTTGTTGTTGTTATTTTTTTTTGTTATTCGTTTGTGTATATTTTTACCAAGTTCAACTCATTTCCAGGCTCGACCATGTCTGCCCTCTCTTCTACCGGCCCCGACGCGCTCTCCGCCGACTCGACCGCCGCCAATGGTGAGAATTCCCTTTGATATTTATTTACCTTCGGATTACCGCTTGATCAATTGTAAATGTTAGGCACAGTAGGATTTGAGTGATCTTCTTATAGTTTAGAGTAGTGGTATGGCAATAAGCTTGATTGGAAAGTGCTGATTTCTTGATTTATTTGTGGATGTGGTCATGGTTGTTTGCGCATTCTTAGAATGTTCCCGGATGCATCGATGAAATAATCAAACGACTTTCTAGGAATCGCTGCCCTTCCTCCCATCTCACCTCTGTCCCTCGCCCCGCCCAATCCAGTTGCTGCTGCCGCGGCCCCCGATCCCGTACTATTGACCATGGTTTTTGCTGATGATTATTAGAGGATCACCTTTTCCTTACAACGTTTTCTTCAATACTGTCCATAATAGGTTGAAGAATATGTAGGCTACCAGATAAAACACTAGCTGAGTTTCTCTATTACTTTCCTCCCATTTCGTTCCTTAACCGGTGATTGTGGATCCGAGTGATATTAATCTTTACGGCCTTAGGGGAGCATGATTTCCTGTGAATGATTGACTGATTGATGTCATTGCAGGACGTAATCTGTTTGGGGTTCCACTCCCCACTGTACAGAGATTTCACGATTGACATCCATTCCGACGGAGAGAAGGTTCTGGTAAATTATCTGTTTTATCATCTTTCTCGCGTTATCTTTTGCCATCGATTTCCTTGTAAATCAACGCTTGTGAATACAGCAAAACAGCAAACAATCTATCCTCTATCGAAGGTTTCGGAAATCACTATCAGCAACGATTAGATTCCCTCTATCGGAGTATTGCAGTATAGTGCAGTAAATTCAATTATAACAAAACTAATTTTCTTTGTGAATCATATTTAGACGTGGCGCGAAGCGCCACGTCAATTTTGGCTCAGGCCCGGGAAAACCCCATTGACGGAGAGGTGTACTACATATGCTAGGAATCGACATGCCTTCAAACTCAAATCCAAGTATCCAGCGATTGGGGATATTCGTTCAAGACCTAGGAGGTTCTAAATCCAAAATTTCAAGTCTCTATCACAACCCCAAGTGCCTCAGGCTGAGTCAGCTTTTTGTCGCTTTCTCGGCGTCGTCGATATTTCATAATAGGTCGCGAGCATCGTAGAGAGACGTGCTATGGCTCATTCGATAGATCACATACGATTTCCTGCCTACAGAGTTTTCCCACTGTGAACTAGAGAAATCGGCCTTCAAAGATGCGAAATCTCGTCAATTTTTACAACTTTTCACTAAATCGGGTACCCAAGCTCTCAGAGGAAAAACCAAGCTCATACCGACCTACGGGAGATAGCTATGGTCGAACCCTATCGAATGAGCCTAAATTCAACCCGATTGGTTTCCATCTTTAGGTGCTGACGCTGAAAAACGAATTCGTCTACATCAAAATCCGTGACCTTTGATCTTTTGATCTCTCTCCTTCCGATCTCCAGTCGTAAACAAGTCCCTCGCCTCTCGTCGCTCGGAGGTCGTAAACAGGGACTAGTGAGGTCATTCCGAGGTCGGATTACAAATTTCAAGATAGACCACAACTAATTACAGATTTGAAATCAGCGTGACGAATTACGTCGGACCATCTGGTTTTCCGGGGTCGAACTCACACTGTTTTGGTTCTTTAGTAAAACAATTCCCGTCCATTCTTGTGAATACTTTTAGATTTTTTTCACTTGTTAGTCCCTTTTTCTCTTCGATTTCTTACGTTCTGTCGATTCTTTACTTCTGAATGTAGGTCTAAATGAAAATGACTTCCGATCTTGGTCAGTAATGAAACTTTACAAGGGTTCGCAGACAAGTCAAACGGGAGTCTCCGATCATTTGCTTCCATAGATCGAGAGATCAAATTCGATGGTTGGAAATCTATGAATACCGCAATTCAGGCAGAATTCAATCGAATGTTGACTGTTTTGCTCTGCACATCATGAAAAGGTCGCTCCGCGCCAATAAAAGTCCCGAGATCCACCTTCCTTTGGAAGGTGTTCATCCTGGCTTTGCGGTGCAAAGTCAACATCTGAGTGAATTTTGACTCTCTATATAGAAATTCCCGAGATCAATAAAAGTCCCGGGATCAAGCCTGAGATCGCCCCACGATCCAGAGCTGTCAAAATCCTCAGCGCGATGAAAGTGCCGGGATCAAAGCCGAAATTCGCCTTACATTTTTCAAGATTCATTCGAACCTCGTATTTTCATTGCGATACTGCGGAAACTAGTAAATATCTTGTTCTTGTTTGTTTAGAAGAAAATGTAAGACGAATTTCGGCATTGATCCCGGGACTTTCTATTAGAGAGTCAAAATTCACTCAGATGTTGACTTTGCACCGCAAAGCCAGGATGAACACCTTCCAAAGGAAGGTGAATGTTCTCTTCAGTCTTGTCTGTTCGACAGCCGTGAAGGAACTCCGATCGTCTTGTCATCGGACAGTGAGGCGGAGGAGGAGGAGGATGAGGAGGAGAAAGATGAGGAGGTGGACGGACAGGCTCAGGTTGGTGATTCAGCCGTCCAATAGCAATGAGCACTTGAAGATTTCTCTGGAAGTGAGCCTATGCACCATACATCTAGAGAAGATTCGCCTCTGTGCTATTTTAGAAATGCGAACATATACAGGGTGCGCCAAAATTATGGGCCCATCTTTAATTGAGCTCAACTCCACCAAGTGCCTCAAATTTGAATTCGTAAACACTCTTAGGACTAGGTCAGAGGATTCCAATTTTGACTTTTATTCGGTTCTCAGTCGATGGACAGTCTTGTGACAAAAGCCAAAATATGATCAACTCGACAGAGACATTCCCGCAAGCGTTCACAACTTCGACCTACTGTTACTTGCTCTCATCCGGCGCTCGTAGAAAGGTCATGCATCCTACTAGTGATTAGTCAAAGCCATATTATAGCCAGCATCCAGAGCGTCTAAGGAAAATTGTTTATCCAACCCTCATTCGAAACTCAAAACGAAAACATTTTCGCTTTGCACGATTTTTTCAAGCTACTTTTCGATGACTTGCAGTATTGACTTCATTATGTGATAATCATCAATATGCCTTTCTTGCACGGATATTCCGGCAATTAAACGGAGTCGATTAGTTCTCTACGTTTAATGACATTGAAAAGTGCCATTTTCTAGTTTTTTTTTTTTCTCAACAAATATCAGATGAAGCTTGATGGCCATAGCAACTTCACAGAAAGGAGCTTTGACTGAGCATACACCTCTAGAAAAAATATCACAAGAATTCATCGGCGGAGTTTGTCATAGCAATTTTCAAAACTGATCCATATGAAATGCGCGGACTTAGCATTTCGCTCAAACCGTTCACGAAAGTTTTCTTGGTAGCCATTCCGATATTCTTTAAAATATTCACAGTTTATAGTGCTAGTGCAGAGGTGTCTGTATGTAGACTATTGCTGCCTTGTGGTTTACTTCGGCGAAGATATTCGAGCTCTAACATATTTTCCAGGGTCAACTTTACAAAGTTCCAACGGGGTAATGAATAGGCAATTCGGATAGGGCCTTCACTGGTAACTAGCGCATGGTCAACACAATGCATTGCAAATGTGAATCGATTTTCTGAACTGCCAGTTGGAAAGAAACAGAGAGAATATTATGGGTGGCTGTTACTGAACACTCAATAACTAAAAACATTTGTCTACAAAAATTCGTAACAAACTCGAATGTTGAGCCGTCACCTTGATAGTTATATCAGGGTTAGTTGAAGGGCCACTCTACAAGATACTATAGTGAATACCATGTTTGATCTTCGGAAGACACATTTCCAAAGGGTGAAAAAAAGTGAGCCCATAATTTTGGAGCACCCTGTATTTGAATGATGACAATCTTCCATTCGGCATTTCCAAACCGTCGGCAATCTAGTGATCTCTCATTACAGAATGGTGGCGCGCCGATCCAGCCCAACTTCGGCCCGGTACAGTTCTATCCCATTCATGCTCGGCCCGCTCCGACCTATCTGGTGTTAGTATGATCTTATCTGAATTTCTTAGTCTTTCTTCATGCCTTATGCCCGATAGTTACCAGTGATATAGTAACAGAACAATTTTCAGTCAGACACTCGTGCACTTTCCCGCTCACTTGAGCCAGGCCCCTCGCGTCGTCACTCACGATGCGGCTGTGCCGGTTCTCACTGTTATTCACAATGCGATCGCCGAGAAGCGTCAGGAGAAGACGGACGCCGGCAATCCCCTCCCCTTAATCCCCAGTAGTCACTTGCTCGATATTCAGTTAGGCATCTAATTTGTATGGTGATTTCCTCCCAAGTTCTCTCGTTACAAGCACTCTCCAATAGGCACTTGTTTACTTTTCAGTTTTGCTCCTTGTTTTGTATTGACGCTAAATCCCAATCTGTCTCACTGTATCTCACAACAGACTTTCAGTATCCTCCTATTCTTCGTTCACTCATCTATTTATTTTCCCAATCGTACTCAATGCTCTCATTTGCACTGTTTATTCTAAGATCATACTCCTTTATGAAGGAGAGGTGTTAGTGGGTGCGTCCGTCCGTGCGTGCGCCTGCCAGGGGGGGGG